>CM061533.1:108851157-108873244 GCA_030545055.2 Neoaliturus tenellus
CTCAGAATCTACGTTGTATACGTTACGCCGCCGTCTCAATTTTACCTCCAATGAAGGGATATTGAATTGGAGACTCAAGCGAACACTTGAAGTTCTCTGAACCTATAGTTGTATACGTTACGCTGTTGTCTCAATTTTACCTTCATGAAGGGATATTGCATTGAAGACTCAAGCGAACACTTGAAGTTCTCTGAACCTATCGTTGTATACGTTACGCTGTTGTCTCAATTTTACCTTCATGAAGGGATATTGCACTGGAGACTCAAGCGAACACTTGAAGTTCTCAGAATCTACGTTGTATACGTTACGCCGCCGGCTCAACTTTACCTTCATAATGCGATATTGCATTGTAGACTCAAGCGAACACTTGAAGTTCTTAGAATCTATCGTTGTATACGCTACGCCGTTGTCTTAATTGTATCTTCATGATGCGATATTGCAATAGACCTAAGCAAACACTTATTGATGATATCAAAACCTATCGCTCTATACGACCTCACAATTACCTTCATGATTCAATTACATCGAAGAGTCGATTTCATAACACACTTGTTCAGTGAAATTTTAGAATATATGTTACCTTACCTTCAGTTAACATTTCTAGTTCCAAGCAGGAAAGCAAATAAACTGTTGACCAAAATATGTAATCATGATTTTTTTTTTTAATTTCAGACTGAATGCAGTACAAACTGTGTTGGTCATATATAGTGAAATATAATACTTTAACTGTTAATATTGTAGACTCTATTAGTTTCAATCAATTTATATTCATAAACCCATAAGCTCTAAAATCCCTGGTATGAAACAAAATGTAAAAATTAAATTGACTTAAAAAATAATCTAATAACTATAAACGAATACGGTACTGTTACATTTGAGGCCAGTCGAAAATAATTTAAATTTGCATTAGTTGTTAGGGTATCATGGGTAGCTGACTTAAGTACTATAAATGTACAAACAATGTTCATTGTAATTGTTCAAGTATTAATTGGAAAATGTTTTTAATGTTGTTTTTTCGAAATATTTTCCCTTTAGAGTTAACGTACATAAAGCTGTAAAATTAACAAAACAGCTTCAAAGGCCTGTTTAATACATGGTTGTTCATACATTTTCTATTCATTATGTACATTTCTCCCTTAGCCCTGAATTAAAATAATCGGAAACCCCCATATTTCAAGCGAGGAAGAAAAGACCATTTTAAAAATAAAAACTGAGAGACGGCTTCAAACCGTGCGATAAATGACGTGTTGACAGATGTCTGGTAAAGTTTAATTTCCCTAAGCAAATGGCCCATAAATGAGTGATGCAAATACAGTAGTGTTTAAGCCGAGCCAAAGCTCTCTCATCACGAGAGTGTGGGGAACGCCAGCTGTGCCTCACTGTGCCCTTTAGCGTTCAATTGTGTGTTTATCAACTCTTTTGTTTACGTTAATGAGCTATAACGCTCTGTAATTTCATTAAAACAATCTCTAACGGATCTTTGAGTTGAATGTTGTTAGCCTATTATGAAAAGCTTGCTTTAACTATTGGGAAAAGTAATTATTAAAGTATAAAGGAGTATATGGTATATGGTAGTTAGCTTGTGATTTACATAATGTTGGTAGTATAAGCTAGAAAAAATTAGGCAAATTAATTTTCTTAATGCAAACTTTAAAGAATTTACAGCTAGCTATAAATGTAAATAAACCCCGATAATGCCATCAAAATGTTTTACAAGATCACATCGATTGAAACCAAAACAACCTTCAAAACAAGAGATAAATTTTTGACTCATATCACGCAATATCTTTTCTAATTACCAACTACGGCAAGATTAAAGAACTAAGACCACTTAACAATTCGAAGAAGAATAAGAACTATTTACCAACATAGAATCAATGAACAGATCCTACGAATAAATTGGTTTTAAAATGATTGTTATATTACCATGTTAATAAACAAACAGAAAATAAACCTTTCTAAAGCAAAAGAAGTCTCGTGAATACCCTAATTAAAAGCACTGACTGTACGGAAACGAGTAGAAATTCAGTTCCCAGAAGTTTACTACATTAGAGTCCTGCAAACTGGAACTAATGTGGACCGAACGGTGTCTAGGTTTGTGAGAATTCCGGGTTATCAGGAAATGAGTGAATTAAAAAAATTTAGAATAGTTAATATTATTCCTATAACAAAACGTTTATTTATTGTATAATATACAGAGCATAACAACTAAAAACTTAAACCTCACCAATTAAAAGAAAATTAATTAAAACTTACATATACAAACATAAACAAACTCGGGCTGATGCCATTGCGCTTATCGCCCTGACACCCAGGGCACTTTGCTGCTCTAGCAGGCTTTTCGAGTTATACAGAATTCCAGGGTTGCGAGACTACTGTAACTTGTTGCTGAACGAAAGGCTTCTTTTTGGGGTTAAGCAGGAAATAAATTAATTTTACAAATATATGAGTTTCCGGTACAGTGTAAATATAAATATTGTATAATACTATTTATAAATAAAAATATTTTCCTTCTATTGCATGACGAATGGATAATGTTGGAACTCGTTACATGTAGAATTTTATAAATACAGGGTGTTTCAGAACTCCCTACCAATATTTTAGGGCATTGTTCCTGGGTTCAAAACATATCTAAATATCATCTTTTAAATTGTCCGGAAGTCTTAAGTTACGCACACAGCCGCCATTTTGCTTTTTACACATAATAATTTTTATTTCCGTAACGGATGGTTGTATTCAGATCATATTTGGTATAAATCTTTATCATACCAATGTACATTCCCAAGAAAAAAATTAATTTTTTCCATTGTATATTTTCAAAATGGCGGCCATTTTAAATTTTCAAACTCAAATATCTCAAAATCGGTAAATTTTATAAAAATTTTACAAGACACAAAAAAGTTGCCAAATTAAATTACCTAACCAATGGTACCAAGTTTGTAAGGATTTGACAACAAATAACGGAGTTATTGCGATTTTTCTTCATAAAAACGTGGATTTTGCATTGAATTTAATGCAAATAAGGCCATTTTAACAGCAAAATCAATGTTTTTATGAAGAAAAATCGCAACAACTCCGTTATTTGTTGTCAGATCCTTACAAACTTGGTACTATTGGTTAGGTAATTTAATTTGGCAACTTTTTTGTGTCTTGTAAAATGTTTATAAAATTTACCGATTTTGAGATATTTGAGTTTGAAAATTTAAAATTGCCGCCATTTTGAAAATATACAATGGAAAAAATTATTTTTTTTTCTTGGGAATGTACATTAGTATGATAAAGATTTATACCAAATACGATCTGAATACAACCATCCGTTAAGGAAATAAAAATTATTATGTGTAAAAAACAAAATGGCGGCTGTGTGAGTAACTTAAGACTTCCGGACAATTTAAATATGATATTTAGATATGTTTTGAACCCAGGAACAATGCCCTAAAATATTGGTAGGGAGTTCTGAAACACCCTGTAGAAATAAAAGAACAAAATAAAATCCAGTAACATCTAATACTTACGAGTAAAACATAATTATACTTTTCTGGATGTAATTTTGCATGGAAACCCCTGAAAGGCGTCCTATTTGCTTTTCTGAATTTAATTATACTGTATTATAATACGAAAGCAATTCTGCATTTTTATATTTCACTTTCCTAGAATGTTTAATAAACATGTGCTGCCTCTTTTACCTTTGAGCACTGTTCAGCTTCAAATTATCCATTTTAAATTAGGGGGAAGTGCGCCAATATTGTACCACCTAAGCATAAAGTCAATTTTCAGAAAACCGGAAGTATTAAAAAAATTAAAATCAGGATGGTCTTGTAGTACTTAATGACATCTATGTTCTATAAAAGTTTTAAGTAATTTCGTTAAAAAATATAATAGGAAAAAATTGTTTTTTTGGTTTTAAAAAATTGCCATAATTGTACCATGTACCCCTAAATTGTACCACCTGTTTCCAATAATTGTACCAGTTTCCTTAATTGTACCTATTGTAAAATTAACCCTTATTTTGCAATAAAAACACAACATAATTATTGAAATTATATTTATTGTCAAAAAAAATTATTATAGTATGTTATAAGTATTCTAAAACATGATTATTTGTATAAAAAAATTATACATAGGGATAGTGTAATGTAGTAAAATTATTCAGTATTATAAAAACACTCGTATTTATCATACGATTTATATCATATATTAAAAGTTGTAAAATCGTTAAACATAGAATGTGCGATGAAAATTATATGTAAGTTGTCAATGTTATATACAAATTACATTATGTCATAAGACTAAATGCCGCAGGTAAAAACAAGGATAGCTCCTTTCAAATATTGAATGTTCTCTATGGAAAATAATAACTTTAAAACATGTTGTTACAACTGGTCTTCTAGTTCTTTTGGTAATTCTTGAGAGTGGCCAAGCTTTTTAGAGTCATAATTTGCATAGACTTTAGTTCCCTGTATGTGCCTTTTTAAGGTCGGCTTCGGAATTTCATAGGCCGAAATAGCGCGGGACATGTCGTCTTCGGTCCATTTGTCATACTTTTTAATTTTCTGAGCCATTTGGAAACAAAATACAGTGTTAGCAAAAATTGTACCACTTAGAATGGTGGTACAATTATGGAAACACAGAGTGGTACAATTTAGGGTAACGCGCCATCTTGAACTCAACTTGCCATAACTACACTGAAAATACACCTAGGAAATTGGTTCTTACGTTGATTTACAGGCAATCAATCACTTAACCAACAACATATTCTGAATATTAATTTACCCTGGATGGTTTCATATGAATTCCAATAAACTAAAGCATCAACACTATAAGAAACGAGTCAAAATATTAAAACAATTTTTGACAAAATAACGAACACGACTCCATTAATGCTCCATTAATGAGCGTCCCAGTTAATGCTCTGGCTAATGAGGTTGACTAAGGGTCAGAAATAGCCGTAATGAGCGTTAGTGGCAGCTTAGTTTCCTCAAAACCATGGTGGTACGATTTTGGCGCTGGTACAAATTACGCGCACTTCCCTAATACTCAATTTCGGATTCTACTTAATTGTGACTTGTACTTTGAAAAAATTGTAACTCAAATTAAAGTTAAGAGAGATATAAAATGTTGGAAATGGTTTTTAATATGTTTGTAGGGATGTCAGCCAAGACGACCTTTCAGGACAATTCGTGACATGTTTCTGCATACGATGTGAACAAACTGTTATTGTATGACTGTGTTGTACCATTGACTATGTACACTCGTGTATATAGTGGAAGGTTGTACGATCATAACTGTTATTATATGACTTGAAGTTTTTTTGTGCAATTAGTCCCAAGTTTATTTCGAAAAGAATATAGCTAGGAAAAACTTGGTTGTCATATTATTCGCCCTTCAGGCGATTATATTTTAAAACAAAATATTCTCCATTATGTTCAAAGTTAGGCTCATCACAAAGTGAGCGTTTTTATAGTTTCTCAAACAAAATTGCGAAGGAGATTATACATGTTATTTTAGAACCGTTGTTGTATCTTTATAATGAAAGGTTCTTTCAAAGAAGTTTTCGTGGTGTCCTTAAAGTTGTAAAGGTAACCTCATATTAAAGAAAGGCGATAAGTTTAGTTCATCAAGTTATCATCCTAGATCTCTAGTTCCTATCTTTAGCAAAATCTTTAAAAGCTGAAATAAATACTAATTGTATATGTATTTAAAAAATAATTGTTTTGTAACGAGCAATATGATTTTATACTCATTAAAATACAATTAAGGCTGTTGATTATGTTGTTGACATTTGAATCAAGAATTACCACATCTGCTAAGTCTGATGATATGATTTAATTATTCAAAAAATAGATTACTATGGGATAACACAAGTTGAATCATCCATGTCATCTTCACATTTAAATAACAGAAAGTAGATGGTTCTACACGGTGAGGATAGGTCAGATTGTTGTCAAATAAAAGTAAGTGTGCCCCCAAAGTTATGCATTGGGGCCCTTTATATTCTTAGTTGCATTGAATGAATTTTCTCACTTTGTGCTTTGTAGTTATGCCTTATGTCTTTGTAGTTGTGCCTTTTTGTATGTTCATGGTACTACTTTGATCAAAATTCACAAAGACTTAAAAAAGTGGTATTGTACAGAAAAAAGAGCACTAAACACAGCAGATGATTACTTCAAAAAAAATTTTCTTGTTGTTACTCAAACGAAAACTAAAATTATTAATTTTTTTACTTGACTATCTCTACTAAGATATAAATGCGAATGGCCGATGTTTGTTACACTTTCACGCGAAAACTACTCAAGCGATCATAATTTTTACACACCTACAAAGCTAAAAACTAAAATTAAACAACGTATCAATTCTTTCTATGAGGTATGATAAGTAAAATAGGATACTTCTTATAAAAAATGTTTTTGCGAAACATCAAAATATCTCAAAATATATTTTGTTATCAATTTTTTCTAAGAAACAAACTCAATAAAAAATTCCAAGTTTAAATATATCAGAAATTTTTTATATTTAGGATGAGTGTGACAGCGAGTGAACGCAGCGAACGAGCTGAACCTGACGGCGAGTAACGCGAGCGAAGCCGCGGGAAAAGCTGAAGTATAAATAGAGATGTAAACATTAATTATGTTTTAGGTGCTGTTCTAAATAATAAGCTCAGTTGGGATTCGAATGATCAAAATATATGTAAAAAGCTGGCTAGAGTTACTTACTTGGTAAGGAAATTGAAGTCATGAATCATCGATGAAAGACTTGCTACTTTGCTTTTATTTCATTCGCATTCAAACCAAAGCAAAACTTTATTGGGAAACAACAACTCGGCATATAAGATATTCTTGGGGCAAAATGGACGTAAGAATGATCAAACATATTCTCAAACATATTCATAAACAGTATTATGACTGTTTCATGGTTGTATATTTGTGATCCAAGCTTCTTGGATTTGAATCACAATCATGTTGATTACCAGTAATAAAGAGAAGTTCATAATCATGATACTATTAATAGGTACAACTGAGTATTGCAAAAGTTAGATTGAAAAAAGAAACAAAACGAAAAGACTCCATGAGTTATGAAAATCAAGCTATTTAATGATTGCAAATCAAAGTATTAACTGTAGAAATTAACAAATTTGATATAATTGTAAGAAGTTGGTTGAAAAATAAATGTTCTAAAATTTGAGCATTTTGGACTTATGATATTGATAGTTTTCTATGTTGTATTTTTTCCTGTTATTGTTTGTTGTTAGATATACCAAGCAGTCTAGATTATAATTCATTTTTAACTTCAAACAATATTACATGCAATTTTATTTCTTTGTGTTAGTAATTTTCAAATAGTAATTTTCTGATAGTAATTAACTATCAGTCTGACGATATTGATTGCATATTTATTGAATGTTTAAAGACAAATATAGATCTTGAATCTTGAACTCTATTATGAAATGTATTTATGTTCTATCTTGTTTCTTCATTTCCAAGTCACTTGTACAGTCTTGTAGTCTTGTACCAAGCGTTCACGCACCCTACACACACCTTGTTCCCCCCGGTGGTGTTCCCGCACCGACCCTGCCAGGTGTGTCGCTACCCTCTCACTGGACGTTGTCGCATATTTCGTAAACGTATGGTGAACGATCAATACCTAAGTTCCCCTTTTCATATGTAAAGCGCGGCACCCCCCGCGTTACGTGTCCTGGGGACTATTGCTAGGCGACAATCAATAACTTATAGTGAAGTGGCCCCGACAACAGCGACTCGTGGTCATTTGATTTCTTCTATCTGAGACACATAGGCCTACATCTGTATTTACATATCACTGATTGTGTTAAGTTCTGAAAGGTTGATATTGATTAGCGAAGTGCTAAGTCCAAAGCTCTGGGAATATATGAAATTAATATACTTAATTTTAGTTTGTTAACATTGACATTAATTTGGTCTGGTTTGTGGTTGATTATATAATACGCCCGGCGTAAACTTTTAGGCATAAACTTTACTTTCTTGTGAGCACAAGAATACTATTTTCACGTTAATCTTTAATAGCACTTTTCTGACACGTAATAGTTATTCAGGGGGTAAATATGATTTTGGAAATGTGTTAATAAATAGTTTGGAAAAGTACGAATAAAAAAATTATAGAAAAAATAGATTAGACCTTCCAGAACTTAAAATTTAGCAATACCTCTTGGGAAAATATCTTGGGAAGATTTTACTACTATTATAGCGTTTAAGAAAAGTCTCTTACATATCCTTCAAAAGTTAAATATTTTCTTGGTTATTTTGTACGTGCAGTAGTTCATAATATATGAAACATGTAGATAATTACAGTATAAAATTATAAAAAAGTCAGTTAGTGATATGAAATAATCTTTAAATAAAATAACAATCAAATAACAGACTTGGAAACAGATGAAATGTTTTCAATGTTGTAAACAGCTACCTTTAGGTATTTTGTACTTTTTCAATGTCGATCTACAAAATTTTACAAAGTGGGTTTTGTACATGTTTAATAATGAACAACTTTATTAGTTAAGTTGAACTGAATAGTAATAGAAAATTCGATTAAACGACATTGTTACAACATAAAAAACATTAAACAAGCTTGTATACAGTTAATCAAATACCTGCAGTAAATCTTGATAACTCACCTCCAATGTAAACAACCGCGTCAGCTGAAACCATTATCTGTTTAATTGGAAGCGGCTGCTCGTTCTTCATCATCATTACCGCTAAAATACAATAATATATTTTCATCATACTGCACGCAGGACAGCCGTTTTCTAGTCTGTATTTAGTCCACAAAGTTGGCCTTTTCTGTGCCTTTTAAAAGTGCACCGAAAAAACATCTGTTAATTTTTTCCGTGCGCTAACCTCAAAAGTTGTTTATTAACCTAAGCAAAAATCATACAAATCCAAAACAAATTAGACCAATGTAAACAAAAAACGACTTGAAGACCACAAATTTAATGCAAGATTTTGACATTTCTTAGCTGTTTATGAGGAATATTTAAATTGAGATGGAAGTCAAATGCTAAACGGAAACAGATAATGAAATTTGTATTAATTTACTTATAATATAATTCCATTTGATATTTTTGCAGTTATGATGAAAAATGTTGTTCATCACTCGGACGGAAAGTGTTTTTCTGTTCTTAATCGCTACTTCCACAATAAAACGCGATTGCGCACCGAAAAAAGCTACTTTCCGTCCTAGTGTTAAAATAGTATATTTCGTCACTAGTCCGGAAAGTGGTCGTTATCGGTGCAAGATAGAGTTTTTACTCGGATTCGCCTCGTACTTGAATTCGATCGAGCACCGATATACCACTTTCGGATGAGTTACGAACAGTACTTTTCATCATACCACCTTTAATAAATTTACAGTTTGGATAAAAATTTATAAATTTTAACCTATATACCCCCTTTTACGTTGTTATTTGTTTATCTTGTATTTGAACTATTTACAGCTGTTATTAAAAATAAAAATAAATTAACTTGTAGTGTCCCTAAAACCACTGTTTCGCGGTCTAGCCCCGAAAACCTTTTTTACCAACACGTTTATCCAACCCAACGGGAATCAACTATTTTCATCACAGCTGACCGTTCCGAAAACAATGTTTATCGCAATGGTATGATGAAAACTACTATTTCATCATACCCTTGCGATAAACGTTGTTTTCGGAACAGTCAGCTGTGATCGAAACTAGTCGATTCCCGATGAGTTGGATAAACGGTCTAGTAAAAAATAGAATTTTCGAGACTATTAAAAAAATTTAAATAAATTAATAAATAAAAAAAATCCCAAGATTTTACAACACGAGCGCTTCTATTTTACTTTCAGTAACTTATTCCATTGCAAAATTTTCGAACATCTGACTATTTTGCTTGTTGAAACCTAATGGAACAGTAATAAAACTCTATAATGATAATTGTCAACGTCAACTTTTATTAATACTAAACAGCTGAAATCAGTTCAAATACAAGATAGTGATGATGTTTTGATACAAAATATATGAAGAAGTACAAATTAAACGATTTGAACTCAAATAAATGTGACATTGACGTAAAGAGCTTTGGTTTTATATTTCTTGAGAAAACAAAGAAAATGGAAATGAAAAAATTTCTTTAAGGTAAATGGGGCACTGATTGATTGAACAAAATTGAGATACTTCATTGTGTTTATTTTGTAACTCACAAGAAAATTTTATTTTTAACTTAAGTAATCCTAACTGTTTCTGTTCAATTCAATTTAAAGTATTTCTGATTTTTTTGTTTGCTCTACTGAAAATTGGCAGCAATGGTGGTTGATTGCAAATACAATTTTTTGTACATGCTGTTAGTTGTGTCACAGTTATCCACAAGGAAGGCACACCCATCTGGAAGGATATATAAATGAATAGGCCTACTGATCGTTTAGGGCAAAAACCCGTCATGTAAAAATTTTTAAAAAATTTGTTACGTACATATGGTCATTATAAAAATATTTATTTCATCACAACAAATGTTCTTTTAATGGATACTTTCAAAACCCAAATTGATTTAAACATCGAAATAAATTTACAATTGTTATAAGGTTTTTTTGAATACTGTAAAATTACATATTTGGCATTTGACGGGTTTTTGCACTAAACGATTCATTTAATTTCAACATAATTGTGAGCATCAAATAAACTCAATGAAAATTTAGTAATAAATTCTTTTTGTACTCAACGTAAAGTTTAATTTATTTATTCAAGTAGAAGGAATTGCGTGATATAAAATGTTTACATATTTTTCTAATGGAGGCAAGAAGACTAAAGTCTCATCCCCCGTTGGATGTTTTAACAGTGCTATATTTTGATGCAATATGAATAGCAACCAGCTCAGTGTTGAGTATATGCAGTATACGTTTGACTAACGCTATATAATACAGTATATAGTACAGCTAAAACCTTTTCTGTATAAGGGCTTAATACACTTAATAAAAGCGTCTTAATGTTTAATTCTTTTGAATTTTATTGGAGCTATAAATATTAAATACAATATATTAGTATAGATGTTTTGAATTTTACAAGTTCCTTATAGTTTAAAATATAAATACACTAAACAAAAATTTAATAAAAATTAATCAACTAAATATCCAATTACATCGCAATTGGGAAAAGCCTACTACTAAAGATAATCCAGAGCATTAAAAATTCTCTTATAAATCATTTAGTAGTTTTCAACCAATTTTGCTTTTCCGTTAAACCTTTTACCTTTAAGGAGCGCTCCCACTTCAACATCTAATGGGGGAAGGTTTGTGAATACATGTTAAGGTTATTTGAAATAGTCTACTCCATGGAGAGACTAATATAATTTAATAATAATTTATACATTATTACTAACTAAATTGTGTAGAAAAGCTAAATTTAATCGTCTCATACTTTGTTTTAGTTTTTATTGTTAACCTTACCGTACTTTATTGCAAATAATAAAATTCAGTATGCAGGTTAAATAATGTTAACTTAGTTTATTTGCAGTACTTATTTATTTATATTTATTTGCATTAGTCATTAAATATTTTTTATTATTTTGGTATAAATCATTAACCCTTATTCATAATATAATATATTGCTTGTTGATCCTGTTATCGTTACGTTTTTAGTTTGTAGTTATTCGTTGAAGCCTTTTCGGTATTAGAAATTGTAAAAATTGAAAAAAGGAAATAATTTTGATAATCGAAGTATATCTGCCCCTTGATAAAATTATTCTGCGTATTTGCCAAAAATTATTCGCGTATTTGTTTATCCTCTATAAAAGTTTTATACTTCTAAGCAATTCATAATTCTCAGAATTTTAGAAATGACACTGAGATTCAAAATAAAAACATTAATTATTTTTTAATTAAATTTTAAGTTGAGAATGGAGTTGTTGTATGTCAAATGTTATTGAAAGGCTTTGATAGTGATTTCTAGTTATAAAAGCTACTTTAAGTTTAATTGTTCTTTTTATATACCATGAATAGGGTCTCCTTTTTATTTTATCTAAACGTATTTGAATTTTCCAGAGTTCATAAGCACAGGATGTGCAGTGATCTTTCTAGAATAAAAACTATTGGTTGCTTAGATAACTTGAAACTACACCTGTGCGACACTGAAAACACTATTATGATTTAAATGTTGTTTCGCAATGATGTATCAATGCCAGTGGTAATGAGGTTTAATTAACATAACTTACAGGATAATGTTTTCTGCACTTCATAAAATATAATTTCATCACTTGGAAAGTTAAAGCTGTTTTTGATGGAAGCCAAAGTTTGTCTTCAGCTTAAGGAGGATGAGCGATGATCAAAAATCCAATTTTGGCACGTGTTGTGAAGTATGTGCTTCGACACACTGCACACAATATTGAGCTAACTACTTCACATAACTGCGATTTTATGAAGTTTCCTTTCAAAACTTTTCTAGCAATATAGACAACTTTTGTTGCCATTTTTAACGGTTGGATGTTAAAGATGTAGTCATTTTGTACTCGAGGATTTAAATCGGTTTTAGTTCGTAAGATTTGTTTGGTTTTTGGTTCCTTAATTCAACCGAACCAGTAATAACATGTAGTTACAAAAATATTAGAAATTAAATACTTGTATTATCGAAGCAGTAAGAGGAAAACCACTTTAATATTTCTCCTGTAAGAGCTGTAGAAAGAACAAAATTAAGCCTATGTTAAAAGCAAACTTTCGAATTTAACACAAGTTAAAACATTTAGTATATTGAATAACTGACACTTTGTGATTTAGTACGAAAAAATATAGGTTATGACAGGTCATAAGATTGACATAATACTTATTAAAATTAAATCTCCGATAAATTAACTGAGAAGTGTATTTAAAGACTGATTTGTTACAGTGGGGTGAAATATACTCTTGGTTTACTTTTAATTGGAGGTTTTCGTGTCTTTTTTTTATTTTCTTTGCTCCTTGCTATACACTTAACATTGGAATAATATGAAGACAAAGTAAGGGGGAGAGCCTTTATATACAGGTGGGTTACATTGAAAAAAAAGCTGGCAGAGCAGAAGTTCAAACCCACTACATCGCCGACATAATTGTGAACCTGTCAGGATAACCACTGGGCCGCCGACCCACTCAACTCAGGTCATGCAGTTTCAATAAAACTTTATAAATTATACACTGCAATTTCCAATAATTAAACTTTTATTTTATAAGGCTTTGCGTATTATAGGAATATAGTGTGAAATATCAATATAGCGTCCTCTAAAATTTGAATCCTTGATGAAAATTTAATTTGAAAAACCTTTGAAATAATGCTGATCAAACACAAATGATGAAAATTTAATGAAAATTTACTATAAACCTAATTGTGAATAAGCATTTTTTGTATGCAAAAAATATGTTAAAATATCTGCCTCTTTTGTACCAATGTGAGATATCAGACATTAAATTGATATGCAATATTGGCTAACTTTTGCTGTAACCGTCATATTGCTGAGAGGTTGGATTAATGAAAGTTCCAGATAGACAGCTGTTATCGTTTTTACTGTGGGTAATCAAATGAGATAACTGTGAAAATCATAGCAGAATGTTTATCAATGGCTTACTAGAGGTAAAGGCGGCCTCATTGCTTTATAACCAAAGTCCTTGGATTATCTAAGGATTATAGCCCTGAGTGCACTGTTGAAGATAGAGAAGATAATCTCATACATATTATAAATAAAGATCTCCGGTTGCCAACAAACAAATTTTAATAATAATTGAAGACCGCCAAAGATCATTAATAAGGGTAAAGCAGTTGTTATTATTCACTGAAATTATTGTTTGCAATGAAAATTTTCAACTTAGGTTGAAAGATCAAAGTGTTTAGGGATCCAAAGTGTTCAATTCACCAATCGTTATAGTAAATAGAACTTAACATTGAATCCGATACTGAATGCACATAATCATTTTTATGTATACTTAATAGCAAAAAAAGCAAACTTTAAAAAGTCAACGAATATTAAAGTCCTTTCTATTTGAAAATTTGTGGCAGTATGCCGACAAATAACAATTAGGTAATCATAAGGTTCAAAAGTGGCATTTTAAGTCACGCTTATTTTCTGGCTTCTTCTCCGCTATTACGGTTTAAGTTGAAATCTTACAGAAAAACCTTAATTCTTGTCATTGATAGGATGTAATGTTGTTTTTTTAAACCATAAAAACTGCAATAATAAAAAATAAGTCAAATATATGAATAATTTGAGGATTTTAGTGGTAAATAAACATACTAAAGAAATTTACGGAGTGCAATGGAACTAACAATAAAAATTTATTTTATAGATACCTATTTTATAATATATATATATATATATATATATATATATATATATATATATATATATATATATAATATAATGTTTTAATGATCCATTTAATTAAAAAGATTACTAGAAATTGTCAAAGAGATCCTTTCCACGAAGCCCCCAATGGCTTTTCCTTGTAACGACTTTAACAGGTCTGTGGGGTGCTGGTAAACAAGTACGTTGTCTAATTGGGAACTTCCCCTCCCAACCTCCCCACCCTCACCCACCCTTCCATTACCAAAAGAGGTGGGGGTGGTAGTACAACCTAAACTAATCATGGTATGGGTTTATAATAATTATAATATTTAGGGAGAGATGGTGGCGTGGTGGTTAGCGCGGCGGACTTCGGGACCAAGACAGCAATGTCAGCAATGAAGTTGTGGGTTCGAATCCGCGTACCACTAGGAGTTGATCAGCACCATTTACCTGTGCTGTAGCGGTTCACACCCTTATTTTGTCTAATAAGATATGCACAGATATAAATAGTCTATGTGGACGGGGCAAAGTAAGGCAAAAAGAGGCATGAAATTATGAACCCTTCCTCAATTTGGTGATTGTTTCAAATAATAATGAACAATTAGGTAAAAACGTGTACCTACTGTATTGATGTTGAACATCCTTGTGTTCAAGTGATGAGCAGAGAAGCGGGTTCGATTAATTCTAAAACGGATGTAGTGCAAGGTAAATGTGATATATAGATATATAACACATGCTGGTTCATATTTGATATATATAATCATCAATACCAATTGAAAAATACCAACTTACAACACAAACAAGTCAGATAAACCATAACTGGCGATACTGGATCTGAAGCATAACTGTATGTGAAGAATTGTATGTATATCGCATGACTTTGATGGCCAGCCATAGAATAAAAACATTTATACAAAAGCAAAACTTGTGATGAAAATAATGGCGTAAAATTATTTAGTGTGCTGTTTTTAAAATGTTAAATTAATAAAACAAATACGTGTAAAGTTTTTTTTCATGCAGAACAAGTTTTGTTTTGTGCAAAATAAAAAAAATTTACAGAAAATACAACACTGAAAATATAAATATGCAAATTTTTGGGAGCTCAAACAACACAGCTTTCAGCACATTGACTAAAATTAATATTTTGTTCAAATTGCTGATGGTTCTCAGTTAGATATAAAATTAATTAAAGTGATTCGATAGGCTACATTAAATATCCATGTATTAAGGTATGACTTGATGTATTTTAGCAATTTCACTTAAAGGTACTAAAGCTACATCAGTGGTAATACCTGTTTTCCTTTGAAGGATTGTAGAAGATAGGGGCAAAAATAAATAGAAAATGTGTATTAGACAAAGTGAGTTCGAATAAGATAAGTAGTAGATTTAAGATGTAAAATCTTCTATTTCACGGTTCAGTTGTATTATTAACTTTCTAACAACAGTGTCGTGACTTCTAGTTTGAAGAAGAAACAATTAATGGTCGCTTGTTTTCCACCGGCGAGAGAACAAGTGGTCATGCATATGAAGTGAGTGAGGATGAAGTAAACAACCTCTAACTGAGGCTTATATTGTTACTGTGCCTTCCAATGGACTACCCTACAAGATTCTTATACATACAACCTTCACTGTCACCGTAGTTGAGCTGAAACGAACTCAAAACTCGAAGAAAATGTAAATAGTATATTATTTTTATCTTACGAACGGTATGACTTATTAATTTCAAACTGTAAAAAATACACTATCTTATTACAATAAAAGAATATATATAGGCCTACAGCAAAATTTGAATAAAAAAATTCAACTTGTATACTATCACAGTAATTATGCAGATTGTGGCGTTTAATTTATCCATAAGGAATTGTTTAAAGAATATTTTATTTCGAAATGATGTATCTGATAATATTGAGAGTAGGCCCATTTATAGTTTTAATTTTAACAAAAGTCAGGTAGTTTAATTTTTAACTCCATCTTATATTTTAGTAACTGAAAGTCGAGTAGTATGATGCATTGAAATTCAAGTCATTAACCATGAGGGGGGTTTTCTCTCACGGAAGTTTTAGGTTTGAGGCAAACTTTATAACAAGGTATCGTTAATCTTCAGATGATTAATGTTTTGTTAGAATTGAATCGTTGTGTGTAATGCAAAAATTTTATGTTAATTTTTTCTGGTTTATTCATGAAGAAATATTAAAAAAGTAAACATAAAAATAGGCAAGTTTTCAAATAAAAAGCCATTTCTTTTCTGTTTCCCTAAATCAATGGAATTTAAATAATTAATTTTGTGCTGACCACAATTGAACAAAATCTATATTTTACGTTACATTTTGTTTTGAAGGAATTATAAATCACATTTTGCTGTGACAATTTCAGATTTACCTCGATTAGGATTAGCCAGAATATGAAAAATTAAAAAGGATGTAAGATGCAAACTACGATTTGGTTTTAGATTTGTAGCATGCTTTTAGCATGGTTTAAATTTACAACTACTAAAATATTAACGTCTTCTATTTCACCAAACAATGGCCCTAAGTGTAGTATACAATTAATTTTCAAATATCTTAAATTAAAACGCATAATGAATTCTAATTTGAAACACGATCGTGTTGTTTTTCACCTCCCTTTCCCCCTTTACCCATGGTAGAATTTCACATTTTAACAGACCATTTACTTCCATTAGCAGCAGTTCCTTGAATAAGGTTAGGTCTTCACAAAGCAACAGGTTGCTTTAACAATTTTGCATTTATGAAGCATCATAAACTTCATTGACTTTAAAATGCATTTTCATAATATTCTGGTACATAAACGATACATGAGAACGAAAAAAGCCCAAATATGACCAACGATAGGGCCTATAAAATTACACTAACACATTCACAATTAGTAAGGTTTTTTAGTCTGGGTATAATTCTAATAACTCGAATAATAATAAACAAGTAAAAGAACCTAGGTTTTAATGCTATACAAAATTATGTTTCACGAGCTTTAAAAACATAATAACAAAGTTCATAACCAAATGAAAAAGCAAAACATATACAAAATATCCTTGTAACGACATAATATAGATAAAAACACCATAAAAGACGAGTTCTTGAACTAGTATACGGTTTAATCAACATCCTGTACCCGTGGAAGAGGATTTATCACAAGTTATACATAGCCTGGCTCTTATCAGCTATGGAGAGCACCGCTTTATCAAGAGAAACGACTTTATTCTAGCCGAACATAGATAATCACTATCTTGTTTCAACAAGTTTCCGTTTGAATGCTAGGTCAAAATATGCATAGAAATGGAAGGCAAATAGGTTTTATTAAAACATCTGCTGATCTGCAATATTATAGTGCATCAGAGGCAAACCTCTTGTTTAAGGTTACCGCCATCTAACCTCAAACAAAAAATTAGCTCAATATTAGATAGATACACTTACAGGAGTAAATACATTTGATTAACCTTTGATTGCACATTTTGGTCATAGTACCGGGACCGAGCATTTGCTCGGTAAGCTTGTAAAATTGTAAAACTTGTAAGACGAGCTCTCAATCACCACTCCTTAGACTATATTTTTTTTCGGTAGCATAGGATAAAAATAAGAGGAACATACACAACTATACCTACTCGGTATATTTCCAAGGAAAAATGAACATTACCATTTCAAAACAAAAAATCAGAGATAATAATTCAGCAGCATGAAAATTGTCGAAAATTGTATTTAAGCAGGTTTTAAACAAGTTTAAAATATGTTTGGCTTTAAAATTGTTTTCATAGACGTTTGAAACAAGTTTAAACTCGTTTCCATATAGTTGGTGAAATATCGTTGGTGAAACAAGTTTAAGAGTGTTTCGATATAGTTTATGACCTCTCCATTAAAACTTCATTAATTTTGCTTACTAATCAGTGGTGGAAAATGTACGCAACAATTTACTAAACAATAACAATTATGATTTAATTGCCAAAACCATGTAAAATATTTCCGAATAATTTAAGACCTATAGTATTATTCAAAATAATTCTTATTACTTCCAAAGCATTTAAACTTTTGTGTTAAGTAACCAAAAAAGAGCTTGAAATGTTTTTCTTACCAATGTGTGTGTCGTATTTAATGAATAGAGGTAAAGGCTTAGTTTTTATTTATTTATTAAACTTAAATTGTGGTGTATTCACAAGAAAAAACTATACGCATAAACTACTATCATCTATACCATGTACTGGAAAAAAAATAGAAAACGGTTATACAAATTGATCAAAGTTTATCAAAATTGTGTTATTTTTTTAAATTAAAAATTGTTAACTATTGAAAAAACTTTTGAAATGTTAAAAACACCAGAAAATGTTAAATTTGTAAGTTACTTTGAATTAGAGTCTACTATTGACATTCAAAACTTTTGACTTCTAACTTTACAAGAGCACCAGTGAATGCAAGTTGTAAATGTATAAGTAGTACTTTGAGCAGAAAAATACGAATCCCAAGTAACTTAGTTGGTAATGGCAACAGAGTAAGTGAAAGGTTGTGGGTTTAAATGACGAAGTGTTATATAATTTTTGATAAATTTTATTTGCATTTTTTTCAATCTATTGGTTAGAAGAAATACATTCAGTTACAAAAAAATAATGATTTTAATTCATTAAACTGTTTTTTGACATATAACATTTCATGTAAATCTTGTTTGAAACTAGTATCAAAATTGTTTTGAAAAAAATTTAGCAATGTTATGAACGATTTAATGTGAAAAAATCCTCGTCCAACTTATATTGATATAGTTTTAAAACTATTGTAAAATGGTTTTGATATAGTTGAAATGCAATTTGGGAATCCTCCTAGACAAAACCAACATTTCCCGCTCTTAAAAATTGAAAAATTTACTCACCAACTGGATTCACCGACACTGACTAGGAAATTGGAACCAAGATATAAATACCACAACAATAAAAGTTGCACAGACCACAAATGTTGCGCGGCCGAGGCTGAATTGGGCATCGATCTCCGGTGGCGAGGGGGGCTTTTTATAGAAACACTACACTTGTATATTACACACGTGTGAGAATAATATGTTAATATCACTGGTAGTATAGATAATCAGTGGTTACAGGAAAATACAATATAATTTCGTTCCAAATGAATCTGATCATTTTACAACTGTTTAAGTTTTATCTCTTTTAATTCCTAAAAATTTTTGTTTATTTAATTTTTAAGAGTAACAGCCTTACTTTGCTCGCCTATAAGGACATTTATCATAAGGCAAGCAAGGGGTTTAGCCGCTCCAGTGCAGGTAGATGGCACGGCTACACAGACTGAACAAGGATCGACCCGCGACAGCACTACCATGTTCCCGAGTCTTTTAAAGTAACGTAATACTCAAGCGATTCAACCTTAGTTATTTTAGTCCAGTAAATTTTAAAAATCCATTTTAAAGCATGTAAGACTTTTGAATGAAAACTTTTCAGACATGGGGATGTTTTAATTACATTTTAGATTTCAAACAACGTAAATCAAGAGCTTGTTATTAAATCGTTAAACCTATGTTACTTAAACTCGTGACTGAACTCTCTTGTGGATGACCAATAAATAAAATAACTAAGTTAAAAAACCGAAACAAGCCACACCTATATTTCTGTTATTCCATACCTAGCCTGCAAGCCAGTACAAATATTCACAGATAGAAAGACAATAAACCAACCAATTTTATGATGTTTGATGGCTATATAAAGTCTCTCCAAAAACAATTCAAATTAGTTACATGTAAATACAACACCATATTCTCTAATATTATCCCGTTTTTTTTTAAGATACTGAGGCATAAATTTTAATGGAAAACACCCAATACTTTACAAGTCACTGCCTCCACATGATTTCCTCAGTTACCACACTGTGAGCCTGTAGCCTCCTAATACCTTCTCAATCGCTTAATTGATTATTGCCCATGAAAGTAGCTTCAAAGCCCCAGGATGGTAAACAACTCTCCCGTAATCTTCATTAGAGTTTAATTGGAAGCTCAGTCCCCTTCAGTAATCAGAAGTATCGGAATGTCTCCATTATCTGGGCCGGAGGTTAGAGGTTGTTGACATCTCAGTGATGTTTAGCTGTTACAACTCCAGTTACAGATAATCTGGTAGTTATGGAGATTTTGCTGAGGGGAGAGGGGTTTGGATGTTTCTGGAATGGACTGTCCTTTTTGTCTTAAGGAACACTTCTTTTTTACATCAATCGTTTTCTGCGAATACCTCAATAGTTAATGTATAAAAATAAATTATCAGCTGTCGTAATGGAAAATATCAATTAATTGTAATGACATTGTGCTTGATTGTACTCTGTGTTCTTGAATACAATGTTGTTTTATACAACAACATTGATGTGTCTCAACTCGACCATAATTTTAAGAAAGACTCATTGAGGATTTGGTCCTTTTGGTTACTTTACTTTCATATTTATATAAAATTGAAACTAATCTCTTACATAAATAACCGTAATGATATCCGACAGAAATAATACTAGAACAACATCAAATAGAAAAAATAAGATGTGAAATGGGTGTTTTCAAACACAGCACGCAATGTGAATATAAATTTTTTTTCTTAATTATGAAAAAAATTATAAATGTTTAATTAGTACGAAAGAAATAATACAAATATGTTACGAAAATTCAAGTAAAGATTAAACATAATGGATAGATCATAAACGTTGATAATATAATAAATCAAGTCATGATTATTTCCGTTTGGTAATTTTTTTTAAGGAATGTTTGTTCGGCTTATGTAATGTTCTTTACTTTAATTAAACAGTAAACACAAAATTACTAAATATATCGGAATAAAAATTTATTGTAAATTATCTTTGAATCTAATCGATAATTTCAACAAGTTTCAATGCAATAAACGCCACGTAACGTATAATAATTTAATTAAAACTAACCACTTTATAAACGTAAATTTCAATTTCCATAGAAAGTGGAGTTCTCAGTCCGCTGGCATTTGATTGGTCAATTTCAAATTCAATTCAACTCAACAACAGAATAAGTTAATGGTGTTTGATGAATGAAGCAAAGCAATACACGCAAAATGCCCAATATCATTTGAAGTGATAGGCCATTTTCTAAATAAACTATATTTACATAAATGATATTTATGTATACATCCATAATATCGTTTTAAAATACAGTGTGTTTACAGATGGTTTATCTGGTTTTAAAACGTTTTATTGACCTTAATGCTAAACAAACACTGATATAAAATACATCAACAGAAAGAAAAATTCTGAAATTTTTGAAGATACCCCTACAAGTGTTCAATGTGCCATCCTTTGGCCATGGAACAAGTTTCCAATCGATGCTGCGAAATGTTTCATGGCCATACGCAGCCTAGCATCGAGAGGATGATTGATTCTACATCAATGCACTTCCAGAGTTCTTATTAAAAGAATTACGTGATGGAATTAAATGGTTTCAACAACAAACGAGTTTTAATACAAACTTCTTACACTGAATTGAACCGAGTAATATACTGAGGATAATAGTATTCCGTCCAGTTGCAATTTGCCACAATGGGAATTGGGAAATACTTTTTTTTTGTCGCCGTGGGTCCATATGTTTTGAGAATTTTGAAATTTCAATAATTTTTAATTGCTTCCTCCATAGGACTCCTTACTTCATATCCATACTCCATAGGACTCCATACTTGCTTCTCCATTCTTTTAAACTGTGGATTATTTAAATAAATAATTTGAATATGAGGAGAGTATTTTTAGTATTCATTATACATTTTTATTTCCCAAGGAGTAAATTGTTTTTAAGAGAGTTACATTAGT
>CM061533.1:108873344-109183344 GCA_030545055.2 Neoaliturus tenellus
TCCCCACCGTTGAAGACGATCCTAAAATAATATCCGTCAGAGGAAAGGCTTAAGAAAGGTTTGAAATATTTTTTTTCTAAGTGTTGTTGACCACCAACACATTTTGGCAAAATGTAACGGCTTAAAATATAAAATTAGAGTTTGTGAGAATTTGTGTAAAGAGAAGAGATTTAACACTTTAGATTCTCAAGACTTTCTCCTCAGGGATAAAAAGGATCGTATTACAAGGTGGGGGCGTAAACAGTAAATTCACTTAGTTTTTTCCAAATTGTTGCTAGAAAAATAATGGGGGAGAAACACAATGCGTTATAGCGTTGTGTTTCTCCCCCATTATTTTTTAACACTCTAAGTCCCGTGACCTACTAACCTACTTCCATTTGAGTAGTAAGAAAAGTACTTCCCCCACTCCTTTGGGTCGATGACCGGTTAAGGTCAGCTCTTACCCCTCATTTGCATACTGTTATAAAAGCGGAGCGAGCGTTGGTCACTCCTTCATTTTGCTTCTACACGCCGCTCTTGTTGTTTCGTCTCTGCTGTTTACAATATTACCTACTTCAAAATGCCTCCTCATGTGAATGACCATATTAATTCTTCCAAAATTTCCGATGTTTTTCTACAACCTGAAGACATTTTAAATAATGATAGTGAGAGTGAGGATGATGATGATTATACTGTTGAACTTAGTGAAGAACGTAAGGTTATAGCAATTGATCCACAATTTCCATTTGATACAATAGAAAAGTTTATAGTTGAAGCTAATAAATGGTTAAATTTAGGATGTTATGTACGAATTGACTCTTTTATATTGTATGGTGATAGTCATTCTTTCTTTCCTTGTCACACCAAATGACAGAGAGCGCATGTTGCAGTGGACACAATCTATGATGGAGTGCTATGAACAAGGTGTGGACACTGGCGGCTATTTTCTTGCACAACTAGTGTAATAACAAATTACCCTTCCCCCCATGTAGTGAAAAAGGAAAAGAAATATTAGGAATCTAATTATAATACTTCCTTCCACATATAAAGAAGAGGGGGAAAGGAGTGGGGATTATAAAGTGGTGGGGGAATGTGTATAAATGCAGGTTGTTTGAAGAGACTTTTATTATTATTGTGGCTTTAGCAGAAACAACATGGAGTTTAAATCTTCAGCAAAAATAAGGAATAATATAATAAAGAAAGAAATTCGCAAGAAAGAAAAGATTGAACTTATAAAATTACAACTTATAATACCTTCCATTGAAATTGGATGTAGCAAACTAAAGACTTTGGTGAAAACTAACGAATATTTGTTACAATTGCTAAAAACAATCGAAGAGTTGAAGAGAAAGAATGGACATTCTACATAGTAAAATTTGAACATTTTAATATAAATAAGTAAACTGAAAAAAGTAGATGTAGAATAGAGAGCGAGGAATAGATCACTTTGTGGTAATGGACTAACATGCCACTTAGTGCTCTATTCCTCGTTCTCGCGTTAAATTGGATTACCTTGACCTATTTGTTTGACTGTTAGAATTTGGTTAACACTGTTGAATTTCAGTTTTGAACTAATGTTTATTTTTATTCAACTGTTAGAGTTTTTTAACACTGTCGAATTTTAGTTTTGAACTAACTTTTAATTTATGCGAATTTTCAGTTCAACTCTAGTTAATTTATGCGCAAATTTAGTTCAACCAAGTGCCTGTGCTCTAGCCATTTCCACTCTAACATTTGTTCTTTTAACATCTGTCCCATAACATCTGTCCTAACAGATGTTAAAAGAAAGTTTGTTAAAGTTTGAATATAAAGAAGTATATACTAAAACTCCAATGGGAATAAAGAACACGAATGAACAATTACTTTGTAGAAGGTTAATATTTTGTTGAAAATGTTTGATTTCCTAGGATAGTGAAGAGGATGAAATAGTGGTGGGGGAACCATTATAATAGGAGGAACGTGAGAGCCCACTTCATTTCTTGGTGAAATTTCGAAGAGTAAACATCTCAACATGTATCGTTGCGATAAATGTTCGGAATCGTTTCACGATGAAATTCTATTAGACTGTCATAAAGAACTAATTCACAACAACCCAGAAGAAAAACAAGAACAACAAGAACAACAAGAAGAACAAGAACAACAAGAAGAACAAGAAGAACAATATGAAATAACAGCAACATCTTCAACTACTTTACCAAATCTACAAGTATTTGCATTACCTGGTAAAGTAGTAATGCATCATAAGATTCAAAATGAAAACTTGAAGCTAGAAGAATTTATTAGAGAAGCAAAACCAATTGTAAGTAAAACTTTAAAAGAAGAATTTAAAAGATTGAACTTTCTTAAATTTGGTTTACTACTAGAAGCTATGTTTATAAATGTACAAGAAGAATTATCACCAAGAGGATTCATAACAAAAAACCGAACCATTATGGAAAGTTCAAACATTGATTCAATAGTAGAGAACTGTATAGAAGAAATATTAACAAAAATTCAAGAACACGAAGGAAGAGGATCCGGATGGAGTCTTACAAGTATTGAAGTATTAGATATAAGAGTTCACAAACATGGATATGGACTAATGGGATCAAGTTACATTCCTCTGCCAAAAAGAATTGAAGATACAAAATCTTGTATTAATGTTAAAAATGAAGACAATGAATGTTTTCGTTATGCAATGACAACTAAATTTGTACCACATCATGCGAATAGACCTGACCAAGAATATGAAAATCAAAGATTTAGATACAATTTACAAGGAATCACTTATCCTGTATCACTGAAAGATATATCAAAATTTGAGAAGAAAAATCCCGGTACGTCTATCAATGTTTTTGCATTAGATAGTTCAAACAAAGTGTATCCTTTACGTATTGCAAAAGAAGAGCTACCAGATCATACGGATTTACTACTACTAACGCGAGGAGATGTGTCTCACTATGTGTACATAAAGCAATTTGATCGTCTTGTTAACAAGCAACTTTCAAAAAATCGAAACAAAAAGATAATTTGCAAGAGATGTTTTAATTTTCAACGAGAAGGAAGAGAAGGAAGAGAATGGTTACAAGAGCACAAAAGACTATGTAACAATAATTATGAAGCAAAGATTAATTTACCTGCGGAAAACAGAGCATTCGTTAAATTTGAAAAGGTTCATTATCAATACCGTATCCCTTTCGTTGTGTATGCGGACTTTGAATCAACACTTGTTCCTGTTGAAGATGAAAATTGTGAAGCTAGAAAAAGTGTCAAGTATCAAATGCACAAACCAAACAGTTTTTGTTTAATGGTGAAATCGACATTATCAGAAGAACATTTAAACAGATATGGATTAACTTCAGAACCTCTAGTATATCGTGGTGAAAATGTAGAAAAAATATTTCTTGATCACTTATATTCAATAGCTGGAAATGTACAAAGATTATATACAAATATTGTACCAATGAAAATGATGGAGGAAGAAGAAGAAATTCAACATTAAAATGCAACTCGATGTTTCTTGTGCAAAAATGATTTTACTATTGAGAATTATAAAGTTAAAGATCACGATCACCTCACTGGTTATTACAGGGGTGCTGCTTGTAATAAATGCAACTTGAGCTATCGTTTACCACTATTTATTCCTGTGGTTCTGCATAACCTCAGTGGGTACGATGCTCATTTCATAATACCCGAATTAGGAAGAGACGATGGTAAAATTGATGTATTAGCTGAAACTTCAGAGAAGTTCATCAGTTTTTCCAAAGAAGTTGGAAACATGAAATTAAGATTCTTAGACTCCTACAGATTTATGCCGTCGAGTTTGTCCAAACTTTCAGAAAATTTAAGGAAACAAGATTTCATCGAAACAAAGAAGATTGTAAATAACGACAAACTGGATTTGGTACTTCGGAAAGGTGTGTTTCCATATGATTACATAGACAGTTTAGAAAAATTTAATGAAACATCACTTCCGGCTAAAGAAGAATTTAAAAGTAAACTTTACGACATGGACATATCTCAAGAGGACTATGATCATGCATGTAAAGTATGGAACGAATTAGGATTTAGAACATTAGGAGAATATTCAGATTTTTATGTTAAATTAGATGTAACTTTATTATGTGATATGATGGAAGAATTTAGAAATACGTGTTTTGCAGCTTATGGATTGGACCCTCTTCATTCGTACACTTTACCTGGATTAGCATGGCAAGCCATGTTGAAAGAAACAAATTGTAAAATACAACTTCTTACTGATATAGATATGGTTTTAATGTTAGAGTCAGGAGTTCGCGGGGGATTGACGCAAAGCGTTACACGACATTTTAAGGCGAACAACAAGTATCTGCCCGATTATGATGCATCAAAACCAACAACATTCCTGGGTTATTTTGATGCAAATAACTTATACGGATGGGCAATGTCAAATCCCCTTCCATATGATAATTTTAAATGGATAGATCCAGAATCGATTGGAAACATAATGGATATACCGAAGTATGGTGAAACTGGTTACATTTTTGATGTGGATTTTGAATATCCTGAACATCTTCATGATCAACATTATGATTTACCACTTCTTCCGAAGACTGAAATTTCCCCTACTGGAAGATGGCCAAAATTATTGATGACTTTAACCGACAAGTCTCGATATGTTGGACACTACTGGATGATACAACAGGCTTTAGACTTAGGACTGAGAATTACAAAAATTAATCGAGTACTACAATTTTCTCAATCTTGTTGGTTAAAACCTTACATCGACAACAACACAAGAAGAAGAGCCGCCGCTACATCAAGTTTTCAAAAAGATTTTTTCAAATTAATGAACAACGCAATATTTGGCAAGACTTTGGAAAACAAAAGGAAACATAAGGATATCAAATTGGTAACTGATCCAGTAAAATTACAGAAATTAGTGCAACAACCAAACTTTGGTTCATCTGTAATTATTAATGAAAATCTAGTTGTTATTTCCATGAACAAGAAGTCAGTTGAAATGGATCGTCCTTTGTATCTTGGAATGTCAATCTTGGATATTTCAAAAACACATATGTATGAGTTTCATTATAAGAAGATGGTTAACTATTATGGAAGAGAGAACATTGGTATTGCATATATGGATACGGATGCACTCATTTACTGGATTAAAACAAATGACATGTATGAAGATCTACGCACCTTTATATATAAAGATGATTTCGACTTTTCCGATTATCCTAAGGATCATCCAAATTACGACTACGACAAAAACAAGAAAGTATTGGGAAAATTTAAAGATGAAACAAATGGTGTGCCGATGATGGAAATTGTAGCATTAATGTCCAAACTGTATTCATTTCAACTGTACATAAATGAAAGGAATGAACATCAAGTCACGAAAAAAGCCAAAGGAATAAAAACTTCTTTCCTGAAGAAGAATGTACAGTTTGAACATTATAAAAGATGTTTGTTTGAAAATGTTGAAACAACTGCAACGTTCAACACTATTAGAAGTTATAATCATCAACTTTTTAGTGTCAAACAAACAAAGTGGGCATTAAGCTACAAAGATGACAAGCGCCATATTTTAGAAGATAAAATTAATACTTTACCATTCGGCCACTACTCCCTGAACCCTATCGACCAGTAAACCTATTCTTCGTCCTCTACCTTCTTCCTTTTTCCTTTCCGTAAAGAAGAGGGGACATGGCAAGCCCAATGCCATGTTCCCTCTTTTTTACACTAATATGAAATGGCCTTGACCTATATTCAAACTATATAAATGAGAATTAACTATTCTATGGGTCAGTATTTTTACAAGCGGTGTACAAGAAACATCTGAAGATGGAAAGTGTGAAGGACAAGATTGTAAATGAACTACATAAACCAGCAAGAAGAAGATTTCCAAGAAGAAGTACAATCATTAAAGGAATGAATGATCTTTATCAAGCTGATCTCATTGAAATGATACCGCACAGTAAATTAAATAAAGGATTTAAATATATTTTAACAATTATAGACTGTTTTACTAAAATAGCTGACGCTTTACCATTAAAGGATAAGACTGGTAAAAGTGTTACAAAAGCTATGGAAACCACAATACAAAGAAAAAAATTTAAAATTAAACATCTACAGACCGATGATGGAAAAGAATATTTTAATAAAGACTTTGGAGCTTTGATGAAGAAATATCAAATAAATCATTATTCTACAAATTCTGAAGTTAAAGCTTCAATAATTGAAAGATTCAATAGAACATTAAAAGGTGCGATGTATAAACAATTTTCAAAACGAGGATCATACGTGTGGTATGACATATTACCACAACTTATAAAAGAGTATAACAACAAATATCATCGTACCATTGGAATGAAACCTATCCAGGTAAATAGTGCTAATGCCAAAATTGTATTACAACGCATTAAAAATAATACAACACCGAAATTGGAAAAATTGCAACCAAAGGAGTTCAAGGTCAACGATAAAGTTCGTATAAGCAAATACAAAGGTGTATTTAGTAAAAGATATCTACCAAATTGGACTAATGAAGTATTTACAATTTATAAAGTGCAACCAACTATAGTTCAGTAGCTCCTCGACATTGGAAGAGTTAACATCGGAAAACATTCGTTTTCTACAGAAGATTGGATTGAAACTTAACAGCGATGGATATCCTGGATATATCTCAAGGACCAACGTTCGACGAAACGCTATGGGAGAAGGAATATCACACGCACAACCCTTACACTTCATCAAAATTAAACAATAACGATGAAATAAGGATCCCCATTCAACAACAAGATATTTACACTTTACCGTGTGAAAGTTACTTGTACATCGAAGGACGGGTATTAAAATTGGATGGAAAAACTGCTTCAACAGTTCCTTTTATAAATAACCCGATGGCATATCTTTTTGATGAAATAAGATATGAAATATCAGGGGTGACGGTTGATTCAACAAAAAAGGTTGGTTTAACAACGACATTGAAAGGATTAACATCATTAACACCGCATGAGAAGAATTCAATAGTCACTGCCGGATGGGTTGCCCCCGATAAAGACACTATAACACCAGCTTCCAACGGTCACTTTGATTTTCATGTACCTTTACGATTGCTTTTGGGATTCGCTGAAGATTACAAACGGGTAATAATAAATGTCAAACAAGAATTAGTATTACTCAGATCTTCAACTAATAAGGACTTGATACTTGCAGACCCTGCAACTACGGAAGATAAACTGGAATGGCAACTACAGTTGGATAAAGTTGTTTGGAGAGTACCTCATGTAAGATTGGCTGATGAACATAGAATCCTATTATTGAGAAAGTTGAAATCTGACCGTGATATTTTGATGCCATTCCGAAGTTGGGAATTTCATGAATACCCTACACTACCTCAGACAGAACGACAAACATGGACCGTCAAGACATAAACTTACTTGGAACGAGCAAGGTACATAATACTCGGTTTTCAAACTAAGCGAAAAGATGTTATCACTGCAAATGCTGGTCAATTTGATCACTGTAAAATAAAGAATTGTAAAGTTTTCCTAAACTCTCAATTCTTTCCCTATGACAATTTGAATGTCATGTTCAGCAAAAAACGTTTTTCCATTTTATACGATATGTATGCAAGATTTCAATCATCATATTATGGAAAGACTAATACACCACTATTATCACCTGACCAGTATTATTCCAAGGCTCCAATAATTGTAATCGATTGTTCAAAACAAAATGAATCGGTAAAATCATCAAGTGTGGATATAAAAATTGAAATGGAATTTGAAGAACCAGTAGCGGATGGAACTTCGGCATACTGTCTAATTCTACATGATAAAATAGTTACTTACACACCGCTGACCGGAATTGTGAAGAATGTACTTTAAGAAGAATTGTACAACAACTGCAAATTTTTGAGGTTAGAATTATCTGCTTTAATTTTTGAGGTTAGAATTTCATTTGTGAAAGACAAGTTGAAAACAAACAATTATGTAATTGTATAAATTTCAAGGATTTTACGAAAAATATAAAAGCGAGAAAATAATTAGTAGAAACTTCATTCTATCTTCAACCTTCGTATGGGCAACATCATTCGCAAGATGAATTCTACTAACGGAGAAGAAAATACACCTCTAATGGATGATAATAGTTCAGATATAGAAAAACAAGTTGAACGAGAAATGGACGAGTTCCTAAAATTCAACAAACATAAGAAGAGAGAAGAAGAAAAAGCTGAAAAAGAAGTAAAAAGGAAGAAGGTTGAAGTTAACATTACAACCAATATTTTAACAGAAGTATTTCTTCGGATTATCTACCCAATTTCTTCATGCATGACAAAAAGTATATCAGTTGGAATTTTAAAATCAATGGATTATTCACCAATTGTTATTTTAAATCATGGAAACAAAATGGTTACTTTCAGTGAAACTACTTGGGAATCTCTCATGAAACATTTACATCTTTTGGAGTGCTATTTAAGTAACAACACATTTGGAAGAAGAACAAGATTAAGTTTATTGGAATCAAATATTGAAGTTGATATAGTAAAACATCGTGGAGGACAAATTGTTCGCTTCAGAGATTTAACTACACATAATGTTAAATTATATTTCACTAAAGAAGAATTTTACACTTTAAGTTGTACTACCGGTCCCGTCACCAGATATTTGAAACAACTAATATTTTCAAGTGCAATAATTAAAGACTATCTAATTGATACATTGGACAAAAAAACTTTTGTTCCAATTTTATACGGTCCCGTGGATACTTCAATCTTTAATAGAATACCTCAAGAAGTTGAAATGTGGAGACAATTAAACAACTATCACACCAATTTTAATATTGATGAAGTGGCACAAGAAGTGAAAGAAGAAGAACAATCCTGTCTGTTATAAACATCGGCTCATTCAATTTTTAAGTCAGTTGTTAGTAAGACTTCATCATGAATAAACGGGTTTCGTTTTCTAATGCGCCACATATAATGGAAGTTAAAAGAGGTATAATTGAATTTCAAGCTTTCCGAGGAAATGATGGTAATTTTATTATTAAAGAATTAGTAATCTTGGACATGAACACATCAGTAGTTTATCATTATTTGTTCAAACCTCCAGTACCATTTAATAGACTAACAACTAAAGCGAAAGTTACAAACAAATGGTTGAACAAACATTTTCACAACTTAAGATGGGATGAAGGTTTCATTAATTATAACATGATGCCGCACATTATGAATCATTATTGCAAAGAGTTTAAAATTATCTACACAAGGGGATTGGAAAAAGCAAATTGGATACAATCATTTACAAGCAACGAAGTGATTAATGCAATAATTGATAAAGATTTCCAATGCTACTTCAACGAACTTTGTATTTCATCAAAAAGTTTTAAACATCGAAGGTCGCAGTGCGCTTTAAAGAATGCCTACCGCTTGAACAATTTCCTTCAACAAAGTGGTGGGTGTAGTGTCAGTAGTGGGGGTAGTGTCGATTATAAAAGCGAGAGCGCTACCATGACGCAGCATGAGTATTACTCTAACCTCCGAAGAGACAACATCTCCGACGGACATTCTTATTAACAAGAAGATTAACAACAACTTCAAGATGGCATCACAGAACTTACTTCAAAGTTTAGTTGATCAGTTCAACGCTCATTCTAAATCATCAATTCTACCTACAAAGAAATGTTCTGAACTAAAAGAAGAAAAACACTACATCATTCATACGATTAAGAAAATGGAAACTTCAGTAGGTGATGCTATTAATTGCACATTGAGCGAGGCTCCATATACAGTTGGTGATGAACCAAAATTTCAGATCTTCCTACCAAGACGCTTTGTACAACTTCTTCAAAATGAAGATCTTCGTGTAGTTCAACCCGGCGCACTCTATTTGGTTTCGCACGGACCAAGTGGAAACAACTCAACTGAACTAACTATTCATGTAACACCTACTACTGATTAGTTTGTACATAACATTGTAACTATTTGTTTGTAATTGTTTTTCAATAAATATGATATAAAGAAAAAACAAAAAAAATTAAAAGAAGCAACATATTGTGATGTCTTTGTACATTACAATATGTTGCTTTTTTTAAAAATTCCACTGGATGACCTTGACCCACTTTTGTGTGATTATAAAAGCGAAAATCTACTTGTAAAATTCATCAGTCTACGACTACCTTTCGTACCGTACACATCTCGCTCACTCTATCGCTTAATATAAAAACTAAAAGATGTCTCTCAAAGTCAAGTGTGCATCTTATGATACCAACACCATTACAACTTTTGAACAACTCGAAGATTTAACCAACGAAATGCGAGTTTTACTTACCGGTGGTTATCACTTAACTGTTGATGTTAGTGCTACTAATACAAGGATGTTCACTAAAACAAAATATTGCGATGATGAAATATTTATTTCTACACAACCTACAACTTCTTCATCGCCAACTGGTCAACATAACATCAAGTTCCAAAAGTATTACCAATGTTGAATAACTTTTGACAGACAAAACTACAACTAAAGAATCACATGATCAATATGAGGTAATAAAAAGGATGTGATACTTGTATAAATAATCATTTGCTTCTCAGCTCTCACCACGACAAGACCTATTTAAGAAAATGTTGTACAGAATGATGATTCAACTTGATGGAAAAATCTATGGAAAAGACTACAACACCGTTGAACAAATGACCCAAGATTTAGATGTATTAACTAAAGAAGGATATCAAGCTAAATTAATTTTAAAATTTCCTGAAGTACATCCATTATCAACAGAAGAACTTGTTGCTATGGCTAAGGCAGAGAGAGAGAAAAAGTTTGAAGAAAACAAAGAGAAACAAACTTCCTAAATTTTAATAATCCTTACACTTGTAAGGTATAATTTTTTAAAACTCCATTTGGATGACCTTGAAATTACCCCCACCACTTTTCACAGTACATAAAACTCACTATTCAACACTATACACTCTTATTCTTTCACTGGACTCCGCAGCGTCAACATGGAAGAGCAAAAATACAAGTACAAACCTCGTTACTGTTGTGAACAACAGTGTACAGATTTAGGACCAATGATAGTGGATGGGTTAGCTTGTACTAAATGTGAATTCTTCGGATCTTGTTATTGCAAATGCAAAACAAAACAACTACCACCACCGGAATTGCGAACTTTCAAATTTTACAAATCAAGATATTTTCATACATGTTGTCCTCAAAGATGTTTCAAATTTCACCCTCTAGATCTTGCTCATTGTCAACGCACCAATTCTCATCAAGATGATTTTTGTACACATATGATAAAAAGATGTAAATACAGATCAGATTGGTATTCCGATCCTGTAGAACCATCAAATGTGTAATTTCAGTTTTACACTCTTTTTTAAAACTTCATTTGGATGACCTTGAGATTTCCCCCACCACTAGTTCTAATTTTTATATAATATTAAATCATTCCACTTCCAACACTCTAACTAACAACATGGAAAACAAATTTATCAAGTTTGAACATATAATTACTGACAGGGAGGAGATGGAAGAATTGTTTCAAAACTTACTTTCTATCATTGACGAATATCCTATAAGATGGTTCAGAATTGTAGTTCAATATTTAAATCCTGGTGAATTGTTTTCTTCATCAAGTGAAGAGGATGAAACAACTACTTCGGTTCAAATAATTGAATTAAAAGACGAAGAAGAAGAACTAAACATTTTATTCAATCATAAGCTCAAGGTTCCCCATATAAAAGCCCCCTCCCTAGACAGCCCCCCTCCCTAGATGCCTGCTCAAGGTCGCCATTATATAAGCCCCCTCCCTATGTGCCGATCCTCATTCCATCCCCGACTCTTCAACGATGAACAACTCTCCTTTGGCCCGAATGAATTCTAGTTTTGAAATAAACTCTAAAGAAGAGTTACAAGACATTTTTAATATTTTACAAGAACTTGTAGATAATTTTACAATTATCAAAATGAATTTGGAAATAACATACGATTGTCCTATTTGTGATAAAGTTGAAAGTTCGGACGAAGACAGTTTACTAAATCTAACTCCTGCACCATCTGACACTACTGATGGTAATAACGAAGAGCAAAATATTTCCCCCACCACTTCTTTATAATTCTTCGCTCCCCCCACCACTTCTTTATTTAACTAACATTTCTCGCTTTCACTTCTCATTCCGTCTTCGACTTTTAAACTATCAACATCACTTGTTTTAAAATTTCAAACACTAACACAATCATGATGGATATAATGGATGAAGTTCCCTTCATAACTAGAATGGAAGAGGATAAATTGAAATTGGAAATTAAACGATTGGAAATGGAACGGGAAAACCAACTCGAAATGTTACTTTTGTACAAGCTTTTCAAATACATCATCTGGGGACTCTGCGTTTACCTTCTCATCGTCGTTGGTGTTTGCATTTACAACTCTGTAGTTCATCACAAAAGTTCAACTTGTTTAAACTCTGCTGTTGCACATTAATTGTATGTTCACAAATAAAATTCAAAAGTTACTTCAACCTATCACACTATCACCAACTAGTTCAACTTTGAACTATTTCTGGTGGTAGTTGGATAGGCTTTTTTAAAACTTACTCTGGATGACCTTGACATACTTTCCAAGCCCCAGTTATAACTGTTAAATTTCAGTTTTAAATTAACTCTTAATTCATGCCCAATTCTACTTCAAATAGACGCCATATGCTCTCGCCATCTGCACCCCAGCATCTGACGCCATCTGCTCGAGCAACTGCTCGGGCAGCTGGCACGACTTCCGGTCCAGAAGTAACCAAAACACACTACTAAAATGTTTAAATATTATTTTAAAAGGGAGGCAAGAAGACTAAAGTCTCACTCCCCGTTGGATGTTTTAACAGTGCTATGTTTTGATGCAATATGAATAGCAACCAGCCCAGTGTTGAGTATATGCAGTATACGTTTGACTAACGCTATATAATACAGTATAGTACAGCTAAAACCTTTTCTGTATAAGGGCTTAAAACACATAATAAAAGCGTCTTAATGTTTAATTCTTTTGAATTTTATTGGAGTTATAATTATTAAATACAATATATCAATATAGATGTTTTGAATTTTACAAGTTCCTTATAATTTAAAATATAAATACACTAAATATCCAATTACATTCTAATTGGGAAAAGCCTAGTACTAAGGATCCAGAGCCTTAGAAATTCTCTTATATATTATTTAGTAGTTTTCAACCAATTTTGCTTTTCCGTTAAACCTTTTATCTTTAAGGAGCGCTCCCACTTCAATATCTAATGGGGGAAGGTTTGTGAATACATGTTAAGGTTGTTTAAAATAGTCTACTCCTTTGAGAGACTAATATTATGAATAATAAATTTATACATTATTACTAATTAAATTGTGTAGAAAAGCTAAATTTAATCGTCTCATACTTTGTTTTAGTTTTTATTGTTAACCTTACCGAACTTTATTGTAAATAATGGAATTTAGTATACAGGTTAAATAATGGTTGCAGTACTTATTTATTTATATTAATTTGGATAAGTCATTAAATATTTTTTATTATTTTGTTATAAATCATTAACCCTTATTCATAATATTATATATTGCTTGTTGATCCTGTTATCGTTACGTTTTTATTTTGTAGTCATTCGTTGTAGCCTTTTCGGTATTAGAAATTGTAAAAATTGAAAAAGGAAATAATTTGGATAATCGAAGTATAACAGCCCCTTAATAAAATTATTCTGCGTATTTGTCAAAAATTATTCGCGTATTTGTTTATCCTCTCTAAAAGTTTTATACTTCTAAGTAATTCAGAATTCTCAGAATTTTATAATGTCACTGAGATTCAAAATAAAAAAATTTAATTAGTTTTTAATTAATTTTTAAGTTCAGAATGGAGTTGTCTTATGTCAAATGTTATTGAAAAGCTTTGATAGTGATTTCTAGTTATAAAAGCTATTTTAAGTTTAATAGTTCTTTTTATATACCACGAATAGGGTTTCCTTTTTATTTTATCTAAACGTATTTGAATTTTCCAGAGTTCATAAGCACAGGATGTGCTTATTTTTCTAGAATATATTCTATTGCCTGCTTAGATAGCTTGAAACTACACCTGTGCGACACTGAAAAGACTATTATGATTTAAATGTTGTTTCGCAATGATGTATCAACGCCAGTGGTAATGAGGTTTAATTAACACAACTTACAGGATAATGTTTTCTGCACTTCATAAAATATAATTTCATCACTTGGAAAGTTAAAGCTGTTTTTGATGGAAGCCAAAGTTTGTCTTCAGCTTAAGGAGGATGAGCGATGATCAAAAATACAATTTTGGCACGTGTTGTGAAGTATGTGCTTCGCCACACTGCGCACAATATTGAGCTAACTACTTCACATAACTGCAATTTTATGAAGTTTCCTTTCAAAACTTTTCTAGCAACATAGACAACTTTTGTTGCCATTTTTAACGGTCGGATGTTAAATATGTAGTCATTTTGTACTCGAGGGTTTAAATCGTTTTTAGTTCGTAAGATTTGTTTGGTTTTTGGTTCCTTAATTCAACCGAACCAGTGATAACATGTAGTTACAAAAATATTAGAAATTAAATACTTGTATTATTGAAGCAGTAAGAGGAAAACCACTTTAATATTTCTCCTGTAAGAGCTGTAGGAAGAACAAAATTAAGCCTATGTTAAAAGCAAACTTTCGAATTTAACACAAGTTAAAACATTTAGTATATTGAATAACTGACACTTTGTGATTTAGTACGGAAAAATGTAGGTTATGACAGGTCATAAGATTGATATAATCCTTGTTAAAATTAAATCTCCGATAAATTAACTGAGAAATGTATTTAAAGATTCATTTGTTACAGTGAGGTGAAATATACTCTTGGTTTACTTTTAATTGGAGGTTTTCGTGTCTTTTTTTATTTTCTTTGCTCCTTGCTGTACACTTCACATTGGAATAATATGAAGACAAAGTAAGGGGGAGAACCGTTATATACAGGTGGGTTACATTGATAAAAAATACTGGCAAAGCAGAAGTTCAAACCCACTACATCGGCGACATAATTGTGAACCTGTCAGGATAACCACTGGGCCGCCGACCCACTCAACTCAGGTCATGCAGTTTCAATAAAACTTTATAAATAATACTCTACAATTTCCAATAATTAAACTTTTATTTTATAAGGCTTTGCGCATTACAGGAATATAGTGTGAAATATCAATACAGTGTGCACTAAAACCTTATTCCTTGATGAAAATTAAACTAAAAAAAAACGAATGAAATAATACTGATCAAACCCAAATGATGAAAATTTAATGAACATTTCCTATAACCTTATTGTGAATAAGCATTTTTTGTATGCGAAAAATACGTTAAAATATCTGACTCTTTTGTACCAATGTGAGATATCAGACATTAAATTGATATGCAACATTGGCTAACTTATTCTCTAACCGTCTTTTTGCTGAGAGGTTGGATTAATGAAAGTTCCAGATAGACAGCTGCTATCGTTTTTACTGTGGGTAATCAAATGAGATAACTATGAAAATCATAGCAGAATGTTTATCAATGGCTTACTAGAGGTAAAGGCGGCCTCATTGCTTTATAACCAAAGTCCTTGGATTATCTAAGGATTATAGCCCTGAGTGCACTGTTGAAGATAGAGAAGATAATCTCATACATATGATAAATAAAGATCCCCGGTTGCTCAACAAACAAGTTTTAATAATAATTGAAGACCACCAAAGATTATTAATAAGGGTAAAGCAGTTGTTATTATTCACTGAAATTATTGTTTGCAATAAAAATTTTCAACTTAGGTTGAAAGATCAAAGTGTTTAGAAATCAAAAGTGTTCAATTCACCAATCGTTATAGAAATTAGAACTTAACATTGAATCCGATACTGAATGCACATAAATCATTTAAAAAAAGCAAACTTTAAAAAGTCAACGAATATAAAAGTCCTTTTTATTTGACTCTTGAAAATTTGTGGCAGTATGCCGACAAACAACAATTAGGTAATCATAAGGTTCAAAAGTGGCATTTTAAGTCACGCTTATTTACCGGCTTCTTCTCCGCTTTTACTGTTTAAGTTGAAATCTTTCCGAAAAACCGTAATTCTTGTCATTGATAGGATGTAATGTTGTTTTTTTAAACCATAAAAACTGCAATAATAAAAAATAAGTCAAATATATGAATAATTTGAGGATTTTAGTGGTAAATAAACATACTAACGAATTACTAAAGAAATGGAACTAACAATACAAATTTTATTTTATACATATCAATTATATATAATATATATATATATATATATATATATATATATATATATATATATATATATATATATATATATATATATATATATAATGTTTTAATGATCCATTTAATTAAAAAGATTACTAGAAATTGTCAAAGAGATCCTTTCCACGAAGCCCCCAATGGCTTTTCCTTGTAACGACTTTAACAGGTCTGTGGGGTGCTGGTAAACAAGTACGTTGTCTAATTGGGAACTTCCCCTCCCAACCTCCCCACCCTGACCCACCCTTCCATTACCAAAAGAGGTCGGGGTGGTAGTACAACCTACACCAAACATTGTATGGGTTTATAATAATTATAATATTTAGGGAGATATGGTGGCGTGGTGGTTAGCGCGGCGGACTTCGGGACCAAGACAGCAATGTCAGCAATGAAGTTGTGGGTTCGAATCCGCGTACCACTAGGAGTTGATCAGCACCATTTACCTGTACTGTAGCGGTTCACACCCTTATTTTGTCTAATAAGATATGCACAGATATAAATAGTCTATGTGGACGGGGCAAAGTAAGGCAAAAAGATTCATGAAATTATGAACCCTTCCTCAATTTGGAGATTGTTTCAAATAATAATGAACAATTAGGTAAAAACGAGTACCTACTGTATTGATGTTGAACATCCTTGTGTTCAAGTGAAGAGCAGAGAAGCAGGTTCGATTACTTCTAAAACGGATGTAGTGCAAGATAAATGTGATATATAATACATGCCGGTTCATATTTGATATATATACACACATGAACCTTTCAGTGAGAAAGACAAAGGAAACCATTTAGTACAACTTAGATGATGGTAGATATGGCACAGTTAGTTGTGGCCAGTGGCGGCTCCAGAGCCGATTTTCGGGGGGGGGGGGGGGGGCCATTGCCTCCGGCGGGGAGAGGGGGGGGTTGGCCGTGGGTATCGTGAAGGGGGGGTAGTATAAATTGCTGATCACTGGTGGTATTATTATTTTCCATTATAAGTAGGCCTATTATTATTTCCCCAGATGAAAGGGATATAGGGATGATAGCCTACTTTGAAACTATTTGATAAATCTAGGAATACTCCTAATCTCTTTGAATTTCTCAAAACGATCACTGTTTTTATAAAGATTTACTAAAATCCAGTCTAACAATTGTTAATTTTAAGGTTTGAGTGATTATGTATCTTCATAAATACATAACTAGTTTTCAAGGGAATTTTCTTAATGTAAATCAAATGGGGTATTTTCATTCCTGTTTCTGTATTTGGACAATCTGGTACGTTGCAGCAGAAACCAAGTACACATCACGCAAATAACTGCATTCAGTTGGAGTTAAATGTCGAGACTCATGATTTTACATGCGTTTCTTAAGCAGTAGAACTAAACAGACTGATATAAAATAAATTAAATGGTTAAAGTATTGTAGTCATTTTGTGTTTTATAAAAAAAAACCCAATTTGTGTTTCAATAATAAATCACATAGGTGTTAATTTGTTAAATGCACTTAGCGGTAAAAAAACCCCTTGGGCCAATGTCGTCATGACTATCGAAATTAACTCTGACTTTGAGCTCTCCCCTATCAGGTTTTATTTTCATAAAAACGAGATTGAAATTTTTTTCCCCTCTGATACGGCTTTAGTCCCTTATGGTTTCCAAGTGATCATATAAATCCGACATATGTAGCTGCCCGATCTACCCCCATAGTGAAACAAAAGTAGGCCTACGCCTACGGTTGGCCTATTCCATCAATTCTAAATGATCACAGCTCAAATTTTATTCTCAGCACTTAATACAAAATTTAAACTGTTTGAAATACCGTACTGTTATTAAAACAATCTTTATAAAATACTGTTCCAAAAAGAAGGCTATGGCTATGACTATTCAACAATCTCGACCAGACGATGACCTACCTTCACAATAATCAATAATACCACCAATAAAATGCTGTACTTTCTCGTCGCTTTGCCCGTGTCGTCTGCTGCGCGCAAATCTTATTAGCCTACGAGGAGTGTCTATATGGCGATGTATTTTCCACAACCTTGAAATAAAGCGGGTAGATTTTGTTTAAACTTTGCGTTTAATAGTGTTTCGGGCCAAAAATAAGTTAATAAATAGCCTCATCCCCAGAAAAAATCAAATGTCTAAAATTAAGTTAAAAAAATGTAATTTTTAACATTTGTAATATGGGTTGCCATTTTTGTTACGGAATAACAGTGAAAGGTAAACAAAAATACAAGAATACTACTTTTAAGCATTCTTATTGAATCTGTTAACTGTGAAGAGATAGCCTATAGTTGATTGTTGTAATATGAATTGCGTGATTTGCATGACTTATAACAAAAGTAAATTAAAACCAACGAGTAAGGTTTTGACACTGAATTTAACCTATTATTTTTAAACTCCCAATAAATTTACTAGCAAAAACTTCTTGAGGGGAAAGAGGCCATGGCTCGATCGCCCCCCCCCCCCCCTGAAGCCACTGTCAACAGTCCCGATCAGCTGATGGCATTCACGTCACAGTCTTCTGCTCGTCCCTCATCCCGTTGTCCGTGTCGTCTGCCGCGCGCGATCGCAATTTAAGTACCTCCAAAACTTCCTCAAAATGTAATAATGTTGTTATTAATCTCAATTAATACAAATTAAAGATAAATATAAATAAACAATGTCAAAATTTCATTTAAAATGGATAGTTTTTGTGACTAAAATATAACGTATTATTTTTTTAAGCCCCCCAAAAATCACTGGCCGAAATTTCTCGGGGGGGGCCATGGCCCCCATGGCCCCCCCCTGAAGCCGCCACTGGTTGTGGCTTTTGTGGTTTTTAAAAAGAAAATTTTGTTTGTCATCAACGCCTCTAATCTTGAATTTGATCGTGACTCTAGGTGGAAAATACCTACTTAGAACACAAACAAGTCAGATAAACCATAACTGGCGATACTGGATCTGAAGCATAACTGTATGTGAAGCATTGTAGCCTATGTATACATCGTATGACTTTGATAGCCATAGAATAAAACATTACTATACAAAAGCACAATACTTCAAAATACTTGGAATTAAATAATAGCGTAAAATTATTTAGTGTGCTATTTTTAAAATGTTAAATTAATGAAACTAATACTTGTAAACCTTTTTAGAGTTTTTTTACAGAGCAAGTTTTGTTGGGTGCAACATAGAATAAGTTACAGAAAGCACAACACTGAGAAAATATAAATATGCAAGTATTGGGAGCTCAAACAACACACATTTTAGCACATCGACTAAAATTAATGTTTTGTTCAAATTTTTAATGGTTCTATTTAGATGTAATAAAATCAACTCAAAGTAATTCTATACATTAAATTTCGATATATTATTAAGATATGACTCGATGTATTCTAGTAATTTCACTTGCGCTGTTACTCAAAGCTACATCTGTGTTAATACCTGTTTTCCTTTAGTGGGTTGTAGAAGATAGGGGTAAAAATAAATAGAAAATGTGTATTAGACAAAGTGAGTTCGAATAAGATAAGTAGTAAATTTAAGAAAAAAATCTTCTATTTTACGGTTCAATTGTATCATTAACTTTTTAACAACAGTGTCGTGACTTCTAGTTTGAAGAAGAAACAAATTAATGGTTGCTTGTTTTCCACCGGCGAGAGAACAAGTGGTCATGCATATGAAGTGAGTGAGGATGAAGTAAACAACCTCTAACTGAGGCTTATATTGTTACTGTGCCTTCCAATGGACTACCCTCCAAGATTCTTATACATACAACCTTCACTGTCACCGTCGTTGAGCTGAAACGAACTCAAAACTCGAAGAAAATGTAAATAGTATATTATTTTTATCTTACAAACGGTATGACCTATTAATTTCAAACTGTAAAAAATACACTATGTTATTACAATAAAAGAATATATACAGCAAAATTTGAATAAAAAAATTCAACTTGTAGGCCTATACTATCACAGTAATTGATTTATCCATAAGGAATTGTTTAAAGAATATTTTATTTCCGAAATGATGTAACTGATAATATGAGAGTAGGCCTATTTATAGTTTTAATTTAAAAAAATACCCCCGTCGCAGCAGACCTGCGTACTCAGCGAATTTCCAAATTAGTAGTATTAATTATGACCAGATAAACCTGTAAACCAAAAATCATCACAAGCTCATAATAGGGAAATAAATGTTTATCTCCTTATGATAAATGTAGGGAAAGAGTATGCAGGTATGCTGCCACGGGGAACACTAAAAGTAGGTTTTTAGCATAAAAAAATTATTTGACCATATGAAGCCATTCACTAAATTTCATCAATATCTGTCCATTGCTAAAGGAGTTTGTCTATTCTCCATATGATTAACATGGGAAAAGAGTATGCAGGTTTGCTGCCATGATAAGCACAAAAACCAAGATTTTTTAACATAATTGGATGAATCTCAACCAAATGAAGCTGAATACCAAGTTTCATCCAAAAACATTGGTTAATAAGTGAAATATTAACACATCTTTATTCTCCATAAGATGGAGCCTCAAAATACAACGTACTGTCTTTAGACTTTGTAATATCTCGGTAACCAATGGAGATAGAGCAAAGCTTCAAAATGCTAAATTGTGTGTTTTTTTGAGCTAAATCCAATGGCCAAAATAAAAATTTGAAATTTTTAAAAATTACATATGAAAAATGCAAAAAACCCATTTTTGGGGTACAAAACCCCCCAAAACTACCCCTTCCGATAGGTCGATATGTCTGGTTTACGAACTCATCCGAATAAACGTAGGATTACACATCTCTACCAAATTTTGTGTCGATTGGACCATTTTTACGAGAGTTATCGTGTCTAGGGACACATACATATATATATATATATATATATATATATATATATATATATATATATATATATATATATATATATATAAAATTTTTAATGACTATTATTTTTGGTCTCTGGGCACCTAAAAACGAAAAAGTAACATGGTCCCGGGCTTAGGTCTTACCATGAGACCTACGGTAATAGCTTATTTCCTATGGGAAATTCGCTAAAAATCAGGTAGTTTAATTTCTAACTTCATCTTATATTTTAGTAACTGAAAGTCGAGTAGTATGATGCATTGAAATTCAAGTCATTAACCATGAGGGTGTTTTCATACAGGAAGTTTTAGGTTTGAGGCAAACTTTATAACAAGGTATCGTTAATCTTCAGATGATTAATGTTTTGTTAGAATTGAATCCTTGAGTGTACTGCACAAATTTTATGTTAATTTGTTCTAGTTAAATTATGAAGAAATATTAAAAAAGTAAACATAGAAATAGGCAAATTTTTCAACTAAAAAGCCATTTCTTTTCTGTTTCCCTAAATCCATGGAATTTAAATAATGAATTTTGTGCTGATCACAATTGATCAAAATTTATATTTTACGTTAAATTTTGTTTTGAAGGAATTACAAATCACATTTCACTGTGACAATTTCAGATTTACCTCGAGTAGGATTAGCTAGAAAATGACAAATTAAAAAGGAAACTACGATTTGGTTTTAGATGGATTATAATTAATTGTAGCATACTTTTAGCATGGTTTAAATTTACGACTACTAAAATATTAACGTTCTCTATTTTTCCAAACAATCGGCAAGGACACGGCAAGAACAGAAGAGCGCTCCCGAACCTACCAGCAGTGGCAACACAGCTGGGAGCACGACACCCGAGGACGATGGACTGCGCGACTTATCAAGCAGGTCCAACCATGGGTGGAACGGCGGCATGGGGAGGTGGACTACTACCTGACCCAATTTTTGACAGGTCACGGCTATTTTCGGTCGTACCTGAACCGTATGGGAAAGACCGGTTCACCGGACTGCATTTATTGCCCGGGTGTTCCCGACGATGCGGAACACACATTCTTCCGCTGTCCCCGTTGGGAAGGGCCCCGCCTGGAGGCCACACAAATCTTTGGTGCATTTTCGGTGGACTCGGTCTGCCAAAAGATTTTGGAGGATGAGGGCAACTGGGATTGTTTGTCACAGTTCGTCCGGGGCATCCTCCTGGAAAAGAAAACCGATCTGGACCGTGAAGTGGCCCAGATCCCTTGATCGAGCGGCTGGATAAGGAGCGAGCCCCACGGGCGTAAGCCAAATTTAGGCCTAGCCTGACGTAATGTGACAAACAATTCCAGGTTAGATTCCTAAAGAGTAGAGGAGGTTTTTTAGTGGGTAAACTCGTTTTTAGGGGAGCCCCACACTACAGGCTGGCCACCTGTGTGCGTAATGCATTTTTCCGCCTCTCCCTCAAAAAAAAAAAAAAAAAAAAAAAAAAAAATTTTTCCAAACAATGACCCAAAGTGTAGTATACAATTTTCAAATATCTTAAATTTAAATGTACAATGAATTCTAATTTGAAACACGATCGTGTTGTTTTTCACCTCTCTCTCTCTCTCTCTCTCTCTCTCTCTCTCTCCCCCCCCCCTACCCATGGTAGAATTTCACGTAGAATTTCACATTTTACCAAACCATTTACTTCCATTAGCAGCAGTTCCTTGAAGAAGGTTAGGTCTTCACAAAGCAACAGGTTGCTTTAACAATTTTGCATTTATGAAGCATCATAAACTTCATTGACTTTAAAATGCATTTTTCACATAATATACTGATACATAAACGATACATAAGAACGAAGAAAGCCCAAATATGCCTAACGATAGGGCCAATAAAACGACACTACCACATTAACAATTAGTAATTGTTTTTATTTAGGGTATAATTCTACTAATTCGAATAATAATAAACAAATACAAAATCCTGGGTTTTAATGATATACAAAATTAAGTTTAACGAGCTTAAAAACGCAATAAAAAAGTTTATAAACAAATGAAAAAGTAAAACATATTCAAAATATCCTTGTAACATATCCATATTGTAGATAAAAACACTATAAAAGACGAGTTCTTGAACTAGTATACAGTTTAATCAACTTCCTGTCCCCAAGGAAGAGGATTTGTCACAAGTTATACATAGCCTGGATCTTATCAGCTATGGAGAGCTCCGCTTTATCAAGAGAACCGACTTTATTCTAGCCGAACATAGATAATCACTATCTTGTTTCAACAAGTTTCCGTTTGAATGCTAGGTCAAAATATGCATAGAAATGGAAGGCAAATAGGTTTTACTAAAACATCTGCTGATCTGCAATATTATAGGGCATCAGAAGGCAAACCTCTTGTTTTAAGGTTACCGCCATCTAACCTCAAATAAAAAAGTAGCTCAATATTAGATAGATACACTTACAGGAGTAAATACATTTGATTAACCTTTGATTGCACATTTTGGTCATAGTACCGGAACCGAGCATTTGCTCGGTAAGCTTGTAAAATTGTAAAACTTGTAAGACGAGCTCTCAATCACCACTCTGCTTTAAATGTAATAAAACTTGAGGTTGACAATGTAATAAAACTTTTACAATCATCAGCAGATTTTTGTTAAATTTAAAATTAGATAAACAAATGTCCTTAAGGAAAACATGGACACTTTGAAGGGCTGTATTGACGGAAACTGGGGTTTTCCATTCTTGGGACTTGCTAAAATCGATTCCTCATGGGGAAAACCTATTATTTATGAACAAAAATTCAATATAATAATAAACATTAAAAAAAATCCGGTAAGAAAAAAACTGCCTTTTAAAAAAGATTTAAAATGATGCATTTTTCTTGAATTGAAACCTTTTGTTAAAAAAGAGCCCTTACAACCAGTGAAATTGCCACAGTTTGTTTTTAGTACAAGATTATAAAACTAAAAAAACCACAATTTTCCTTAGACTATATTTTTTTCGGTAGCATAGGATAAAAATAAGAGGAACATACACAACTATACCTACTCGGTATATTTCCAAGGAAAAATGAACATTACCATTTCAAAACAAAAAATCAGAGATAATAATTCCAGCAGCATGAAAATTGTCGAAAATTGTATTTAAACAGTTTTTAAACAAGTTTTAAATATGCTTGGCTTTAAAATTGTTTTCATAGACGTTTGAAACAAGTTTAAACTCGTTTCCATATAGTTGGTGAAATCTCGTTGGTGAAACAAGTTTAAGAGTGTTTCGATATAGTTTATGACCTCTCCATTAAAACTTCATTAATTTTGCTTACTAATCAGTGGTGGAAAATGTACGCAACAATTTACTAAACAATAACAATTATGATTTAATTGCCAAAACCATGTAAAATATGTCCGAATAATTTAAGACCTATAGTATTATTCAAAATAATTCTTATTACTTCCAAAGCATTTAAACTTTTGTATTGCCCGGGTGTTCCCGACGATGCGGAACACACATTCTTCCGCTGTCCCCGTTGGGAAGGGCCCCGCCTGGAGGCCACACAAATCTTTGGTGCATTTTCGGTGGACTCGGTCTGCCAAAAGATTTTGGAGGATGAGGGCAACTGGGATTGTTTGTCACAGTTCGTCCGGGGCATCCTCATGGAAAAGAAAACCGATCTGGACCACGAAGTGGCCCTGATCCCTTGATCGAGCGGCTGGATAAGGAGCGAGCCCCACGGGCGTAAGCCAAATTTAGGCTTAGCCTGACGTAATGTGACAAACAATTCCAGATTAGATTCCTAAAGAGTAGAGGAGGTTTTTTAGTGGGTAAACCCGTTTTTAGGGGAGCCCCACACTACAGGCTGGCCACCTGTGTGCGTAATGCGTAAAAACTTTTGTGTTAAGTAACCAAAAAAGAGCTTGAAATGTTTTTCTTACCCATGTGTATGTCGTATTTAATGAATAGAGGTAAAGGCTTAATTTTGATTTATTTATTAAACTTAAATTGTGGTGTATTCACAAGAAAAACTATACACATAAACTACTATCATCTATACCATGTACTGGAAAAAAATAGAAAACAGTTATACAAATTGATCAAAGTTTATCAAAATTGTGTTTTTTTTTTTACATAAAAACTATTGAAAAAACTTTTGAAATGTTAAAAACACCAGAAAATGTTAAATTTGTAAGTCACTTTGAATTAGAGTTTACTATTGACATTCCAAAACTTTTGACTTCTAACTTTACAAGTGCACCAGTGAATGCCAAGTTGTAAATGTATAAGTAGTACTATGAGCACAAAAATACGAATCCCAAGTAACTTAGTTGGTAATGGCAACAGAGTAAGTGAACGGTTGTGGGTTTAAATGACGAAGTGTTATATAATTTTTGATAAATTTTATTTGCATTTTTCAATCTATTGGTTAGAAGAAATACATTCAGTTACAAAAAATAATGATTTTAATTCATTAAACTGTTTTTTGACATATAACATTTCATGTAAATCTTGTTTTGAAACTAGTATCAAAATTGTTTTGAAAAAAATTTAGCAATGTTATGAACGATTTAATGTGAAAAAATCCTCGTCTAACTTATATTGATATAGTTTTGAAACTATTGTAAAGTGGTTTTGATATAGTTGAAATGCAATTTGGGAATCCTCCTAGACAAAACCAACATTTCCCGCTCTTCAAAATTGAAAAATTTACTCACCAACTGGATTCACCGACACTGACTAGGAAATTGGAACCCAAGATATAAATACCACAACAATAAAAGTTGCACAGACCACAAATGTTGCGCGGCCGAGGCTGAATTGGGTATCGATCTCCGGTGGCGAGGGGGGCTTTTTATAGAAACACTACACTTGTATAATACACACGTGTGAGAATATTATGTTGATGTCACTGGTAGTATGGATAATCAGTGGTTACAGGAAATCACAATATAATTTCTTTCCAAATGAACCTGGTCATTCAACAATTGTTCAAGTTTTAACTCTGGTAATTCCTACTTTTAACAATTTTAGTTTAATTAAATTTTTCATAGTTTAATAGGCTTCTATTGCCTTGCTTTGCTCGTCCATAAGGACATTTAGTATGAGGCAAGCAAGAGGATGAGCCGCTCCAGTGCCGGAGATGGCAAGGCTAATTCAAGGCTATACAGACAGAGCAAGGATCGAACCCGCGACAGTACCATGGTTCCGGAGTCTGTTAAACGTAATACCCCAGCGATTCAACCTCGGTTAATTTGCGTCCAGGAAAATTAAAAAATCTTTTTAAAGCATGTTTAGACTTTTAATTGAATATTTTCCAGGCATTGGGATGTTTTAATTACATTTTAGATATCAAATAACGTAAATCAAGAGTTTGTTATTAAATCGTTAAACCTATGGCACTTAAACTCGTGAATGAACTCTCTTTTTTGGATGACAAATAAATAATATAGCTAAGTTAAAAAATCAAAACAAACCACTAGTATATTTATGATACTCCATACCTAGCCTGTAAGCCAGTACAAATATTCACAGATAGAAAGACAATAAACCAACCAATTTTATAATGTTTGATGGCTATATAAAGTCTCTCCACTAACAATTCAAATTAGTTACATGTAAATACAACACCATATTCTCTAATATTATCCCGTTTTTTAAGATACTAAGGCATAAATTTTAATGGAAAACACCCCATACTTTACAAGTCACTGCCTCCACATGATTTCCTCAGTTACCACACTGTGAGCCTGTAGCCTCCTAATACCTTCTCAATCGCTTAATTGATTATTGCCCATGAAAGTAGCTTCAAAGCCCCAGGATGGTAAACAACTCTCCCGTAATCTTCATTAGAGTTTAATTGGAAGCTCAGTCCCCTTCAGTAATCAGAAGTATCGGAATGTCTCCATTATCTGGACCGGAGGTTAGAGGTTGTTGACATCTCGGCGATGTTTAGCTGTTACAACTCCAGTTATAGATAATCTGGTAGTTATGGAAATTTTGCTGAGGGGAGAGGGGTTTGGATGTTTCTGGAATGGACTGTCCTTTTTTGTCTTAAGGAACACTTCTTTTTTACATCAATCGTTTTCTGCGAATACCTCAATAGTTAATGTATAAAAATAAATTATCAACTGTCGTAATGGAAAATATCAATTAATTGTAATGACATTGTGCTTGATTGTACTCTGTGTTCTTGAATACAATGTTGTTTTTTACAACAATATTGATGTGTCTCAACTCGACCAGAATTTTAAGAAAGACTCATTGAGGATTTGGGTCCTTTTGGTTACTTTACTTTCATATTTATATAAAATTGAAACTAATCCCTTACATAAATAACCGTAATGATATCTGACAGAAATAATACTAGAACAACATCAAAATAGAAAAAAATAAGATGTGAAATTGGTGTTTCAAACACAGCACGCAATGTGAATGTAATTTTTTTTCTTAATTATGAAAAAAAATTTTATAAATGTTTAATTAGTACGAAAGAAATAATACAAATATGCTACGTAAAATTCAAGTAAAGATTAAACATAATGGATAGATCATAAACGTTGATAATATAATAAATCAAGTCATGATTATTTCCGTTTGGTGAATTTTTTAAAGAAATGTTTGTTCGGCTTATGTAATGTTCTTTACTTTAATTAAACAGTTAACACAAAATTACTAAATATATCGGAATAAAAATTTATTGTAAATTATCTTTGAATCTAATCGATAATTTCAACAAGTTTCAATGCAATAAACGCCACGTAACGTATAATTTAATTAAAACTAACCACTTTATAAACGTAAATTTCAATTTCCATAGAAAGTGGAGTTCTCAGTCCGCTGGCATTTGATTGGTCAATTTCAAATTCAATTCAACTCAACAACAGAATAAGTTAATGGTGTTTGATGAATGAAGCAAAGCAATACACGCAAAAGCCCAATATCATTTGAAGTGATAGGTCATTTTCTAAATAAACTATATTTACATAAATGATATTTATGTATACATCCATAATATCGTTTTAAAATACATAGTGTTTACAGATGGTTTATCTGGTATTAAAACGTTTTATTGACCTTAATGCTAAACAAACACTGATATAAAATACATCAACAGAAAGAATTATTCTGAAATTTTTGAAGATACCCCTACAAGTGCTCAATGTGCCATCCTTTGGCCATGGAACAAGTTTCCAATCGATGCTGCGAAATGTTTCATGGCCATACACCGAATAGCATCGAGAGGATGATTGATTCTACGTCAATGCACTTCCAGAGTTCTTATCAAAAAAATTACGTGATGGAATTAAATGGTTTCAACAACAAACGAGTTTTAATACAAAACTTCTTACACTGAATTGAACAGAGTAATATACTGAGGATAATAGTATTCCGTACAGTTGCAATTTGCCACAATGGGAATTGGGAAAACTTTTTTTGTTGCCGTGGGTCCATATGTTTTGAGAATTTTGAAATTTCATTAATTTTTAATTGCTTCCTCCATAGGACTCCATACTTCATATCCATACTCCATAGGACTCCATACTTGCTTCCTCCATTCTTTTAAACTGTGGATTATTTAAATAAATAATTTTGAATATGAGGAGAGTATTTTTAGTATTCATTATATATTTTTTATTTCCCATGGAGTAAATTGTTTTAAGAGAGTTACATTGCATCTCACTATCACACTAACATGTACTTGCCAATTATTAGTTGTCATGAAGTGACAAGAAGTGACTTATACCATGTAATAATTTTACATAGTAATACGTTAATAATCATAATAATATAATAAGCAATAATACAGTACAATAAAATAATAATCATTAATGCCCATAGGCCTGTTAATTTGTTTTATTTTTACTTATAATTTCCTTAATCCAAAATTAAGGTTCGTAATTATTTGCGTTTTTTGGCGTACAATTTTGCTTGGAAAGTTAAAGTTTTTTGGCGAGATAAAGTTTTCATAATGTGATTAAGTAAGAAAATAAATCGTTTTATAAGCCTAATGGTCTTTTCAAATCTGTTTATTTTCGTTACTCAATAAATGCAATAATGTAAATAAATTTAAAAAATAAATTTTAATCTTATAACCTTGCAACTTAAACATGTTTTACATAAAAGGAGATATATATCTGATTGAAAGTGGCAACATGCTGAATTATGTATTTAGCATGTTGTAACTGATAATTGATTTGGCAGTCTTCATACAAAAGGAAAAGTGTATATAATAATATTAATAAAAACAAATTACCAAAATGCTGTTTTTGCCGCATTAAAGTACATTAAAGATATTGATAAAAATTTTAAGTAAGACTCATAGAATCGTATAGCTTCTTGCATCTTAAGTCTTGAGTCGAAATCCAAAGCAAACTTCGTAAAAACTCTCGTTAATCTCTCATACAATATATTATAACGAATGCGAGTTGTGTGATAATGTATATCATACTACGTTTAGCCTTCTTTTACTTAACGTAGACATGTGTTCGTTCCACTGCGGGTAAACTTACTTCTAGTCGCAAGGCACGTTAATTTGCTCATGGAGCCTAGTGACGTCACGCGATGAATAGTATAATGCTAATTAAGTACTTTTTACTTTTTCAAAGAATTTCATCAGCGATAGATACTATTCAGGTTAAAATTACCTTGTGTATGTGTTTAATTGCGGTGTAAAATTTATAAAATAGTATAATTATTTTAAATATAAAGTAACCCATCTTGTTAAAATATTTAACGTTATTACGCTTGTCTTCAAATATTATTTTGCGTTAATTATACTTGAAAAATTAGACCGTAGTGAAAGTATAGAAGATAAATAGCATGGAGAAAGTTATAGTAGCGGAGTAGTTGAGGAGAATGGGATAAAACCACCTTTAATTTTAAAGGGCAACCCTATAACGGGCGAGTCAACAAGCTGGCTGGCATTCACATTGGAAATTCACTCTGGGGCCTGGATGTTAGGGTTTTGTATTAGGAGAGTATTTTAAAACATGTTATAAACAGTAAATGAAATGTATTTTACATTTATCTCTACGGAGTTTATAATAAATGTAATTACTAAAATTTGTTCAAAACATACTTAAGGTGCAAATGATTCTTTAAAATAAATGGTCAAATAATATTTGACTATAAATATTTATTTATCAATGTTTGAGAAAATTTGGCTCAACGACCTTACAGGATTGGAGCACTTAAAAAAGCATTTGTATAATATTTCATCATACAGATTTTTTTGTAAGAAGAAGATAAGAATCCACTTTACGGATGTTGTGAAGCCTTCATGTGCCTTTTTAAAGCTCAATGTATTTTCAATCACCCTGTTGTTTGTTATATTCAAGACAATAGTAATTGATACATTTCAACCAAAAAATATTAGGAATCATAAAAATGATTGAAATGTAAAATTTAAATTTATATAACAATAGGATTATTTCGTTGGTTCTCAAAATGGCAAAACCAAATTACATCATCAATTACATCCATCGAACAGCTTTCAAGCTGTTCTCGAAAACTTTGGAAACTTTGCTGTTGTTGAAATATGAAGCCAATTATTAAACTTTTACCTCTTGTTAAGCGAATACTAACACTTATTAAAATTATTAGATTATCAAGTGTGTTTTCAAATCCCATTCAGTAACATAGATTGTTAGCATTTAAAAAAAATAATAAAACAATTAAAAGACATTTGTAACAATTTCCAACACTGATTTGGAAATCAATGCTAAAATTTAATGCTTTTAATTTCCCTAGTGACTTTGTTTTAACTTTCATTAAGGAGTTGTATCAGGCCTTAGGCCTAAATATGCAGCAAAAGTAAAATTAAAATTTAGAAACATATCAAATTAAAAAGATAGAATTTGTTTAAAAGTATAAGTAGGATGATACGACTCTTCTTATTTAGGCCTAGTCATCTCCAAAAAATATTCAAATAACGCAAATTAGCGTTCAATGATTAATCGTTTAAATTATAGCAATCAATATTCTCTGAATCGTTATAATTTTTTAGTACAAAATACATATGTAAAAGATAATTTTTGTGTACATAAACTTTGTTTGAAACCATGCTATTGCTTTTGCGCAATGACGTTTGTGTAAACATTATATGTTATTAGGCTGTAAATGTATTTGATGAATGTGTGGGAGCCACCACGTGATCGGTATGCTGACTGAGCGGTGCGGCGCCCTTCTCGGGAATGACGTGCTTATTGATCAATGACTCTTGGTGTCTATAGTGTGAATGTTTGTGTCAGTAAAATTTTCCATCAGTTGTGTTGGAGCCAACACGTGATCGGTATGCTGACTGAGCGGTGCGGCGCCCTTCTCGGGAATGACGTGCTTATTGATCAATGACTCTTGGTGTCTATAGTGAGAATGCTTGTGTCAGTAAATTTTCCATCAGTTGTGTTGGAGCCAACACGTGATCGGTATGCTGACTGAGCGGTGCGGCGCCCTTCTCGGGAATGACGTGCTTATTGATCAATGACTCTTAGTGTCTATAGTGAGAATGCTTGTGTCAGTAAAATTTTCCATCAGTTGTGTTGGAGCCAACACGTGATCGGTATGCTGACTGAGCGGTGCGGCGCCCTTCTCGGGAATGACGTGCTTATTGATCAATGACTCTTAGTGTCTATAGTGAGAATGCTTGTGTCAGTAAAATTTTCCATCAGTTGTGTTGGGGCCAACACGTGATCGGTATGCTGACTGAGCGGTGCGGCGCCCTTCTCGGGAATGACGTGCTTATTGATCAATGACTCTTGGTGTCTATAGTGAGAATGCTTGTGTCAGTAAAATTTTCCATCAGTTGTGTTGGAGCCAACACGTGATCGGTATGCTGACTGAGCGATGCGGCGCCCTTCTCGGGAATGACGTGCTTATTGATCAATGACTCTTGGTGTCTATAGTGAGAATGCTTGTGTCAGTAAAATTTTCCATCAGTTGTGTTGGAGCCAACACGTGATCGGTATGCTGACTGAGCGGTGCGGCGCCCTTCTCGGGAATGACGTGCTTATTGATCAATGACTCTTAGTGTCTATAGTGAGAATGCTTGTGTCAGTAAAATTTTCCATCAGTTGTGTTGGAGCCAACACGTGATCGGTATGCTGACTGAGCGGTGCGGCGCCCTTCTCGGGAATGACGTGCTTATTGATCAATGACTCTTAGTGGCTATAGTGAGAATGCTTGTGTCAGTAAAATTTTCCATCAGTTGTGTTGGGGCCAACACGTGATCGGTATGCTGACTGAGCGGTGCGGCGCCCTTCTCGGGAATGACGTGCTTATTGATCAATGACTCTTGGTGTCTATAGTGTGAATGCTTGTGTCAGTAAAATTTTCCATCAGTTGCGTTGGAGCCAGCACGTGATCGGTATACTGACTGAGCGGTGCGGCGCCCTTCTCGGGGATGACGTGCTTATTGATCAATGACTCTTGGTGTCTATAGTGTGAATGCTTGTGTCAGTAAAATTTTCCATCAGTTGCGTTGGAGCCAACACGTGATCGGTATACTGACTGAGCGGTACGGCGCCCTTCTCGGGGATGACGTGCTTATTGATCAACGATTCTTGGTGTCTATAGTGTGAATGCTTGTGTCAGTAAAATTTTCCATCCGTTGCGTTGGAGCCAACACGTAATCGGTATACTGACTGAGCGGTACGGCGCCCTTCTCGGGGATGACGTGCTTATTGATCAACGACTCTTGGTGTCTATAGTGTGAATGCTTGTGTCAGTAAAATTTTCCATCAGTTGCGTTGGAGCCAGCACGTGATCGGTATACTGACTGAGCGGTACGGCGCCCTTCTCGGGGATGACGTGCTTATTGATCAACGACTCTTGGTGTCTATAGTGTGAATGCTTGTGTCAGTAAAATTTTCCATCTGTTGCGTTGGAGCCAGCACGTGATCGGTATACTGACTGAGCGGTGCGGCGCCCTTCTCGGGGATGACGTGCTTATTGATCAACGACTCTTGGTGTCTATAGTGTGAATGCTTGTGTCAGTAAAATTTTCGGTGCCCTTCAAGGAGATTATATGACTATTGATCAAGACTCTTATCGTCTATCGTATACCAGCTTCTATCTATAGTGTGTCTGTAAAATTTTCCTACAATTGTGTTTCTCTGAGCATGTGATTTTTTTGCTGACTGAGCGGTGCGTTGCCCTTGAAAGAGATGATGTGATTATTTTTGTGGCTTGTTTTTAATTAGTTTTATAAAATAATATAATGAGGTTTTACGCTTGTATCTTTATTTTTTCTTTATAATTGTGACTGTTGGATGGTAGATTTGCATAGAAGACCTATCGAAAATCGTTACTATCACAAATTGTATTACTACTAGTATATAAGCCTATCATATGTTCTATAATTTAAAAAGAGATTCAAATTAATATGTTAATGAATGTTTCTGTTAAAATAATTTACCCTTTCTGGTAGGTGGCGTCGGCCTGTAATCCAGCTACTTGGTGGTCACGAATTGTGGATAGTTATTAGCGATGGCTTGTGGATGAGATATTCCCTAGTGCGGATTAAAGTCCGCACTGGTTTTTACTAGTTCATCAATAAAGACCATCCTCATAATTAGAAGAATTCGTATATATGAGGTCGATATTGTGGTTCGAATCCCTCGTTAAACTGTAGGTCCCTAGATACCATTTGCTGTTGGGCTATTAATTAACAATCCTGTCTAAGGAGAATGTCGGCATTAGTAAGTAACAAGACTACAAGATAGCGCCACAATCATCCTACACTCATCTCTTATTCATATTCAGGTTAAAATACCCACTATGTGAGTTCCCTGTGTCAAAATACTGATAGTGATATAGTAGTGGTAGTTACCTTGGATTTTAGATTATATACACAATTCTTAAGTCTTACGTGCTCAAAAATTAAAAAAAGTTATTATGTTTGAAACAAATTTAAGCATTCCATTCGCTTCTATTGAAGCAAAATTTGTTTATCCTGAATCTACTCCAGGCGTAGCCTTGGGCATCCCGAGGCTACATTCATTTTAACATGATAATTTTGTAAGGAAATTAGTATACTTTGATTTAAATTCATATTCACAACAAACATATTACATAATGAAAAATTTTTTAAGTTGATATGACACTGATATATGCAGTTGTTTTAGTTGTTGTTATATTTTTGGTAGCATTAAATGTAAACCCATTAAAATAAAAACAATATTGAACGATTACAGAATTTAGGATTATCGGAATTGTACCAGATTTTTAAAACTTTTGATGCAAAACTAAAAAAAAATTCTTTGAGTGAATAACATGACGTTCTAGAAAAAAAACAAACAAAACAAAAACTGTTAACGAAATGAAAAAGAAAATAATCTGGTGGTAAACATAGATTATTTTCCTCCTTAAGCTCGTAAATCAGAATTCATTTGTTGGATTTACTACCTTCAAACTCTCGTCTAAAACTGACTTTTATGGTTATTTAAAGTATAATAAAAACTTATCTTCAAACTTGCGAGATTATGAGTTGTAAATCAGATTAAAATGGATTGTAGAAGTGAATTCTTAATTCTGTGAGATACCGAGGAATACCTCAACATTTTTAAATGAAAATCTGTGAGACAACACTTTTTTATTTGGATGCGTAATCTGTAATTCATAAATAATTGAATTTTTACCATTTAGTGATAAAATAGAATTATTTTGGTTTGACATCTGCCCAATAACTATTCGTAGAAAACTGGTTAGAATAAAATGGATTAATATAATTTGAGATCGTCGTATTTACATCACGTGAGTAAAGCTGTTGAAGGCAGTCATTTTTCCGCCTCGGTTATAATTTCACCATCAATCACGCTTAGACGCCGCGATCAGCTTATTGTTGATCATCTCCGCACGCAAAAAGAAACGTCAACTTCCTTCAGTTAATTTAACTCCAAAATAAAATTGAAAGCGTCCTGATTTATACAACTTAGCATCACCTAATCATCGCTTTACCACGAGAGCTTTGGGCTTTCTTTGCTACTTATCTGTATCGTACAAAAATTCTGAAATTGTTTTACTTTTTTACCGATATAGACTAAATAATAAAATATGATATATCGGTATAAAAAATTAAATCTAAACTTACAACCTCATTAGATTCAAAAGTTTACAAGGTGTATGTTGTACATTTTAAATGTAATCCAAGGTTAATATTCACATCAAATTGAAGATATTAAATTAATAAAGGAGAACAATGCCACAGACCCAATCTGAAAAGAATAACCAAGTCAAAAATGGCAGGCTAGCAGACTATATTAAAATGACTTAGCAAAACTTAAAAATGTATTAAACTACGATTTCAAGTAGAGTTTACGGCAAATTATTTGGAATAGAAATAATTTTACAATAATATATGATATAACCAAGAAATATATTTTAAAGACTTTCGCTAAGGGTCGACCAAGAAAGGATATTCTCAAAATAATTTTGAGGTCTATATCATAGGATGCAGATTAGGTCTTCGTATTTCGAGCAATCTGGCTCTAACTTACCATAAAGGAGATTGAACATTTTTAAACTTTGTTAATTTAAATAAAAATTTTGACTGCACTTGGACATTCTTTTGGGGCCGGGTAGGCAGCATTGTTCTTTGATAGATAAGACCTTTAATTTTGTACACATCGCCATAGGCTTAAAACAATCGTAAGGTATATTTTCATTAACGAAATTTGGTTACACAACTGGTACTATATTAGTAAAACTAAATTACCAAGTCTTTGTATCACTCTATCTGTATATTTCTACTAGATTACGGCTTTTAAAAAGTATTTAGCTTTTTGCATCGAAAAAGTCAGTATATTAATGAATAGTAATGTGCTCTTAGATATGGTTGTCTTTATGCAAAATATCACCATTGTTTGAAAAATAAAACAAAATAACAATATAGTCCTAATTAAAAATTAACAAATATATACTAGTGTCCAAAATTAAAATTGACTTTAATGTTCACAAGATTGGTTTGAGGACTGCTATACACAGAAAGATGGCCAGTGTGTTCAATTTATTGTTATTTTATGTATGATCCAATTATTATATTAATAGAACAACGAGCCAAGGCTTTTTATGTATACTTCAAGAAAGAATGGAAGTAAAATATACAACACATAAAGTCAAGTTGGCGAAATTCAAAGGAAAACTTTTTGATTTTGTAACATGTTTATAAGATATGTGTAGTGAAAAAATACAACAAATAAATAGAGGTGAGTTCCAATAAACCGTCTGCGGTCACATCACGCCAGACAGACCCACAGTGCTGACTGCTGAGTGGTCCGTCGCAAGGTCGTTTCTACTACGTCCGCCCGTCGCGCCGCTCGACACGCGGGAGTATTGAGTTTCGAGGCTGGACCACAACAGCCAGCGTGTTGTTTAGGTCGGCTGACAGCTCATTTAACTTCCGTCATTCTAGAGGGAATCAGGTAGTTGCAGTACGGTCGTTGTTGCTTTTCATCCCATGGTAACATTTCTGGAAAAAAATTATCAATATTATCTTTTGTATATATATTTTTTATCCCTTAGTTTGTGAAAATTTAAATACTTTTCACCAAATTTCTGATATTTTTCTATGTATTAAAAAAAATTGTAATAGACCTTCTGACATTGAAAGTTCAATATCCAATTTTCAATTAAAGAGAGGGTTTAAAAATATAGGATTTCTCTTGGATTCCCTTCTTTCTTACTTGACCTAACTAACACCATGATGTTAAGTATTGAAAGTTCAAAAATAATTAGTTTATTGTTAAAGTTCTACTTTCCTTTCTTAAATGATTTTTATCTAATTTAACATTGCTACAATTAAGAAAAAAACTAACCATTAGTAGAAATGGCAAAAAATTTAAAAAGTGCCAAACATGCATTTAATAACTATTTATTAAAAATCGCCTGTTAAGTTTGCAGCTGACCAACATTTGGAGAAAAAATGAACCTGTATAACAGTTGACGTAGTGGCAGCCTTAGTGTCCCCTGGACACAACTAACAACACAAGGCCTAGCGGACAATAACATATGTTCGACCTTTGACAGGCTTACAGGTCAAATACCTATCCATGATTTTTTTGTAAACATTCAGAAAAATTTACACTGTCCAATGTTCAAATCCAAAATATAAGTTTTATTTAAACGCGTCCTGGTGAGTCATGATACCACGTTCATAATAAATAAAGGTGTGCAAAATATAGTCTGGTAAAATGAAATATATTTTAACTACGAGAAAAACTCGTAGAATACCCCATTGATGCTGATATAAAATGGTTGAGATTGTGCCAATTTGGCACCAGCGTGAATACGGATGCGTTTCAGTGTAGATATTTCATTAACGAATGCCTTTTTTTATTTAAAATGTTACCTCCTCTCTTGTATTAGGTATTCTTATAAATAACGTAGAAAATATTTAAATCAATTGCATGGTAAAGGGATCTTAGACTAGTAAATTTCTAAATTGTTTTTAAAATTACATTTAAAAACTAAGAGTTTGTAAAATTGATTAAAATTATTTAATCTAGTAGTATCGCTTAATACATAGCCTATGACAGTGTAGTCCAGTTTAACATGATACTTCTCTCAACGCAACAATGTAACTAACCAAACTGGGAACAACAGTTATTGGGAAAGCAATTTTATGCAACATGTGTCTAACAATATCCGAATATCCGATTATAACTTAATACACATAGTTTTTATAGGAACTATTTTTGGTTCAGTGATTTTTTTAAATGTAAATAATGTAGACAGCTATTATTTACTGAAAATTATCGAACGGTAATTCACTACAGTGAAAACATTTTATGTAGCATATAGTTTGAAAGTTATTTTGCTTAAAACTCTGTAAACTTCAACAAGCAAAGTAAAAATTTAACTCAGGACCCATTTACATCTAATCTACGGGAGCTTAAAGATAATTGTTAAAGCCTTTAGACATATCATGCGCTACACGTTTTGACGCTATCTCAACAACCTCGTAACTTTACTTATCGTCTCTTTATAGGTTGTAAAAATGTGTAACTTAGTAGTAAATCTGTCCTCAAGAATTTCAACTGACATTTACGCGTTTATTGATAACACATTATTTTAAACGTTATCTTATGTGGAAAATAGTGGCAAGAGTTAACAAGAGGACTAATAAAAATATAAATGTACTTGCGATTACAGTTAATGCTGTTAAATTTTAATAAAAATATATGAGTTATATAACTATTATGTTAGATATGAGTTTTAATAAAATAAACTTGTTGATAATACAAGTGAAAATTTAAACAAACCCTGATGAATATGGCTACAATGCCATCAAAACTGTTGGTTTTCACGTAAAAATAAATATGCCTAAAGATGCCAAAAGCGTTTTACTAATAAATATAAACAAGAACAGCTTGTTTAAGTTTAAGATCAGAAACCTTCGTCTAGAATTTGCAGTGGCTTTTTTTTATAATGTACAGTATTTGGAAATGGCTTGTTTCAAATAAAGTTCAAAAAATTTTATACAAAAATTCAAAATACAAAAATCCTTTAAATATAATAATATTATATTTAAAGGACATGGATATAATCCTTATAAATAGGTAAAGTTACCTATTTTATAGTATAAACATGTGATTTTCATTATAAATTTACCAAAGTTATGTATTTTGATAAATTTTATCAAAATATCTTTTGATAAAATTTGAATGCAGTAACGTTTATCAAAGTTCAAAATCCAATGTAGAATAGCCTAAGGAACAAGCAAAATCAAAATTCTTCTTCTTCCCATTGAATGACGTTGAAAAATAATTAAGATAGACGAGAACTGCTAGTAATAAAAAAAAATATAGAACCATGTTTTAATACTTCATTATCTAAGCCTGATGTGCGTAGTTTAGGCTGTGATGAAAAAAATGTAAATGTGTATAATAACTTAACAAAAATAGTTTAGGTCTATTTACTTTATAATATATAATTATATGTATAATTAATAATCAATAGCGGGCATAGCTCAGTGGTAGAGCTTTGGGTTATCGCCCAGCTTACCCGGGTTCAATCCCCGGCTCGAGAAAAAAAAAGATCGTTCGGCCATTCCCGTGGTTCGGAGAGTCGCGTTAATATCTGCATAGAAAACAAAAAGTGCAGGCTTTTCATTCGAGTAAAACTGTCAGTTAATTGCCGATCTCCCTCCTCTAAAAGACATATGATATTTATTATTATTATACAGTAGTAAATTAAATATAATTAATAACTACATTATATAATAATAGAATGTATAATTAATAATAAATATCGTAGTCTCGGTTGCACAGTTCAACGCAAATAGGTCTTATTGAAGATTGGTTTCACTTCGAATCATTGTAAGTAACGCAACAGTTGTATAAAGCTATGCATCGGTTTATTAGAACAATGTCATCGTATACGAAGAAAAATAATGCAGACGAGACATTGTTGCAAATGCCAAATGCAAAGCAGTTTGAGCCAGTTTGTCGGCCTAGTTACAATGTAGACATCAATCACTCGCTAATGTCTTCATCAATTCATTGAAGATTCATCACTAATAGTTATCCAGCCATTGTCGTGTCTTGGAACCTACTGGAGGCGGTTTCCATACAATATTCACGAGTTTGTTGAGTAAATTGGATTACATTAGAAACGAATGCAGAGAAATTTATATTTATGTATAGTTATTATTTTAATACAAAATAAATAAATGTTGTTTGTTTCTAGGTTAGTTGGCTTAAAGACTTACATCTTGAGTGGACCATAGGTAAGTAAAAACTACTACAACATGAACGACTACCAAACATGAAAAAATAACTGGTAATATAGAAAGACTTTTGAAACAACGTTATGTATAAAAAACGCTAACATTTCCATTTTTATCTTATTAAAAATGGTAAAACAACGAATAGAACTTTTGAATATGAATTTTACTCTAAAACTATGAAAAGACACCCTTTACTCGTGTTAAGAAGCTAATATAATCCTTCTTCACAGGAGTTAGAGTATGATGAATATAGGCTATTTTCAGAATTTTATCTAATGCAGTGTTGGTAATCGTTTTCCTCAGAATACGATGATTTTTTAAAAATACATTACAACAATACATACATAAATTACATTAGAATGCATCACCACGATTAGTACAACATGACAGTGGTTGACTTGTTACTGGCGGATGAGGAGACTGACCCCCGAACCGCCAAGCACGGTGGCCTATAATGTGAAATGGGTATTTGCACAATTATGGAATATTGAAAAGAAAGAAAGTGTATGAAATTGGACAGCATACGTCAACGGGCCATTTATAGGGCCAACTCCCGTGCCCTTGTGAGAACTGATTTTCAAGCTCAAATAATCTCTAGACAGTCCGCTCCGGTCGTGTGACTGGCCAACGACCGCCCATTCCAGTTCCTCACCTGGAGGTTCCCATGCTGGAGGATGACATCAACCCTCTAGAGTCATGAACATAAATAGGTCACAAAGGAAGAACACAGTGGACAGCAAAAAGACTTAACACATGTTATCACAACTTAGTTTGCTATACCCAATTCGCAAGAAGTATAAGCTAGTTTAAAAGTTATCCTGAGACGAGTGTATAACAGGGTTTGCTGTGTAGAACCGAAAATAATTGTGATATAAGCAAAATTGTAAATCAATATTATTTTTGAAATGCCTTTAAAGTGACGATTCCATGAAATATTTTAAATATTATTCATAAAACGAGGATAAACATTTTAAATGATAATAATATTTTAATTAGAAAATAATGTAATGGAAAATGTTTTACTTTTTAATTTATTTTAGCTGATATAGAAAACATTTGGTCTCTAAATTCGTTACGGACAAATTTAAAGTTCTCGGTATTTGGTTGTAACAACCAGACAGAATGATCATTTACGGGTGAACGAAAACAGCACTTTAGCTGATTTGTTAACCAGTGACGTGAATCACATTTCAGTTGAGCGAGAAATTTATTTTACAACTCTCTGATATTTTTACCAATAAAAACATTACTGATAATCTAAAGGTGTGATGGAGTTTGATGTGGAAACTTTTCCGGTACACTACACAACACGTTTGAATAGTATGGAATACTAATCCAATGCTATGTGTAAGGTAAATTTCTATATTTGCACATTGATCTCGAGAATGGCGCCAATGATTTTATCAAAACTTTGCAAATAACTTCGTTTTCTGATGAAAATAATGTATAACCAACTCGCTATGCTAGAAAAATCCTATTTTGTTAAATCTTTAATCGGAATTCAAAAAAAAAAAAAATTAACATTGTTCTAGTAGAATTAAAAATGAAGACAAAGGAGAGTTGAAACAACCGACTCAACTAGCAAAGTATGTACCACGTGTTTCAGTATAAACATGTGATTTGCGTTGTATAAATTACTGAACTACCGAATGATACTACAATAAAATTAACAAAGCATATCTTTTAATCGTACTTTAAACTAAATTATACGATTGTTTAGATGAATAATAAAAAAATAAACCAGTAAAAAATTTAATTCTTTGGAATGCAATTTTTTATAATAACAAAAGAATGTTAGTAAAATTAACTGACAACTGAAGAAGGAGAACCCACTTGTTGCAGTTCCAATATGTTTTTCAGAAAAATAACAATAGAGAGCAGCATCTGTAGCCGTACACGAAAACATTATTTTGAAGGGTGAATGAGCGAAGCGAACGAACTCGTCTCAATAAAACAAGGTTATTTTGTCTCGGAATCGTAGGATAATCTTATGTGAGTCTGTGAATGAATAATTGCTGCAAAAGATTTGATTTGAGTTTACCGAGCAAATGCTTGCACACCCAGGCATTATATCTAATAAAATAAACTTTTAAAAATTAAAACAAATTATGTTTTCTTTTTGAAACGAATTTTCAACTTAAATTCACCTTGCACTGTCATTTTGTCTGCTTTGTTGTACAGAAAAAATATCACTTATACTATATTTATATCAGTCTGGTTTTGATATATTAAGTAGTACAGTTTCCTTAAGCTGGAAAACATGTAACCTATTTTAAAATGGGCTAATTCTAGAACATAACAACGTGTAAGCAGCATAAAATGTTCAATAAAATAAAAGGCTATACAACAAACTAAATAAAAACCCATCTCCAGTTTTATATTCAGGGAAATGCAATGAGCTGAGCAATTAACTGTACCATTTTGGCCTATATTGTTGAATATTTATTTTAAGATTACAATTTAGTCTTATACGTAAATAATGTGTATAATGAATGATAAAGGGTTCAATAATATAATGTAAAGTACTAAATACAAGAAAAATCTAGTTAGGGTGAATATTGTACATTTTTTTCACACCTTCACATATTTTATTTTCTCGGGTATAATTTGGATAAATATTTTAAAGTTCATTGTTAAAGAACCGTCCATTTGAAGTATAAGATTGTTTGATAGTGTTTAGTAAAGAAAGCATAATGTTTAACAACAACATACTGTTTATTTATGTTTTGGCAGTTCAGTAGAGAAGCTTTCAGCCCTAGCATATGGTTGTAACATCATTAGAACATTGATCAACTAAGTAATGCCAGGGCTGAGAGGTCGTGTCACTGATTAATGTTACATGGTCCGCAAAACTATTATAACAATACAAATGTATAACTGAATATAATTGAATTTTAATATTAACTAAAATTACTAATAACAATTAGAATTTTAAATAAAGGGGTGTCAGTTTTTATAAATAGAAGATAGTTTTTTGTGTGAGAGGTTATTTGGAGTTATTTGTAATAATTTTCTATTATAATTTTCACGCAGGTGCAGTGTAACAACCTTCACAATGTTCACATTATTTTACACATTGTTACTAGTAAAAAGTAAATATAAAGTTGATAAAATTCTATGAACTCCCATGTAGAACTTATATGAGTCATCATAGCAGTGAATTGTATAAATAAAAATTACCCATTAAACCTTGGGGTATTCTTAGAATTTTAAGTAAATATAGTAAATTTAATTATTGGTTTTCCATATCACAACCTAACAATGCATATGTCTGCATTTACAAGGTATCATAAATTTAAACAAATAGTGTAGTCATTTTAAATAAAAATTTCTCCATTACCTAAAAAAACTCTTATAAGTGTGAAACTTGGTATGTATATTGATATTTATATCCGGAATAACATATCAAAAGTCCTCGAAAAATAAACTTGTGCTATGGCCGCCATCTTGGAAAATGGCGCCCAAAAACCAGTTTTTCTCCGATTTCTCAAAAACTATTCATCCTATAAAAAAACATTAAATGTAAAGAATGTTCGCCAGAAAAAGAGCTACAACTTTTGTCTTTAGCAATATTTTGATATACTTAACCGTTTAGCCATAAAATGCAATATTTAGAAAATAAATTTGAAAATTCATTAAAAAACCTGATTTGCTATTAACAATGTTTGAATAAATTATTTTAACATTTATTTTACTATTTTTATTTAAAACTTGGAATATTCATAGCTTTCACCTTTCCATTTATATATTTTTGTGAGTTTTTTAATGTTACACTGCTGATGGTTTCGTTGATATACTACCATAATAATCCCATACTGAGTTCATTATGGTACAAGGATGGGATTTGGTAACTATGTATGTTTTATTTACTGGAATAACATAACAAAAGCCCTCGCAAAAACACCTATCTTAGTAGGCAGTTATCTTAGTAAATGGATATTGAATTTTACCTAAGGATTAAGACATTAAAATAAATAAGTTTATATATGTTAATATTGTACGTATAAAAAAACAAACCCCTTCAATACAATTAATAATTTTTTTATTCAAATTATTATTATTGTATACTGTTACATAATTGCTCCAACCTCATTCATCGTCAGACTGAAGTTCTCCTCTGGGGACCAATATAAATATCAAAACGAAAAAATCAATAAAACCAACCATGGATACTAAATACGGTAGGAGATTATTATGGTAGTCCATCAACGACATTTAAAAATATCACAGAAAATATAAATGGAAAGGTAAAAGTTATGTTACTGGTATGAAACTGTTCAGAACATTCCAATTTTTTTTATAAAAATAACAAAACAAATGTTAAAAGAATTTATTTTAAATATTTTTAATGGCAATTAATGTTTTTTTAACGATTTTCACATATATTTTCTAAATATTGCATTTTATGGCTAAACGGTTAAGTATATCGAAATATTGCTAAGGACAAAAATTGTAGATCTTTTTGTGGCGAACATTTTCTACATTTAATGTTTTTTATAGGATGAATAGTTTTTGAGTAATCGGAGAAAAACTGGTTTTTGGGCGCCATTTTCCAAAATGGCGGCCATAGCACAAGTTTATTTTTCGAGGACTTTTAGTATGTTATTCCGGAGGTAAAATTCAGTAAACGTACCAAGTTTTACACTTATATGAGTTTTTTAGGTAATTTCCCTAATATGACTGGACTAAAACCTTTGAGGTGGTTACTGTGAAATAAAGTTTTTTTTTATTATTTCTTATTTTCTTTTTTGTTAAATATGAAATAGAGTTGGAAATAACAGTTATCAAGTTAAATAAAACACTGATAAAATGCTAATGTGAAACATCCATTTTATCAACTATTTCACAGTGCCTTTCATACGTCTAGAAACTACTTGGTTGCGGGTGTATCATGAATATCAGACCTTATGTTTAACAATTCACTGAATACTATTGAATATCAAAAGCGCGTAGTAGACTTCAACAGTGAAGAGATTCCACTCGAATAATGCTCTTTTCATTAATAGCAACTTTTGACCTTTTCTTGACAACTTTTACATCAGTATTCTTTTTTAACAATCAGAAAATGCGCTTTTCAATTTATCTAATTAGTTTCTTAAATATATTTTCGTTAGTCGAGTATTTTTATTATTAGTATAAACTTGTCATAATTCAAATAAGTTACAGTTTTTAAAGAATGTACAAAAATATGTGTAATGAGTGAATTAAGTATTATCATGTTTAGTTTTGTTCGTTACTAATAAGGAATCTAATATTTCATTTGATAGACAAGCAATTGTATGACTAACAATATCCATTTTAGAGTAAGAAGTTTGTAATTTATCGTGATTGGTGTTGTGTATTCTGTTTAACTAATAGTTTTATACATGTCCTTTGCAAAAATGTATATAGTTATCAACATATTATATGGTTACTTTAGTTAGGTTACTTGTATACTTTTGTATAATGTTAGTTGTTAAGTATTGTCTATTAAGTATTGTTTTGTATGTGTATTGTATGTATTGCTTCTTTTGGAAATAAAAATTATTCTTATTAGTCCATAATATTTATAGTAAAATGAAAAATACAAAAAATTCTAATAAACAATGAATAGCCACAAGATTATCGTCTAAAATTTTAATCACTGAGTTTCCTTGTAAAAAAAAAACAAAACTGACCTCTATTTTACAAATAAAAAAAAATTGTTAGTAGCACGTATTAAAATAGCCAACTTATAGCGTGGATTAGAGATTAAATCTGTGGTATTTAAGAAGCTCTTATAGAAGCAACAAGTAAAATTATCGACCCACCCCTAAGGCTGGAAATGGTTTATTAAATATCTTGAGTTCCCGGCCGGGGGAATGAATAAAACAACTTGTTTCATTGTCGAGCTTAATAAAAAACAGTAAAATATTAATGGTCTAGGCTTCAAATACTAAGATAAAAAATGAAAGTTTCATTACCTCCCTTAATTACTCAGTTCATACACAGTGACATTTTAAACGATTTAATCTACAGGGTGGGTGAAAAGTAACTAGGTACTAAGAAACTCATATTGATTCTGTAGTTTTACGGATTTCATGTTGACAATTGAGTCATGTTACCGTTTTCATTAACATTTAATAGTGCCTACAGTTAAATGTTGCAATAAATTAGCTTGAAACAATTGGCGAATTTTCAAATGTTATCACCAATCTTCCTACTGACTTATAGTTTTTAAAATATTGAAATTTGAATAAAAAATTCAATGTATAATAGGAAATAAAAATTTCATCCGTCTGCGGTCACATCACGCCAGACAGACCCACAGTGCTGACTGCTGAGTGGTCCGTCGCAAGGTCGTTTCTACTACGTCCGCCCGTCGCGCGGGCCGACACGCGGGAGTATTGAGTTTCGAGGCTGGACCACAACAGCCAGCGTGTTGATTAGGTCGGTTGACAGCTCATTTAACTTCCGTCATTCCAGTGTTGCACTAGGTAATTATAAATACTGGTGCAATGTGTTAAAGTAAAAAATTGAAATAAAACTTGAGCCAGTTTATGTATGAAGAGACAAGAAAGGTTTACTGTCAAGTTATTAACTATAAACAAGCTTGTAGATATACCAGTTTGTTGTCTATAAAAACCTACATTTCACCTTGTAGATATTGCCATAAAAAATAAACATCAAAGAACGTTGTTTCTTAATTGTTTTTATGGATGATGTGAAAAAAGTAAAAACCCGGAAACTTTATAAAAAAAACAAGAATTTAATAAAATATCAAGTTTTTTGCCAGATTTCCTTTCTGCTTTACACACAATACATTTAATTGGGTTTATAAAATAAATAAAATTTTAGATTAAATATTCGAGTTTGACGTAGTTTATTTAAATTATTTTCAGCAGAAATAATTATTACGCACACATACAATTTTTTGAAGGAAACGAACATATAAATCCTAGGCTTGTGTTACTACTGGTCATTGGTTCTTTGTGGTTGCAAAGACTGCAGGTATTGCTCAAGAAAAAACTTGTTGTCATGTATAAAAATGTATATTAATCCTTGTATATGACGTCATAAAATAAATATTTAAGAATGTTGGTTTTTGGTATAAATTGTTGTTGATGAACTTAAAATGTTAAAAAGCTGTTACATAATAACTACAAAGAACCTACTTTTTTATTTTATGAATAAAGTATTGATAAAAATTACTTACTGATACTTTACTTCAATCTTATTAACAGACACCAGATTAAATAAATCTTCATTTAGGAAATTAATTATCAACAGGTTATCCATCATAAAACGCACGGGTTCATTCTCATGGTTCACCTAAAAGGTCAAAGGAATTTTTGAAAAGGATGTAACACTATTTCCATATAATATCCAAATTTAGTTTCTCATTCCTTAAGGTGATAATAATATTTTTCTAAATAAACCATTCTAAACATGTCTTTGATAGTCATCCTCTCTGAGGGACAAGACATGACATTAAGTAGGTGCAACATTAAGTACTCCCATTTTTCATCGTTTGACGTTATTACTTACAGTATGTGAATGCTTGTTTGTATGTTTAGGGAACAAAAATATTCCAAACTAGAAAATTTACCGTTTCCCAACTAAAATCAACCAAATAATTAGTTAACATTACGAAACTTCTAAAAACAGGAAACAGAAACAGGAGTTAACGGAAGTAATAAATCAGCCATTAATTTTAAAGGGCGAGTCAACAAGTTGGCAGCAGTCCAACACGGGGCGGGGCGGCGACACTCAACCCTGTACAGCTGAATGCCGTGACAGCTGGGGTAGGGGCGGCCACCTGGCGGTCTCTGTGTACAACCAACACTGTACGTGTAGTGACACGAGTTATTAGAGATGTCCAAGTACCATGAATCAGTCAATTTGGAATATGGAATTTGGAAAATGTAAAATGCGTTTTATATTTAGAGACCTACACTATTGTGTTATTTTTTCACTAATTTAGTTATCAACGAGTGTTTGGAATACGTAAATTAAACAAATGAAATTTGCATCATGCAAAGACAGCAATACTTACCGTCAGCAAGAAAACTTTTTTGTAATCTGTTAACTGCTTTTGCCGTTGTTATGGACTTTCTTTGTCAACTAGACAAGTTTAAAGAAGTAGAATGAACAAGCCCTCTTTTGAAGGAGCTTGTTTAGTTGTACGTTTTCCGTTTACGTGACATAAAACTAAACTTTCAGAATTGATGTGACACTATACCATGTTTCAGTTCACTTCATCAATTGTCAGAGAAACAAAGTTAATACTAAAGGAACAAAGAATTAATTAAATCATGACGATAAAACATACAATGTGTTTCTTAACCATTCATTAATACTTAAGTTACATCTTTATTGAATATAAAATTATTGCTTATAAGATTTATATTTAAGTTTAAATATAAATCTTAAGAGATTTAGTACTAAAAAGTGATCTTTCAAACCCCTTTACTAGTGTGAAATTTGTTAGAAAATTGTGATTTGACATAAATCAATAGAAATTTTACTATAATGTTTAATTTTTTCCAATATTTTTAGCTAATATATAATCAATATAAATATATTTTAATTGTGCCCAATTTCTAGCTATTCAAATCGTAAAACATGTTTTAGAATACACATGAAAAAGTACAGGATTTGGTTGATAATTTTTTATTTAATTAAGTCATGTTGAACACAATTTTTTCTTGTGAAAACCTACTACAAATGTTTTTTTCAGTTTTTATGCACTGTCATGATTTAACAACGCATATAATTTTTATTTGTAGTATTAGTTATAGTTATAGTGTAAAAAGCCATGTATGACTCGTACGAGAAAAGGTCGGCGCAACATGAGAATGCTCTAAGAGTAGTGGAACTGCCATCATAATAAATAACAGTGATTGAAAAGAAAAGATTGCGAATAGATTTTCCTAACCACATATGAATTATATATATATCGTATGGCATCAATTGCCATACATTTGAATTAATACGCTATTAATGAGAATAACGAAAAAACTGTAGGTATTAAGTTTATATCTGGGCTTTGGCTGTATTTTCGTAAACCTTGAATTTCAGTTTTAAACATACAAGCTACCCAACTGTTTTCCTATACAAAGAGTATATTTTAATCTCAAAATGATTGCTGGAAAAGAATTGACAGCGATAAAGCTCAGTATTAATTTATGTGTGATAACTACTTTATAGGAACACAACTAATTAGCATAAACTGAATTAATGTTCAAATAACCGTTTGTTTTTAATTTTCATACTATTATCATGTTAAGTAATTCCACCTTCATTTTATTTTCACAGCCCATTAACTTCTAGTCTATTGATTCCGAAGTTAATGCTCAATCTTTCCTACAAAACATCGTGCATTACACGTTTTGTCGCTATCTAAGACACCTCTTAATCTGACTTGTCGTCCTTTTTATGGCTAATAAAAAGTATTACTCAGTAGTGGATTTATCTTTAAGAATGTGTGACTGGCATTTATGTTCCTAGTGATAACAACAAATTTACAAATCTCTAAATTAGTGCCTACAGTGAATAAACATAAATGTTCGTATGATTTGTGTAACACTGTTTGAACTCTTTGACGATGATTAAATACTATTATTTAGGTACACTCAGGAGTAATTTATTGTTGTTATACATTACTTTAGTTTAATTAGAACATAGTTACTGTATTTAAATTTTTTTTTTACCTATTATGTCGAACTTTTTACAAACGAACAGATACATTAATATGTATCTATGACTTTAACTAAATATTCTTTTGATTGGAAGTTAAAATAAATTCTCATATAATTCGAATTGTATCACGAGTAATCTTTAATCATCGTATTTAGTGAAATAAATAATCAACACATGCAGGACATAGCTAAACAACTTTATTCTTTCTACCATAAAGAATCCATCTGATGACATCGTAAACTATTGGACAAACTAATAAATAAATCACACTTTTGCTAAGCATTATTCAAACATCAAGTATTTGAGGGCTTCTATCTCAGGTCAATAATTTTAGCTGCTCTAATGTTAAACATTGGTTCAAAAGTTTTGTTGAAATACTTATTTGGGATTGTAATGGGTTTTGTTCCTGATTCACAACAAGTTGGCGTATGTCAGTCCGATATGTGCGTTAAGAATCTGAATATTGAAAGTACAACAAAATAATTTTATCGCATAAAATAATTTTAAAATATAATATCGCATTACATGAGAAAAATATGATTAGACACTAACGATGTTTTCTAAGAAAAATGTTACAGACGAGACATTGTTGGAAATGCCAAATGCAAAGCAGTTTGAGCCAGTTATTATTGTCGGCCTAGTTACAATGTAGACATCAATCACTCGCTAATGCCTTCATCAATTCATTGAAGAGTCATCACCAATAGTGAGCCAGACAATATCGTGTCGTCGTGCCTAGGCCTACTAGGTGTTTCCTCAATTACAATTGCCTGGATGAAAATATTTTAGAACAAACAAGGCTACTTAGGAAAACATAAATCATTCATACTTTTTAATATTAGCTTAATTAGTTATATCGTAGATAATTGATTACATCAATTTAATACTAATAATCTATAGTATTTTAACTCAGGAATGAAACTTATCTTCTTTAGGATGAACTTAATTTCCATTTTTAAGCTAAAAAATTATCAGAAATGTACATTTAGGATGGAAAAAGGGAAAACTATTACGTTGATATTGTGTAAATGTAAAATAATTTATTAAGCATTGCTTAATTCTTCAAACGTTTTTATAAATAACATTTGATTTTAAAATATTGCTATTATTACTCATGTGAGAATCCTAAAAAATTAATGTAAAAAAAACTATTATCAAATAATATTTTGTAGTAATACTCTAACCACTAAACTATATTTATTAGTATCTTCAAACAATGTTATTAGCTTATCATACTTTGGATATTGTCATTTGAGTTTGAACTTACTTATTTGACCTCGTCCAAAAGTTCATTCATGTCATTATGTTGAGCAAATTGTCAAATTGATGCTTTTAAAAAGACAAAGAGAAATATATAAGACTTTATGTAATACAAATATAATATGATATAATGTAAACTATGAAAGTACAGTATCTAATAAAAAAATATTACTGTATAAACGTTATTATCTAATTATAAACACGGTTATAATTAATGCATTTATACGAGTAAATAGCAGCTTTCTGAAACAGAAAACACACTGTCTTCCTTATGTTAGAAAATGGTGCGTAGTTCTTCATTCTATAAGTTCTTATTAAATAAAATTCTAAGTTTGTTTACAATGAAAAAAACAAAAAAAAAAAACAATTCTATTGAGGATAAAAGAGGAAGGCTCATATCAGTCTTGCAAAACTAAAGCAGAACCTTAAAACAATAAATCAATAGCAAGTAATTTTTAAATTACTAAAAAAACCATACCATTATTAAACATGTAAAATTTCTCTCAACACAATGTCAGTAAGTCATGAAAATAAAATAAACTGGTTTGAATGGGATTTTTTATGAATTAAACCAACAAAATTGTAACCGTTAAATATTAATGTAAAATATGAACCTGAATATTTAACATTCATATTTAACATTTTGTCAGTAAATATTAAACATGTGAAATTAGAATAATCAGATTGACTTTGATATTTACAGTTCAACGAAAACATATATTTGGCTGGTGTTTTGACCAGTGGCGTGATAACATAAAATAAAACAACATAAAACATAACATAAATTATGTTATAAAATAAATATAAAATAAAATAAAATAATTTGTAGTTTGGAAATTCTATTAAATCTTTAATTAACAAAAAATAATAATTTATAAAAAAGAGCATTTTAAACATTTATTATTTTAATGTGATTAATTTTGTAACCTTCACATTCGATTTAGTGGAATTCAATTCAACTAGCAAAAGTGGTATGAATATTCTTATTGTAAGATAATTTAATAAAGACTAAGAAAAATAAATAAATAAAATAAAACCAAAGAGGGTCAACACATTAGGATATCACTCGTTGTTCAACGGAGTACACACCTTAGGATAAAGTATTAAATGAAACTATTTAAATATTCTACATATCAACCCACTATAAAAGTAGAAAAAAATCAAATAATAATATTTATATTTTTATATAGTATATAGAGGAAATCAATATTTGTGTTTGAGAAATCGTTCGAGTAATTTGCACGAACATTAAAACACCCTTTTAGATACTTAATGAACACATCCTAAATCACCTTATCCAGTCTTATAGTTTGTGATGTAAAATATATGTAATCAGTAGTAGAGGTCAACGATAACCACACGGGGCGTTGCCTGTGACATCATCACTGGCTGTCAGACCCTGCCGTCATGCATCATGTCTCCCAGTCCCACAGCGCAGTCTATCATGTGAAAAATAGATCATCAACACAAGACATCGCTAACCACACGGGGCGTTGCCTGTGACATCACACTGGCTGTCAGACCCTGCCGTCATGCATCATGTCTCCCAGTCCCACAGCGCAGTCTATCATGTAGACAATAGATCATCAACACAAGACATCGCTAACCACCCGGGGCGTTGCCTGTGACATCATCACTGGCTGTCAGACCCTGCCGTCATGCATCATGTCTCCCAGTCCCACAGCGTAGTCTATCATGTAGACAATAGATCATCAACACAAGACATCGCTAACCCCTCGGGGCGTTGCCTGTGATATCACACTGGCTGTCAGACCCTGCCGTCATGCATCATGTCTCCCAGTCCCAGAGCGCAGTCTATCATGTAGACAATAGATCATCAACACAAGACATCGCTAACCACACGGGGCGTTGCCTGTGACATCACACTGACTGTCAGACCCTGCCGTCATGCATCATGTCTCCCAGTCCCACAGCGCAGTCTATCATGTAGACAATAGATCATCAACACAAGACATCGCTAACCACACGGGGCGGTGCCTGTGACATCACACTGACTGTCAGACCCTGCCGTCATGCATCATGTCTCCCAGTCCCACAGCGCAGTCTATCATGTAGACAATAGATCATCAACACAAGACATCGCTAACCACACGGGGCGTTGACTGTGACATCACACTGGCTGTCAGACCCTGCCGTCATGCATAATGTATTCCAGTCCCACAGCGCAGTCTATCATGTAGACAATAGATCATTAACACAAGACATCGCTAACCACACGGGGCGTTGCCTGTGACATCATCACTGGCTGTCAGACCCTGCCGTCATGCATCATGTCTCCCAGTCCCACAGCGCAGTCTATCATGTGAAAAATAGATCATCAACACAAGACATCGCTAACCACATGGGGCGTTGCCTGTGACATCACACTGACTGTCAGACCCTGCCGTCATGCATCATGTCTCCCAGTCCCACAGCGCAGTCTATCATGTAGACAATAGATCATCAACACAAGACATCGCTAACCACACGGAGCGTTGACTGCGACATTACACTGGCTGTCAGAACCTGCCGTCATGCATCATGTCTCCCAGTCCCACAGCGCAGTCTATCATGTATACAATACATCATCAACACAGGACATCGCTAACCACACGGAGCGTTGACTGTGACATTACACTGGCTGTCAGAACCTGCCGTCATGCATCATGTCTCCCAGTCCCACAGCGCAGTCTATCATGTAGACAATAGATCATCAACACAAGACATCGCTAACCACACGGGGCGGTGCCTGTGACATCACACTGACTGTCAGACCCTGCCGTCATGCATCATGTCTCCCAGTCCCACAGCGCAGTCTATCATGTAGACAATAGATCATCAACACAAGACATCGCTAACCACACGGGGAGTTGACTGTGACATCACACTGGCTGTCAGACCCTGCCATCATGCATAATGTCTTCCAGTCCCACAGCGCAGTCTATCATGTAGACAATAGATCATTAACACAAGACATCGCTAACCACACGGGGCGTTGCCTGTGACATCATCACTGGCTGTCAGACCCTGCCGTCATGCATCATGTCTCCCAGTCCCACAGCGCAGTCTATCATGTGAAAAATAGATCATCAACACAAGACATCGCTAACCACATGGGGCGTTGCCTGTGACATCACACTGACTGTCAGACCCTGCCGTCATGCATCATGTCTCCCAGTCCCACAGCGCAGTCTATCATGTAGACAATAGATCATCAACACAAGACATCGCTAACCACACGGAGCGTTGACTGCGACATTACACTGGCTGTCAGAACCTGCCGTCATGCATCATGTCTCCCAGTCCCACAGCGCAGTCTATCATGTAGACAATAGATCATTAACACAAGACATCGCTAACCACACGGGGCGTTGCCTGTGACATCATCACTGGCTGTCAGACCCTGCCGTCATGCATCATGTCTCCCAGTCCCACAGCGCAGTCTATCATGTGAAAAATAGATCATCAACACAAGACATCGCTAACCACATGGGGCGTTGCCTGTGATATCACACTGGCTGTCAGACCCTGCCGTCATGCATCATGTCTCCCAGTCCCACAGCGCAGTCTATCATGTAGACAATAGATCATCAACACAAGACATCGCTAACCACACGGAGCGTTGACTGTGACATTACACTGGCTGTCAGAACCTGCCGTCATGCATCATGTCTCCCAGTCCCACAGCGCAGTCTATCATGTAGACAATACATCATCAACACAAGACATCGCTAACCACACGGAGCGTTGACTGTGACATTACACTGGCTGTCAGAACCTGCCGTCATGCATCATGTCTCCCAGTCCCACAGCGCAGTCTATCATGTAGACAATAGATCATCAACACAAGACATCGCTAACCACACGGGGCGTTGCCTGTGACATCACACTGACTGTCAGACCCTGCCGTCATGCATCATGTCTCCCAGTCCCACAGTGCAGTCTATCATGTAGACAATAGATCATCAACACAAGACATCGCTAACCACAAGGGGCGTTGCCTGTGACATCATCACTGGCTGTCAGACCCTGCCGTCATCCATCATGTCTCCCAGTCCCACAGCGCAGTCTATCATGTGAAAAATAGATCATCAACACAAGACATCGCTAACCACATGGGGCGTTGCCTGTGACATCATCACTGGCTGTCAGACCCTGCCGTCATCCATCATGTCTCCCAGTCCCACAGCGCAGTCTATCATGTGAAAAATAGATCATCAACACAAGACATCGCTAACCACATGGGGCGTTGCCTGTGACATCACACTGGCTGTCAGACCCTGCCGTCATGCATCATGTCTCCCAGTCCCACAGCGCAGTCTATCATGTGAAAAATAGATCATTAACACAAGACATCGCTAACCACATGGGGCGTTGCCTGTGACATCACACTGGCTGTCAGACCCTGCCGTCATGCATCATGTCTCCCAGTCCCACAGCGCAGTCTATCATGTAGACAATAGATCATCAACACAAGACATCGCTAACCAAACGGAGCGTTGACTGTGACATTACACTGGCTGTCAGAACCTGCCGTCATGCATCATGTCTCCCAGTCCCACAGCGCAGTCTATCATGTAGACAATAGATCATCAACACAAGACATCGCTAACCACACGGGGCGTTGCCTGTGACATCACACTGACTGTCAGACCCTGCCGTCATGCATCATGTCTCCCAGTCCCACAGCGCAGTCTATCATGTAGACAATAGATCATCAACACAAGACATCGCTAACCACACGGGGCGTTGACTGTGACATCACACTGGCTGTCAGACCCTGCCGTCATGCATAATGTCTCCCAGTCCCACAGCGCAGTCTATCATGTAGACAATAGATCATTAACACAAGACATCGCTAACCACACGGGGCGTTGCCTGTGACATCATCACTAGCTGTCAGACCCTGCCGTCATGCATCATGTCTCCCAGTCCCACAGCGCAGTCTATCATGTGAAAAATAGATCATCAACACAAGACATCGCTAACCACATGGGGCGTTGCCTGTGACATCACACTGACTGTCAGACCCTGCCGTCATGCATCATGTCTCCCAGTCCCACAGCGCAGTCTATCATGTAGACAATAGATCATCAACACAAGACATCGCTAACCACACGGAGCGTTGACTGTGACATTACACTGGCTGTCAGAACCTGCCGTCATGCATCATGTCTCCCAGTCCCACAGCGCAGTCTATCATGTAGACAATACATCATCAACACAAGACATCGCTGACCACACGGAGCGTTGACTGTGACATTACACTGGCTGTCAGAACCTGCCGTCATGCATCATGTCTCCCAGTCCCACAGCGCAGTCTATCATGTAGACAATAGATCATCAACACAAGACATCGCTAACCACACGGGGCGTTGCCTGTGACATCACACTGACTGTCAGACCCTGCCGTCATGCATCATGTCTCCCAGTCCCACAGCGCAGTCTATCATGTAGACAATAGATCATCAACACAAGACATCGCTAACCACACGGGGCGTTGACTGTGACATCACACTGGCTGTCAGACCCTGCCGTCATGCATAATGTCTCCCAGTCCCACAGCGCAGTCTATCATGTAGACAATAGATCATCAACACAAGACATCGCTAACCACAAGGGGTGTTGCCTGTGACATCATCACTGGCTGTCAGACCCTGCCGTCATGCATCATGTCTCCCAGTCCCACAGCGCAGTCTATCATGTGAAAAATAGATCATCAACACAAGACATCGCTAACCACATGGGGCGTTGCCTGTGACATCATCACTGGCTGTCAGACCCTGCCGTCATCCATCATGTCTCCCAGTCCCACAGCGCAGTCTATCATGTGAAAAATAGATCATCAACACAAGACATCGCTAACCACATGGGGCGTTGCCTGTGACATCACACTGGCTGTCAGACCCTGCCGTCATGCATCATGTCTCCCAGTCCCACAGCGCAGTCTATCATGTGAAAAATAGATCATCAACACAAGACATCGCTAACCACATGGGGCGTTGCCTGTGACATCACACTGGCTGTCAGACCCTGCCGTCATGCATCATGTCTCCCAGTCCCACAGCGCAGTCTATCATGTAGACAATAGATCATCAACACAAGACATCGCTAACCACACGGAGCGTTGACTGTGACATTACACTGGCTGTCAGAACCTGCCGTCATGCATCATGTCTCCCAGTCCCACAGCGCAGTCTATCATGTAGACAATAGATCATCAACACAAGACATCGCTAACCACACGGAGCGTTGACTGTGACATTACACTGGCTGTCAGAACCTGCCGTCGTGCATCATGTCTCCCAGTCCCACAGCGCAGTCTATCATGTAGACAATAGATTATCAATACAAGACATCGCTAACCACACGGGGCGTTGCCTGTGACATCACACTGACTTTCAGACCCTGCCGTCATGCATCATGTCTCCCAGTCCCACAGCGCAGTCTATCATGTAGACAATAGATCATCAACACAAGACATCGCTAACCACACGGGGCGTTGACTGTGACATCACACTGGCTGTCAGACCCTGCCGTCATGCATAATGTCTCCCAGTCCCACAGCGCAGTCTATCATGTAGACAATAGATCATTAACACAAGACATCGCTAACCACACGGGGCGTTGCCTGTGACATCATCACTGGCTGTCAGACCCTGCCGTCATGCATCATGTCTCCCAGTCCCACAGCGCAGTCTATCATGTGAAAAATAGATCATCAACACAAGACATCGTTAACCACATGGGGCGTTGCCTGTGACATCACGCTGACTGTCAGACCCTGCCGTCATGCATCATGTCTCCCAGTCCCACAGCGCAGTCTATCATGTAGACAATAGATCATCAACACAAGACATCGCTAACCACACGGAGCGTTGACTGTGACATTACACTGGCTGTCAGAACCTGCCGTCATGCATCATGTCTCCCAGTCCCACAGCGCAGTCTATCATGTAGACAATACATCATCAACACAAGACATCGCTGACCACACGGAGCGTTGACTGTGACATTACACTGGCTGTCAGAACCTGCCGTCATGCATCATGTCTCCCAGTCCCACAGCGCAGTCCTTCATGTAGACAATAGATCATCAACACAAGACATCGCTAACCACACGGGGCGTTGCCTGTGACATCACACTGACTGTCAGACCCTGCCGTCATGCATCATGTCTCCCAGACCCACAGCGCAGTCTATCATGTAGACAATAGATCATCAACACAAGACATCGCTAACCACACGGGGCGTTGACTGTGACATCACACTGGCTGTCAGACCCTGCCGTCATGCATAATGTCTCCCAGTCCCACAGCGCAGTCTATCATGTAGACAATAGATCATCAACACAAGACATCGCTAACCACAAGGGGCGTTGCCTGTGACATCATCACTGGCTGTCAGACCCTGCCGTCATGCATCATGTCTCCCAGTCCCACAGCGCAGTCTATCATGTGAAAAATAGATCATCAACACAAGACATCGCTAACCACATGGGGCGTTGCCTGTTACATCATCACTTGCTGTCAGACCCTGCCGTCATCCATCATGTCTCCCAGTCCCACAGCGCAGTCTATCATGTGAAAAATAGATCATCAACACAAGACATCGCTAACCACATGGGGCGTTGCCTGTGACATCACACTGGCTGTCAGACCCTGCCGTCATGCATCATGTCTCCCAGTCCCACAGCGCAGTCTATCATGTGAAAAATAGATCATCAACACAAGACATCGCTAACCACATGGGGCGTTGCCTGTGACATCACACTGGCTGTCAGACCCTGCCGTCATGCATCATGTCTCCCAGTCCCACAGCGCAGTCTATCATGTAGACAATAGATCATCAACACAAGACATCGCTAACCACACGGAGCGTTGACTGTGACATTACACTGGCTGTCAGAACCTGCCGTCATGCATCATGTCTCCCAGTCCCACAGCGCAGTCTATCATGTAGACAATAGATCATCAACACAAGACATCGCTAACCACACGGGGCGTTGCCTGTGACATCACACTGACTGTCAGACCCTGCCGTCATGCATCATGTCTCCCAGTCCCACAGCGCAGTCTATCATGTAGACAATAGATCATCAACACAAGACATCGCTAACCACACGGGGCGTTGACTGTGACATCACACTGGCTGTCAGACCCTGCCGTCATGCATAATGTCTCCCAGTCCCACAGCGCAGTCTATCATGTAGACAATAGATCATCAACACAAGACATCGCTAACCACACGGGGCGTTGCCTGTGACATCATCACTGGCTGTCAGACCCTGCCGTCATGCATCATGTCTCCCAGTCCCACAGCGCAGTCTATCATGTAGACAATACATCATCAACACAAGACATCGCTAACCACACGGAGCGTTGACTGTGACATCATCACTGGCTGTCAGACCCTGCCGTCATGCATCATGTCTCCCATTCACACAACACAGTCTATCATGTAGACAAAAGATAATCAACATAGGACAACGCTAACCATACGAGGTGTTGCTTGTGACATAATTACTGGCTGACAGACCCTGCCGTCATGCATCATGTCTCCCAGTCACACAACACAGTCTATCATGTAGACAAAAGATAATCAACATAGGACAACGCTAACCACACGAGGTGTTGCCTGTGACATCATCACTGGCTGTCAGACCCTGCCGTCATGCATCATGTCTCCCAGTCCCTCAGCGCAGTCTATCATGTAGACAATAGATCATCAACACAAGACATCGCTAACCACACGGGGCGTTGCCTGTGACATCATCACTGGCTGTCAGACCCTGCCGTCATGCATCATGTCTCCCAGTCCCACAGCGCAGTCTATCATGTAGACAATAGATCATCAACACAAGACATCGCTAACCACACGGGGCGTTGACTGTGACATCATCACTGGCTGTCAGACCCTGCCGTCATGCATCATGTCTCCCACTCCCACAGCGCAGTCTATCATGTGAACAATAGATCATCAACACAAGACATCGCTAACCACATGGGGCGTTGCCTGTGACATCACACTGGCTGTCAGACCCTGCAGTCATGCATCATGTATCCCAGTCCAACAGCGCAGTCTATCATGTAGACAATAGATCATCAACACAAGACATCGCTAACCACACGGAGCGTTGCCTGTGACATCACACTGGCTGTCAGACCCTGCCGTCATGCATCATGTCTCCCAGTCCCACAGCGCAGACTATCATGCAGACAATACATCATCAACACAAGACATCGCTATCCACACGGAGCGTTGACTGTGACATCATCACTGGCTGTCAGCACTGCCGTCATGCATCATGTCTCCCAGTCCCACAGCGCAGTCTATCATGTAGACAATACATCATCAACACAAGACATCGCTAACCACACGGGGCGTTGCCTGTGACATCACACTGGCTCTCAGACCCTGCCGTCATGCATCAGGTCTCCCAGTCCTACAGCGCAGTCTATCATGTGAAAAATAAATCATCAACACAAGACATCGCTAACCACATGGGGCGTTGCCTATGACATCACACTGACTGTCAGACCCTGCCGTCATGCATCATGTCTCCCAGTCCCACAGCGCAGTCTATCATGTAGACAATAGATCATCAACACAAGACATCGCTAACCACACGGAGCGTTGACTGTGACATTACACTGGCTGTCAGAACCTGCCGTCATGCATCATGTCTCCCAGTCCCACAGCGCAGTCTATCATGTAGACAATACATCATCAACACAAGACATCGTTAACCCCATGGAGCGTTGACTGTGACATCATCACTGGCTGTCAGACCCTGCCGTCATGCATCATGTCTCCCAGTCAAACAAAACAGTCTATCATGTAGACAAAAGATAATCAACATAGGACATCGCTAACCACACGGGGCGTTGCCTGTGACATCACACTGGCTGTCAGACCCTGCCGTCATGCATCATGTCTTCCAGTCCCACAGCGCAGTCTATCATGTAGACAATAGATCATCAACACAAGACATCGCTAACCACACGGGGCGTTGCCTGTGACATCACACTGGCTGTCAGACCCTGCCGTCATGCATCATGTCTCCCAGTCCCACAGCACAGTCTATCATGTAGACAATACATCATCAACACAAGACATCGCTAACCACACGGAGCGTTGACTGTGACATCATCACTGGCTGTCAGCACTGCCGTCATGCATCATGTCTCCCAGTCCCACAGCGCAGTCTATCATGTAGACAATACATCATCAACACAAGACATCGCTAACCACACGGGGCGTTGCCTGTGACATCACACTGGCTCTCAGACCCTGCCGTCATGCATCAGGTCTCCCAGTCCTACAGCGCAGTCTATCATGTGAAAAATAGATCATCAACACAAGACATCGCTAACCACATGGGGCGTTGCCTATGACATCACACTGACTGTCAGACCCTGCCGTCATGCATCATGTCTCCCAGTCCCACAGCGCAGTCTATCATGTAGACAATAGATCATCAACACAAGACATCGCTAACCACACGGAGCGTTGACTGTGACATTACACTGGCTGTCAGAACCTGCCGTCATGCATCATGTCTCCCAGTTCCACAGCGCAGTCTATCATGTAGACAATACATCATCAACACAAGACATCGCTAACCCCATGGAGCGTTGACTGTGACATCATCACTGGCTGTCAGACCCTGCCGTCATGCATCATGACTCCCAGTCAAACAAAACAGTCTATCATGTAGACAATAGATCATCAACACAAGACATCGCTAACCACACGGGGCGTTGCCTGTGACATCACACTGACTGTCAGACCCTGCCGTCATGCATCATGTCTCCCAGACCCACAGCGCAGTCTATCATGTAGACAATAGATCATCAACACAAGACATCGCTAACCACACGGGGCGTTGACTGTGACATCACACTGGCTGTCAGACCCTGCCGTCATGCATAATGTCTCCCAGTCCCACAGCGCAGTCTATCATGTAGACAATAGATCATCAACACAAGACATCGCTAACCACAAGGGGCGTTGCCTGTGACATCATCACTGGCTGTCAGACCCTGCCGTCATGCATCATGTCTCCCAGTCCCACAGCGCAGTCTATCATGTGAAAAATAGATCATCAACACAAGACATCGCTAACCACATGGGGCGTTGCCTGTGACATCATCACTTGCTGTCAGACCCTGCCGTCATCCATCATGTCTCCCAGTCCCACAGCGCAGTCTATCATGTGAAAAATAGATCATCAACACAAGACATCGCTAACCACATGGGGCGTTGCCTGTGACATCACACTGGCTGTCAGACCCTGCCGTCATGCATCATGTCTCCCAGTCCCACAGCGCAGTCTATCATGTGAAAAATAGATCATCAACACAAGACATCGCTAACCACATGGGGCGTTGCCTGTGACATCACACTGGCTGTCAGACCCTGCCGTCATGCATCATGTCTCCCAGTCCCACAGCGCAGTCTATCATGTAGACAATAGATCATCAACACAAGACATCGCTAACCACACGGAGCGTTGACTGTGACATTACACTGGCTGTCAGAACCTGCCGTCATGCATCATGTCTCCCAGTCCCACAGCGCAGTCTATCATGTAGACAATAGATCATCAACACAAGACATCGCTAACCACACGGGGCGTTGCCTGTGACATCACACTGACTGTCAGACCCTGCCGTCATGCATCATGTCTCCCAGTCCCACAGCGCAGTCTATCATGTAGACAATAGATCATCAACACAAGACATCGCTAACCACACGGGGCGTTGACTGTGACATCACACTGGCTGTCAGACCCTGCCGTCATGCATAATGTCTCCCAGTCCCACAGCGCAGTCTATCATGTAGACAATAGATCATCAACACAAGACATCGCTAACCACACGGGGCGTTGCCTGTGACATCATCACTGGCTGTCAGACCCTGCCGTCATGCATCATGTCTCCCAGTCCCACAGCGCAGTCTATCATGTAGACAATACATCATCAACACAAGACATCGCTAACCACACGGAGCGTTGACTGTGACATCATCACTGGCTGTCAGACCCTGCCGTCATGCATCATGTCTCCCATTCACACAACACAGTCTATCATGTAGACAAAAGATAATCAACATAGGACAACGCTAACCATACGAGGTGTTGCTTGTGACATAATTACTGGCTAACAGACCCTGCCGTCATGCATCATGTCTCCCAGTCACACAACACAGTCTATCATGTAGACAAAAGATAATCAACATAGGACAACGCTAACCACACGAGGTGTTGCCTGTGACATCATCACTGGCTGTCAGACCCTGCCGTCATGCATCATGTCTCCCAGTCCCTCAGCGCAGTCTATCATGTAGACAATAGATCATCAACACAAGACATCGCTAACCACACGGGGCGTTGCCTGTGACATCATCACTGGCTGTCAGACCCTGCCGTCATGCATCATGTCTCCCAGTCCCACAGCGCAGTCTATCATGTAGACAATAGATCATCAACACAAGACATCGCTAACCACACGGGGCGTTGACTGTGACATCATCACTGGCTGTCAGACCCTGCCGTCATGCATCATGTCTCCCACTCCCACAGCGCAGTCTATCATGTGAACAATAGATCATCAACACAAGACATCGCTAACCACATGGGGCGTTGCCTGTGACATCACACTGGCTGTCAGACCCTGCAGTCATGCATCATGTATCCCAGTCCAACAGCGCAGTCTATCATGTAGACAATAGATCATCAACACAAGACATCGCTAACCACACGGAGCGTTGCCTGTGACATCACACTGGCTGTCAGACCCTGCCGTCATGCATCATGTCTCCCAGTCCCACAGCGCAGACTATCATGCAGACAATACATCATCAACACAAGACATCGCTATCCACACGGAGCGTTGACTGTGACATCATCACTGGCTGTCAGCACTGCCGTCATGCATCATGTCTCCCAGTCCCACAGCGCAGTCTATCATGTAGACAATACATCATCAACACAAGACATCGCTAACCACACGGGGCGTTCCCTTTGACATCACACTGGCTCTCAGACCCTGCCGTCATGCATCAGGTCTCCCAGTCCTACAGCGCAGTCTATCATGTGAAAAATAGATCATCAACACAAGACATCGCTAACCACACGGAGCGTTGACTGTGACATTACACTGGCTGTCAGAACCTGCCGTCATGCATCATGTCTCCCAGTCCCACAGCGCAGTCTATCATGTAGACAATACATCATCAACACAAGACATCGCTAACCCCATGGAGCGTTGACTGTGACATCATCACTGGCTGTCAGACCCTGCCGTCATGCATCATGTCTCCCAGTCAAACAAAACAGTCTATCATGTAGACAAAAGATAATCAACATAGGACATCGCTAACCACACGGGGCGTTGCCTGTGACATCACACTGGCTGTCAGACCCTGCCGTCATGCATCATGTCTTCCAGTCCCACAGCGCAGTCTATCATGTAGACAATAGATCATCAACACAAGACATCGCTAACCACACGGGGCGTTGCCTGTGACATCACACTGGCTGTCAGACCCTGCCGTCATGCATCATGTCTCCCAGTCCCACAGCACAGTCTATCATGTAGACAATACATCATCAACACAAGACATCGCTAACCACACGGAGCGTTGACTGTGACATCATCACTGGCTGTCAGCACTGCCGTCATGCATCATGTCTCCCAGTCCCACAGCGCAGTCTATCATGTAGACAATACATCATCAACACAAGACATCGCTAACCACACGGGGCGTTGCCTGTGACATCACACTGGCTCTCAGACCCTGCCGTCATGCATCAGGTCTCCCAGTCCTACAGCGCAGTCTATCATGTGAAAAATAGATCATCAACACAAGACATCGCTAACCACATGGGGCGTTGCCTATGACATCACACTGACTGTCAGACCCTGCCGTCATGCATCATGTCTCCCAGTCCCACAGCGCAGTCTATCATGTAGACAATAGATCATCAACACAAGACATCGCTAACCACACGGAGCGTTGACTGTGACATTACACTGGCTGTCAGAACCTGCCGTCATGCATCATGTCTCCCAGTTCCACAGCGCAGTCTATCATGTAGACAATACATCATCAACACAAGACATCGCTAACCCCATGGAGCGTTGACTGTGACATCATCACTGGCTGTCAGACCCTGCCGTCATGCATCATGTCTCCCAGTCAAACAAAACAGTCTATCATGTAGACAAAAGATAATCAACATAGGACATCGCTAACCACACGGGGCGTTGCCTGTGACATCACACTGGCTGTCAGACCCTGCCGTCATGCATCATGTCTTCCAGTCCCACAGCGCAGTCTATCATGTAGACAATAGATCATCAACACAAGACATCGCTAACCACACGGGGCGTTGCCTGTGACATCACACTGGCTGTCAGACCCTGCCGTCATGCATCATGTCTCCCAGTCCCACAGCACAGTCTATCATGTAGACAATACATCATCAACACAAGACATCGCTAACCACACGGAGCGTTGACTGTGACATCACACTGGCTGTCAGACCTTGCCGTCATGCATCATGTCTCCCAGTCCCACAGCGCAGTCTATCATGTAGACAATAGATCATCAACACAAGACATCGCTAACCACACGGGGCGTTGCCTGTGACATCACACAGGCTGTCAGACCCTGCCGTCATGCATCATGTCTCCCAGTCCCACAGCGCAGTCTATCATGTAGACAATAGATCATCAACTTAAGACATCGCTAACCACACGGGGCGTTGCCTGTGACATCACACTGGCTGTCAGACCCTGCCGTCATGCATCATGTCTCCCAATCCCACAGCGTAGTCTATCATGTAGACAATAGATCATCTTCTTAGGACATCGCCAACCACACGGGGCGTTGCCTGTAACATCATCACTGGCTGTCAGACCCTGCCGTCATGCATCATGTCTCCCAATCCCACAGCGCAGTCTATCATGTAGACAATAGATCATCTTCTTAGGACATCGCCAACCACACGGGGCGTTGCCTGTGACATCATCACTGGCTGTCAGACCCTGCCGTCATGCATCATGTCTCCCAGTCCCACAGCGCAGTCTATCATGTAGACAATAGATCATCTTCTTAGGACATCGCTAACCACACGGGGCGTTGCCTGTGACATCACACTGGCTGTCAGACCCTTCCGTCATGCATCATGTCTCCCAATCCCACAGCGTAGTCTATCATGTAGACAATAGATCATCTTCTTAGGACATCGCCAACCACACGGGGCGTTGCCTGTAACATCATCATTGGCTGTCAGACCGTGCCGTCATGCATCATATCTCCCAATCCCACAGCGCAGTCTATCATGTAGACAATAGATCATCTTCTTAGGACATCGCCAACCACACGGGGCGTTGCCTGTGACATCATCACTGGCTGTCAGACCCTGCCTTGGTGCATCATATCTCCCAGTCTCGTAGCGCAGTCTATCATGTGGACAATACATCATCAACACAGGACAATGCTAACCCATCGATATTCGCTAACCACACAGATAGGGTAACTTCTGAGACATGCTGTTAGGTTCAGTCGGCCCCGTTGTTGGTACCACACGGATTTTGAGATAGAGTTGCTGGAAATATGCATTACAAGGGGAGAGGTTGATTTGTAATGATATCAGCATTTTTGGTGAGATTTCTGGTATAAAAATTAAACTGCAGACAATTTTGTATAACAACTCTATAAAATTCTCTTAAGTTATAAGCCATGAAAATGGAACTTTTACCCAAACAATGTTTGAGTAATCTTCAAGGGTTCAAGTAGGTCCCAGTAGGTTCTGGAATTAATTTTTTGTCATGAATTGAAGAAAAAGTACATTAAATGCCTTAAGATTGTAATTTTTGTGACTAAGAATAACCGAAAATTGGTTTTTGTAATGCTCTACCAAAATGTTAAGTAAATCTTTTACAGTTTACACGATTGGTTTGTGACGGCTCGTGCCGCCAGCACTCCATATAGTAACGATTTCCGAGGCACTGGCCACAGCCGCGGTGTCCGACAGCCTGTTTCCAGAACCTTCTCGAATCGGTCCGTGGAGCGAAAGATATTCCCTACGCACGGTCGCTCTCCCCCTTTTCGCCATCATCTAGTGTCGGGACTACATCGCTGGAACGCCATGATCGGATAAGTAATTTTTCCATAGTTGGGGGTTTCGGTAGGCTAGGGATGAGCGGGGGAATCATAATTAATTAATTGATCTCAAGTACAATTATTATGTAGCCAGTCAATTAAGGCTGCAACTAGTTCTGTAGAGGGTAGTCTGGAGCCATAACCTTAACGCTCATGTCGTTTCACGACATGGGCCATCAGCCATAGGATGGGTTTTAGATTTCTAGATACAGTTCATTATTAGATATTCACCTTCCAATTAATTTAGTATACTTAGATTAAATTATCTCATCAAAATGGCTGTTCTGGTCTGTGCTTGGCTGCGATCCGTCCCTGGGTAGTACCCACAGTAGGCCTATGTCCTTCAGATACGTTTCCTAGGTTCAGTCAGTAAGTCATGTTCCAGCAATCTCATTTCACGGCATAAACCTCAATCCTCAACCATTTCCATAGTCACCTTTGGTTAATCACCTACAACCTAGAAATGAGCAGTCAGCCCCATTCATGTTCTCGCTCGACCCCAGGAGTCCATCAACTCCGTTGCCAATAGCTACTCACTAAGTTCAATACCACCATAGGTCCACAATCAGCTTTCCGAATACCCATTATCCATAGGTAACCACCATATTACCGTTTCATATGGTAGCAGAGCATGGTTACCTATGGATAACCATGCGCCGATTCGGCATTCGTGTTTGCCTTTTTGCGTTTCCGCTTTCAAGGAAATTTTCGTTATCCTAGAACCCATCCTACCCTCAAACCGCAAAATCATCAAATGTCTCATGGAACCAAACGAAAACCACCCACACTGGAGATCCTGCCCAACTCAACGTGGTGCTACGCGCAGCATTTCCACAGTTATCGGCCCCGGTTGGCTCTTGCTTGCGATTCCCAGATTTAAATGGCATTGACATTCCCGAACATTTCCTCATTGGATTTTTTTTTCCTACTCCACAGTCACCACCTGACCCCACCGAGTCAGGATTGCCGCACTCGATCACCCCTTCTGGGTTTTAATTGAACCGTACCTTTACCGCGAATTTGTAATCTGCACAATCATCCATAGACCAAAGATAAAAAAAGTAAAAAAAAAATAATAAAAAAACATATGGAAGCAATATTTTAACCAAAGAAATGTATGAAAAGGCTATGAAATGTATAAAAAAAGCCAAGATGGTGATGGACTCGATCCCAGCAACTGAAGGACCAGTGCTGTTGACACCTTCCACACATATCGACACCGTTGTGAAGAGGCACTGAGGACATGGGGCTTCAAGGATCGTCACCAGCCTTCCCAACCTGAGTTTGGAAGTCCTCAGCGCGGTAGCGGCCGACCACCTGCCAGGCACGCCCATAACCACCGGGCCCTTTCTGCCATCTACCTGCCTGCACTTGCTGCGTGTGGTCCTGATTCCTCCACTGCCCGGACCGGCATCCAACATCAACATCGGCCTCCCCACAATGGGGCACCTTGTCATTGGCTTATCAACACTTAGCTCCGGCAAGAAAGTGCAACAAGTATGGGAAGAAATACAGGTCCATAAGTACAAGCATGAGAAAGTTAAAAAAAAAAACAAAAAAAAAACAAAGACAAGGATGTGCGTGCAGATTATCGCCATTTCCATTCACTCGCCTTTGCAGATTTCCGGCATTTCAATCCACTCGCCTTTGTAGATTATCGGCAATCCTGGAAGCCTCTTCCAACCCAGGTCCCTACCTCTTTTAAGGGGGGGAGGAGTCCGGGCAATGTCAATGTCCAATTCCGCAACATTCAAAGGAGTTCGTCTCCATCTTTTTCGCTTCGAACGAGTTGGCACCACAGGGATCCCAGCGTGGATCACCACCCATCACCGAACGCGGGTTCCCGAGGGTCTCTCCCAAACACGTTCTAGGGCTCCGCCGCCCTTCGACCCCGTGATCCACCGCCCGGTGATGAGTTGGCGCGTCCCATCTTTTTCAAATCAAACCAAAGCAAGGATTCTAGGGAATCACACCTCCCGCACCTCCACCATTCCTGCCTTCACCCCACAAGTCGCGGTGCAAATTCTTTCCGAGAAGGGAGTTTGGCTGTGACGGCTCGTGCCGCCAGCACTCCATATAGTAACGATTTCCGAGGCACTGGCCACAGCCGCGGTGTCCGACAGCCTGTTTCCAGAACCTTCTCGAATCGGTCCGCGGAGCGAAAGATATTCCCTACGCACGGTCGCTCTCCCCCTTTTCGCCATCATCTAGTGTCGGGACTACATCGCTGGAACGCCATGATCGGATAAGTAATTTTTCCATAGTTGGGGGTTTCGGTAGGCTAGGGATGAGCGGGGGAATCATAATTAATTAATTGATCTCAAGTACAATTATTATGTAGCCAGTCAATTAAGGCTGCAACTAGTTCTGTAGAGGGTAGTCTGGAGCCATAACCTTAACGCTCATGTCGTTTCACGACATGGGCCATCAGCCATAGGATGGGTTTTAGATTTCTAGATACAGTTCATTATTAGATATTCACCTTCCAATTAATTTAGTATACTTAGATTAAATTATCTCATCAAAATGGCTGTTCTGGTCTGTGCTTGGCTGCGATCCGTCCCTGGGTAGTACCCACAGTAGGCCTATGTCCTTCAGATACGTTTCCTAGGTTCAGTCAGTAAGTCATGTTCCAGCAATCTCATTTCACGGCATAAACCTCAATCCTCAACCATTTCCATAGTCACCTTTGGTTAATCACCTACAACCTAGAAATGAGCAGTCAGCCCCATTCATGTTCTCGCTCGACCCCAGGAGTCCATCAACTCCGTTGCCAATAGCTACTCACTAAGTTCAATACCACCATAGGTCCACAATCAGCTTTCCGAATACCCATTATCCATAGGTAACCACCATATTACCGTTTCAGGTTCGAACACCTAACATGCTTGTAACTTTATTGATGTCAACTACTATACGTACGTCAAATACGTACTTTCGATAAACGATGTCGTAAAATAGTGTCGTGAAAGCTATAACCACTGTGGTGTTATAACTAGTAACATAAATCTTATATGATAGTCATTTTTATGAGACCATTTACTTCTTGTATGCTTCTATAGTTATAATGTCTTGATTTAAAAAATAACCTTAAACATCATATAACTCTGCTTATTAACTTAAAAAGTTTTGTCAAAGACCTATTAATGCAATGTAAATATATGCTAAACGAAGTTGTGCTGATATTCATGGACCGATGTTATGGTCTATTTTATGGGAAAATCAGAGTAATAAAATAGGTTTTTGTGTTTGAGAGCTGCTTTACCAGAGAAACATCGTCAGACGTCATACATATGAATGAGAACGCTGCATGTAAAGAACTCTTCAGCGCATAGTGTTTTGTTGACCATTGAGGAAATAGCGTTTTAGGCCATTACGGGCCTCAAATTTACTTGTGGAATTATTGTATTTTAAATTATTATATTGTAAGTTTCAAATTACTTATTTGTTGATGATTGTTTTATGACTTCAAATCAAAGCCTTAATGTAGGACTAAAAGGTTATTGGCCATTAAAGGTTTATATAAAACAATTTACGTCTATTACTCTTCTTAGAACGGCCAAACGACTTTAATAGTCGTTTGGTTACGGTAAGATGGTGGCCAAACAACTTTTAAAGTCGTTTGCTACAGCCTTTTTTCAAACCAATATTATTTAATATTACCAAGCAGTAATCACATCAAATGCTATACCATTTTAAGGAAAATTGGATAAGCTACATAACATTCATAACACACTCATAACACTGATTTTGGATTTTCATACATAACATACTCATTTGTGCCAATAACGACGGTGGGAATAATAAATAAACATTAAACATTTTTGAACTTCGTGCTCAGTGGCATTACCGATCGAGGAACGAAGGCAAAAATAGCCATTTTTGAAATTCTGTGAAAGCTTTATTTTTCCTGTTAGAAAATAGCTGTTGGCACCACTGAATTGATTGATTCTTTCTGTATACTTCGTCTGTTGAAGGATTGAGTCTAGCGCCAATAGTTTACCAGCTGTGATTTTTTTACAAAACCTCAACAAACAAGCATAGTAGAATTTTTCTGTAGGGCCAAAAAGCTTTTTTAGTCGTTTGTAAAAAATTATTTTACTCGGCTTGTATTTTGATCAGCAAAATAAAATAAATGTGATAATAGAGAGGGAGAAATCCTTTATCGAACTAAGTATAATTATTGGGAGCCTCGGATACCGATATTTTGGTTTTGCAGTTGGTCAAACTGAGGGAATTTCTTCAAGTCTGTCGTCTCGTCGGAACACCTGTTGTGTCAAGTTGTGGGTCTCCGTGTCTCGGATGTTTTGTTTTGTGCTGTGCTCTGAAGTTGTGTTTGTTTACTTACTTTTTTATTGGTTTTATTCTTATTGAGTAATAGTAGACATTTTTTTAGTAATTATTATTTTAATTTAAAAAAAATTGTCTTTTGTTGGATAGGTTCAATAAAATTTTGTGTTAACATATTGTCTTATTACTATGGTTACCTGCCATAAAAATGTTATTATTAATGAATGTTTAATTTTTTCTCATTTTATGAGAAAAATAGCTAGAGTAATCTAAAAAATTAAGAAGGTATAAGTCCTTTGATAAAAATCTTGTTTATGGTATCAAAGCACAACATAGCGCTAAATTAAAAAAATGCTCTTTTTTACGTTTTACCACTTCAAGGACTTATAAGCTATTTTCCACCCAATAAAATACATATTTTCTGTTTCTGTATAAAATTTAAAAAAAATTGTATATCTTGGAATTTTTATACAGCTAATATTTTGTTTTTCACAAGCTTTTGAAATTGTATATTTTTTGTGATTTATAGTAGGTAAAAAATGTTTTTCTTTTGTGAACTGAAATATTATATATTTCGTTTGCTGAAACAAGAAAATTTTCTTATGGTTTTATTACTTGTTTACCACTCTAACAGGATACATGTGTTTATTTTATATTATTTGCCTTTTTTCTAATTGTAGGAATAAAACAATTATAAGTATGCGAAATAAAAAAAATTGTAATATTTTACATTTGACATAATAAATAAGTTTTTTAGTAGTGTCAAATATTTTTATGTTTTTATCTAGGGAAATAAACTTATAATATCTGGTATATATTGAATTTTTGAATAATTTTGTTTAAATTTTTTATACGGTTTTATTTTTGAAATTTTAGTTTTTGATTTTTTTTGCTTCTTGTTTGTTTTTGCACAAACCATAATTTTTATACAAAATATAAGTTTTGTTCATATATTTAAATTCTGCAGAATATCCCGAATCTAATGGTATATAGTACAATATTTGTGGCAAAGAAATATATATTTCATAACAGTTAAGATAAAATGCTGCACAAAGGGCCAAAACTGCCTGGCCCTACTGAAACACTCTATATGGCCGTTCTAGGGTTAATAAAGTACGCATTTGTACAATGCGATAGAAATTTAAGTAGTGATATCGCTGTCATATTGTATACGAACTAAAATACATAATATTAGTATTCAATTTAGAAGGTAATAGCCTATAGCCATGGGCTGTAAGTGTTTAAAACTAGTGGTTTTTTTAAAATGCAGGATAAACACACACTTTATTAATTTTATATTCCATCGGGTTTCTCCTAGTTTTAAAGAGTATGTGGCCAAATTAAATAAAGAGATTTTTCAGATTTTACTAATTCACTAATGTTAAATTAAACTATTAAAAACTTCAGTTATGTATACTTATTTTGTTTATTTATTTTTTATCAAACTTTTCATAGATAGCAAGTGTGAAAAAATTGAAAATGAAGGGAAAAATACGACTTAGTGTATACGAAAATAAAAAGATGATTTTACACTCTACCTACTTGGACATAAAACGTAGGAACATTGTGAGGTGGAAAATGGAACATAAAACTGGTAGTAAAGTCGTTCTATAAATCTCGTGGTCGGTGCCTCGTTTTAATTTAGTCTAGGCAAGATATATTCCCAGATATGATATGCATTCCTCAATCCTCAAATTGGTCACTCTCTGAGATATCAGTATTCATAGCATACTTTTTACAGTTCTCGTATTTTTATCCGATTCTTTATAACAAAAAAATCTAAAATACCTTAAGATCAAGTTTGAATGATGTCACCCAATTAAGTAACGTAACTGAATAATACTTTTAGGTAACAAAACATACATTTTCAAACATATCTCCAATCCTTTTCTTCGGGGAACTACTGTGAATAAAACCAAAATATATTTATCAATAAATCAATGTTCATGCTATGCAATGTACGTCATAAAATTGATGCTTTCACTTTTGAACCAATAAACTCCTATATAAACCACAGTTCATACATTACTTATGTATGATTAAAGAAACGCAAGTCAATGTTATTTTATTTATAAACTATCTTAACAGTTAAAAACAAACAGTGATATAACATATGTATATGTACGAGCTCTTTAAAATTTAAACAAATGAAAGTAGTGGGGTTTGGTTACTTTCAAAACGGAAGTCGTGCCAATTGCCAGCCGCTGCCGGCCAGCTGCCATCGGCCAGCTGCCAAATCAGTCGCTGCCGCCATATGCCATGCCATATAGCTTCCGGTGGGGGAGGAGATGTTATTTGAAATTTGAAATTCAACTTGACAATTGGGTTATGGAAAGTATGTCAAGGTCATCCAGAGTAAGTTTTAAAAAACCCTATCCCGCTACCACCGGAGTAATAGTTCGGAGAGTGGAACTAACTCCGGTGATAGCGGGATAGGTATAGAATTAGGTTTGTGAATTTTATTTGTGAAAAACATACAATCAATGTGTGACAGCAGTGTTTAAACAAGTTGAAGTTTTGTTATGAACTACAGAGTTGTAAACACAAACACCGACGACGATGAGAAGGTAAACGCAGAGTCCCCAGATGATGTATTTAAAAAGTTTGAACAAACGTAACATCTCGAGTTGGTTTTCCCGTTCCATTTCCAATCGTTTGATTTCCAATTTCAATTTATCCTCTTCCATCCTTGTTACAAATGGAACTTCATCCATCATATCCATCATGTTTGTGTTTTTTTGAAATTTTGAAAGAAGCGATGTTGATAGTTGAAGAGGCGAGGATGGAATGAGAGTTAAAAGAGGGAAATGTCGGTTAAATAAAGAAGTGGTGGGGGGAAAGAGCGTTGTTACATAGAAGCGGTGGGGGAAAGATGCTGCTCATCATTTGCCTCAGAAGTTGTGTCCGACTGTAGAGGGGTAAGAGGAGTAGTATTTAGTAAACTGTCTTCATCAGAACTTTCAACCTTATTACAAATAGGACAAGCGTAAGTTATTTCCAAATTCATTGTAATAGCGTTAAATTTATCTATAATTTCATTTAAAGCATTAAATATTTCTTGTAAATCATCTTTTGAGTTTATTTCAAAACTAGCATTCATTCGTGCCAATGGAGAAGTGTTCATCGTTAGAGAGTTGGCAATCGAATGAGGATTAGCGCCTAGGGAAGGGGGCTTATATAATGGCGACCTTGAGCAGGTGTTTAGGGAGGGGGGCTTTCTAGGGAGGGGGCTTCTATATAGGGGACCTTGAGCTTATGATTGAATAAAACGTTTAGTTCTTCTTCGTCTTTTAATTCAATTATTTGAACCGAAGTAGTTGTTTCATCCTCTTCACTCGATGAAGAAAACAATTCACCAGGATTTAAATATTGAACTACAATTCTGAACCATCTTATAGGATATTCGTCAATGACAGAAAGTAAGTTTTGAAACAATTCTTCCATCTCCTCCCTGTCAGTTATTATATGTTCAAACTTGATAAATTTTCCTTCCATGTTGTTAGTTAGAGTGTTGGAAGTGGAATGATTTAATATTATATAAAAATTAGAACTAATGGTGGGGGAAATCTCAAGGTCATCCAATTGAAGTTTTAAAAAAGAGTGTAAAACTGAAATTATACATTTGATGGTTCTACAGGATCGGAATACCAATCTGATCTGTATTTACATCTTTTTATCATATGTGTACAAAAATCATCTTGATGAGACTTGGTGCGTTGACAATGAGCAAGATCTAGAGGGTGAAATTTGAAACATCTTTGAGGACAACATGTATGAAAATATCTTGATTTGTAAAATTTGAAAGTTCGCAATTCCGGTGGCGGTAGTTGTTTTGTTTTACATTTGCAATAACAAGATCCGAAGAATTCACATTTAGTACAAGCTAACCCATCCACCATCATTGGTCCTAAATCTGTACACTGTTGTTCACAACAGTAACGAGGTTTGTACTTGTATTTTTGCTCTTCCATGTTGACGCTGCGGAGTCTAGTGAAAGAATAAGATTGTATAGTGATGAATAGCGAGTTTTATGTACTATGAAAAGTGGTAGGGGTAATTTCAAGGTCATTCAAATGGAGTTTTAAAAAATAATACCTTACAAGTGTAAGGATTATTGAAATTTAGGAAGTTTGTTTCTGTTTGTTTTCTTCAGACTTTTTTTCTCTCTCCGCCTTAGCCATAGCAATAAGTTCTTCTGTTGATAGTGGATGTACTTCAGGAAATTTTAAAATTAATTTAGCTTGATATCCTTCTTTAGTTAATACATCTAAATCTTGAGTCATTTGTTCAACAGTGTTATAATCCTTTCCATAGATTTTCCCATCAAGTTCAATCATCATTCTGTATAACATTTTGTAGAATAGATCTTGTTGTGGCGAGAGCTGAGAAGCGAATGATTATTTATCAAACTGTTACATCCTTTTTATGAACTTGATATTGATCACGTGATTCCTTAGTTGTAATTTTATTTATTAAAAGTTATTCAACATTGGTAATACTTCTGGAACTTGACGTTATGTTGACCAGCTGGCGATGAAGAAGTTGTAGGTTGTGTAGAAAAAAATATTTCATCATCGCAATATTTTGTTTTAGTGAACATCCTTGTATTAGTAGCACTAACATCAACAGTTAAGTGATAACCACCGGTAAGTAAAACTCGCATTTCGTTAGTTAAATCTTCAAGTTGTTCAAAAGTAGTTATGGTGTTGGTATCATAAGATGCACACTTAACCTTTAGGGACATGTTGAAGTTTTGTATTTAGTGATAGAGAGTGAGATGTGTACGGTACGAAAGGTAGTCGTAGACTGATGAATTTAACAAGTTGATTTTCACTTTTATTATCACACAAAATTGGGTCAAGGTCATCCCATGGAATTTTTAAAAAAAGCAACATATTGTAATGTACAAACACATTACAATATGTTGCTTTTTTTATTTTTTTTTTTTTTTAGGTTTATATCATATTTATTGAGAAACAAATACAAAGAAATATTTACAATCTTATGTACAAACTAATCAGTAGTAGGTGTTACATGAATTGTAAGTTCAGTAGAGTTGTTTCCACTTGGTCCATGTGATACCAAATAGAGTGCGCCGGGTTGAATTATACGAAGATCTTCATTTTGTAGTAGTTGTACGAAGCGCTTTGGTAGGAAGATTTGAAATTTCGCTTCATCACCAATTGTATAAGGTGCCTCGCTTAATGTGCAATTTATAGCATCACCTCCTGAAGTTTCCATCTTCTTTATTGTATGAATGATGTAGTGTTTTTCTTCTTTCAGCTCGGAACATTTCTTTGTAGGTAGGATTGTTGATTTTGAATGAGCGTTGAATTGTTCAACTAAATTTTGAAGTACGTTGTTTGATGCCATCTTAATGTTTTTGCTGATGCTAATCTTCTTGTTAATAAGAATATCCGTTGGAGATGTTGTCTCTTCGGAGGTTCGAGTAATACTCATGCTGTGTCATGGTAGCGCTCTCACTTTTATTATCGAGACTACCCCCACCACTGACACTACCCCCACCACTGATGCTACCCCCACCACTTTGTTGAAGGAAATTATTCAAGCGGTAGGCATTCTTCAAAGCACACTGTGACCTTCGATGTTTAAAACTTTTTGATGAAATACAAAGTTCATTAAAGTAGCATTGGAAATCTCTATCTATTATTGCATTTATCACTTCATTGCTTGTAAATGATTGTATCCAATTTGCTTTTTCCAATCCTCTTGTGTAGATAGTTTTAAACTCTTTACAATAATGATTCATAATATGTGGCATCATGTTATAATGAATAAAACCTTCATCCCATTTTAAGTTGTGAAAATGTTTGTTTAACCATTTGTTTGTAACTTTCGCTTTAGTTGTTAGTTTATTGAATGGAAATGGAGGTTTGAACAAGTAATGATAAATTACAGATGTGTTCATATCCAAAATTACTAATTCTTTAATAATGAAATTTCCATCATTCCCTCGAAAAGCTTGAAATTCAATTATACCTCTTTTAACTTCCATTAACTGTGATGCAGTAGAAAACGAAACCCGTTTGTTCATGATGAAGTCTCATCAACAACTAACTGTTATTACAAACACGATTGTTCTTCTTTTATTTCTTGTGCTTCTTCGTTTATATTAAAATTGGTGTGATAGTTGTTTAATTGTCTCCACATATCTACTTCTTGAGGTATTCGATTAAAAATTGAAGTATCTACAGGACCATATAAAATTGGAATAAATGGTTGTCTGTCCAATGTATCAATTAGATAATCTTTAATTATTGTACTTGAAAATACTAGTTGTTTTAAGTATCTAGTGACAGGACCGGTAGTACAACTTAAAGTGTAAAATTCTTCTTTAGTGAAATGTAATTTTACATCATGTCTAGTTAAATCTTTGAAGCGAACAACTTGTCCTCCACGATGTTTGATTATATCAACTTCAATATTTGATTCTAATAAACTTAATCTTGTTCTTTTTCCAAATGTGTTGTTAGTTAAATAACATTCCAAAAGATGTAAATGTTTCATTAGAGAATCCCAAGAAGTTTCAGTAAAGATAACCATTTTACTTCCTTGATTTAACATAACAATTGGTGAATAATCCAATGATTTTACAATTCCAACCGATATACTTTTTGTCATGCATGAAGAAATAGGGTAGAAAATTCGAAGAAATACTTCAGTTAAAATATTTGTTGTAATGTTAAGTTCAACCTTTTTTCTTTTTACTTCTATTTCAGCTTCTCCTTCTTCTTTCTTCTTATGTTTGTTAAACTTGAGGAATTCATCCATTTCTTGTTCAACTTGTTTTTCTATATCAGAACTATTTTCATCCATTAGAGGTGTATTTTCTTCTCCGTTAGTAGAATTCATCTTGAGAATGATGTTTCCCATCCGACGGTTGAAGATAGAATGAAGTTTCTACTATTATTTTCCTGCTTTTATATTTTTTGTAAAATCCTTGAAATTTATACAATTATATAATTGTTTATTTTCAACTTGTCTTTTAAAAACAAAATTCTAACCTTAAAAATTGAGGAAGATAATTCTAACCTCAATATTTTGCAGTAATTGTACTAATTCTTCTTAAAGTACATTCTTCACTATTCCGGTTAGTGGTGTGTAAGTAACTATTTTATCATGTAGAATTAGACAGTATGCCGAAGTTCCTTCAGCTACCGGTTCTTCAAATTCCATTTCAATTTTTATATCCACACTTGATGATTTTACTGATTCATTTTGTTTTGAACAATCGATTACAATTATTGGAGCCTTGGAATAATACTGATCAGGTGATAATAGTGGTGTATTAGTCTTTCCATAATATGATGATTGAAATCTTGCATACATATCATATAAAATAGAAAAACGTTTTTTGCTAAACATGACATTTAAATTGTCATATGGAAAGAATTGAGAGTTTAGGAAAACTTTACAATTCTTTATTTTACAGTGATCAAATTGACCAGCATTTGCAGTAATAATATCTTTTCGCTTAGTTTGAAAACCGAGTATTATGTACCTTGCACGTTCCAAGTAAGTTGATGTCTTGACGGTCCATGTCTGTCGTTCTGTTTGAGGTAATGTAGGGTATTCATGAAATTCCCAACTTCGGAATGGCATCACAATGTCACGGTCAGATTTTAACTTTCTTAACAATACGATTCTATGTTCATCAGCTAATCTTACATGAGGTACTCTCCAAACAACTTTATCCAACTGTAATTGCCATTCCAGTTTATCTTCTGTAGTTGCAGGGTCTGCAAGTATTAAATCTTTATTAGTTGAAGATCTGAGTAATACTAATTCTTGTTTGACATTTATTATAACCCGTTTGTAATCTTCAGCAAATCCTAAAAGCAATCTTAAAGGTACATGAAAATCAAAATGACCGTTGGAAGCAGGTGTTATAGTGTCTTTATCGGGAGCAACCCATCCGGCGGTGACTATTGAATTCTTCTCATGTGGTGTTAATGAAGTTAATCCTTTTAATGTAGTTGTTATACCAACCTTTTTTGTTGAATCAACCGTTACCCCTGATATCTCATATCTTATTTCATCAAAAAGATATGCCATTGGGTTATTTATAAAAGGAACTGTTGAAGCAGTTTTTCCATCCAATTTTAATACCCTTCCTTCGATGTATAAATAACTTTCACATGGTAATGTGTAAATATCTTGTTGTTGAATGGGAATCCTTATTTCATCATTATTGTTTAATTTTGATGAAGTGTAAGGGTTGTGCGTGTGATATTCCTTCTCCCATAGTGTTTCGTCGAATGTTGGTCCTTGAGATATATCCAGGATATCCATCGTTGTTAAGTTTCAATCCAATCTTTTGTAGAAAACGAATGTTGTCTGATGTTAACTCTTCCAATGTCGAGGAGCTACTGAGCTCCCGACTCTTCCGTTGTGGTTTAAATGATAATCCCATGTTGATTTTTATGTTGCCGCTCTAATGTGTATTCGTATAGTAATTGTTTCTCCTCGAAAGTCAACACTATGACCGTCTTGATCCAATATGTTCAGTACGATGTCTGAAATGAAACTGGTGTTTAATGGTAGGTATATCAAGTTTTGTGGCTTCTCAACAATTTTAAAACCTGGAGCAACTGTTGGATAAAATGTATGTAAGATATGCTGATTTACTCCTTCTCTATATGATCCATGTATAATATTACATGTTACATCAATACTATTTACTTTTAATATTGTAACAGTTGTATTACCTGAATGAGTAGTTCCAGGAGTTAAGATTTTCTTTTTTCTATCTGTAAATCCAAGTAAACTGCCAATAGAGTTTTTCATTCCGACATCTATATAATATTTTGAAGTTATTTCTGCTTTTAAAGTATTATTGTTTCCTTTGATTGTGATATTATCTTCTCCGAGTTTTTTCTGTAATAATTGGTTTATATCATCAATTTCATAAGCTCCAGTAGGAAATGTAATTATTTTCAATTCTGAGTATTTTCCTGCAGCATCCTTAGTTTCATAATAATGTAGTAAATTGTTTTTTCCTTCTGTAACATTAGGAATTGAATTGTAGGTAGTCAAATCAAGTAATGCCGCTTCCCATAATCTTTCCTTGGATAAACGCAATGCTGGGAATAGCGTACTTTTTAATGTGGATGAATTTCCACTCAGGGACACTGTATACGATGACATCTTAAAGGTGACTGACACTTTTCGCTAGAAATTCCAAACATAAATGTCCACATATTTCAGTATTGTTAGGTTGTTCTCTTTTGTAATTGTAAAAAATGTTTTTGGAGTTTTGAAAATAATGTTGAAGTTCTTTCGGCGGTGGTAGATTGCCAAAACTGTCAAAGTAGTAAACGGTTTGTCCGAGCTTTTTATAGCATACCCAATGAGTGCCTGGACCATAGGTGGAATCCAAATTTACTATTCCAGTTTCATTTTTCCATATTTTAGTTGGTAATGCATCTTTCATAAAAACTCCTTGAAAGAATGGTATTTTCAAACATTTTACATAATCATTTAACTGATGATTAGTTAAGGCTTTATTTGGAATTATCAATTGATTCTTTTTATTTAGTACACACGGTACGGTCTTAGGTATAAACCTGCTCCGTTTTTTACCATTGACCAAACAGAAGCCTTTTTTACTTTTGCTTTACGAGTTCTACGACGTCTCTTTCTAATATTTCCACCTTTTTTGGGAGCTCTTCTTTTTGCAGGTCTTCCTCTGCGACGTCGTCTTCCACCACCAAACTTAGCTTTTGTCTTCATGGCTGTTGTTACTGCCCAAGCCGCTGCTTTTTCTGCAATACTTGCGTCACTTGATTTTACTCTTTGCCAAGCTTTTTCTGCTAGAATTTTATCTGCTATTGATCTATTTGTTGAATCTTTAAACTTTGAATATGCTATATCGTGTTGTTTGCAAGCTTGATCTAATTTATTAATTCCAGGATCTCCTCTTGCTAAACGTTTTGCCAACTTAGTTCCAGGTCCACAATATTGATAACCTCCAGGAATATGTAATTCGTATGGTAGAGCGTCTATCGCTCGATTTACAACAGCACCAACAGGTATCCGTTTAAGCAGGGATAACACAGCTGAAGTTATACCACGTCCTCTCTTGTTGCTGTCTTGACGATGACTGAGTGATACAGCCTCCATTATGTAGTCTTATATAAACTGGTGTGTTTACTCCACAAGATACTTTACATAAATGAATAAGTTATGTATAATTTTTTATATTTAAACACTTAGTTATTCAAATTAATGATATACTGATTTATAATTCTATTTTTAATCCAAGCTTCCCGTTCATCGGGTTGAATTATCACATGACTCGTTGTACTAGCTATATGATTATGGGTATCAAACAGTAAATTGCCCACTATTCTTATTAAACAATCTAAATTTACAGCATCTTTTGGATGTTGAGGATCATGTAATTGCATAATACGTTTATCATTACATGTGTAAGCTGTTGAATCACTTTTTGATGTTTTTATGACTTGTCCAATAGTAGCAGCATCATTTGAATCTTCACCTGGTAAAATATTAATTATTTTCTTCATCTTTGCATCATATTGGGTCCCAAAGTGTTTATCCCAAGTTATTGTTTGTCTCAATGTAACACAATCATCATCTTCATAACCAGGATAAATATTTTTTATTCTTCTATTACGACCATCATATGTACCTAATCTACCACCACTCGCAATTAATGTTTGTACCATCAAAGGTACATCCGAATCTTTTATACCAAATCTTCCATTTGTTATTGTTTTATGTCCTGCATCCCATTCATCATTTTTTCCTTGCATTAAATCAAACTTTTCATTTCCATGTATAAATGTATCTCCTCGCTTTAGCACGGCATCTTCATGTTTTACAAAATTCGATGTTCCCCTTTTTAATTCTTTAGATAGTTGTTCCATAGTAACAGCATCTTTTGGTTGAGAACCGAACTTTACATTTGACAACACTTTCCCATGACAATCGATTTCATCACCATCTTGTAAAATACAGTTGTCCTTGATATATTTCAGGTTTACAGCATCGCCGTCTTCCTTTGGGTATCCAATGTCATTTATAATAAATTTATAAAAAGAATATCCATGTTTAGTTTTTTCCGGTATTATAGAATGTAAATATTCTTTATTAACTGAATCTTTATCATTTTTGGGATTTCCCACGTTGGTTATTCTATAATTTCCAGCATCATATGTTTGTCCATCTTTTAAGTTGTTACCCCATTGCAATTTTAAAGTATTTGAAAGTTCAGATAATAAGTACTCTTTAGTAATTGCATCAGAACCTTCAGTTGGTTTACCAACATTAATTAATCTATGTGATTTAACATCATAAGTATTCTTATGTAATTTCAATGATGTTGAAGTAGCTTCTTTTACTGTCTTTAAATTTGCTCCATCAGTATCTTCTTCTGGATCTTTAACTAATTTTAAACGTTTATTACTTATGTTATAGTCACCTTCAGGTGTTTGCGGTAATCCGCTTCTTTCTCTGTCTTCTCCAACTTGCACTCCTAATGCGGAGTAGCGTCCGAACTTGTCGACGCTCATGTTAGAACTGATACATCTTATACTTGTAACTTCTTTATATTTGCGGACAATTATACAATTATGCCACGATTTTTAAGTTCATCAACTAGAGCCACCCATTCATTATTTAAACCAGTATGACCGGCTTCCATAGCTTCATGCAATAGTCTCATTCTGTCAACTAATTTATTGATGTCGTTGTAATAGATAACATTTGTATTGTATAGATTTTTCATTAATCCTTTACCAGATGTTGAAGTATCTCCTTTACTCTTTTTACCATGTTGTTCAAGAAGTGATAAATCCATAAGTGATAAAGATTTTCTTTTTAAAGGTTGTCTCACAGCCGGTGTGGTACGTAATGTTGGTAATTTTCGCGGGGGAAACAATTTTTTTATAACAATACTATATTTTGTTGCACGTGAACGATTAATCATTGCATCCTTTGAGTAGTTTCTTTTATGAGCGTTAGTATTTTGTAAAATTTCTTTAAAAGTATTTAAATCTTTTGCTGAATATTTTATTGGTATATTTTTAAAAATTAATTCATGTAATCCTTTTGTTCCTTTATATCTATGATCACCAATAATGATATAATCGTCTTGAGTTACTTCAAGCTTAGAGTTACCAATTTTCAATTCATTTCCATCAATTCTTGCTCCATATACATGTGATTTACTTAAATTTGGATTTGATTTCATGTCATGTAGCATTTTCATTATATATTTTCGTCCAAGAGGTCCATGTTGTAATATATCACTACTCAATTGAGTTAAATTTGGAATAGATTGTTCTGCTTCAGGTATTGGCTGTTCTTCCTTTTCTACAATTGATTCTTCTTCTTTTGTTTCTTCTTGCTCACTAGCACTTGTATATGAATCATCATCATCTTCTTTTTTTAATGCTTGTACTTCTTGTTTAGAAACCGGTAGTAAAACATCTCCTTCATAACGAGGTTTACCAATAGTTTCTGATATTTGTTTTAAAGGTTCCGTGATAGGTTTAAATGTATTCTCTAAAAATTCTTCTCTTTCACTTAAACCCATCCTTAATGCACGATTCTTTATCCTAATAGAATCACTGAGTGATTTTATTTCTTTTAATAGTTTTTCTTGATTCACCATGTTTACACTGTGAAGTTCAACGTGTAACTAGATGTAGCATCGGTAGTTCAACGCATAAATACAAATTTATCCAACCCTATACGATATCTACCATTTTTATATCTTCTTCTTTCATAATAACAAGAAATCCATATTTTTCATTCCATGCTTTACCACACATTTCTTTAAATTTGTCAAATGGCATATCCGCATTAACATGATCATTATATATATGCTTTAAATTTGTCTCATCTTGCTTAAAGATGATCAACATATTTGCATTGTCTCTTATAAGCTGTTTTGGAATTTTACTGTATGTTTGACCAATATAAATGCTATCAATATTATGATGTCTTCCCATAGCAAAATAGTTTCTTATAGTATCGTGATTTTCACAAGAAACATCGTCAAATATAAAAATGGAAAATGGTTTTGCTTCATTTGGTTGCATGATTGTTTCACTAGCATTAAACTTGTAGAAATTCACTTCAGGTACATTTGCAAGTATTTTATCTAATAATTGATATTTTGGTTGTTGCAATGATTTTGAAAAAATATATATATTGTTGAAGCGTAAACCTTTAGGATTAGTTATAAGGTTAAAGACAACATTAGTTTTTCCACAATTTGAAGGACCAGTTATTAAACATCTTATCGTATTTGGTAATAATTCACCATGTTTACTATGATTTAACTTATTATTGTCAACCGTCAATTCATCAATATTATTAATATTAAATCGATCTTTTTGTTGTACAATCTCCATCTTGTTTAAAGGTTAAACACATAATGAGCTATTAAATAACTATACCAAGTCTTTTGAAGGAATCCAAGAGTCTTCACTTTTATCAAATCCTAACCACCTAACTTTAACCATATCCTTTTTCCTTTGTAAAATTTTTTCAACAAGATATACATCACCAACTGTTGATTTTAACAACTCATGTCCATAGAATCCACCTTGAAGTAATTCACCCTTATTATCCTTTAAAATGTAAGTTTCAGGTATAGTTGGTTGCACTTTATAAATTGTAAATACTTCATTAGTCCAATTTGGCAGATATCTTTTACTAAATACACCTTTGTATTTGCTTATACGAACTTTATCATTAACCTTAAACTTTTTTGGTTGTAACTTTTCTATTTTTGGTGTTGTATTATTTTTAATGCGTTGTAATACAATTTTAGCATTAGCACTGTTTACTTGGATAGGTTTCATTCCGATGGTACGATGATATTTGTTGTTATATTCTTTTATAAGTTGTGGTAATATGTCATACCACACATATGATCCTCGTTTTGAAAATTGTTTATACATTGCTCCTTTTAATGTTCTATTGAATCTTTCAATTATTGAAGCTTTAACTTCAGAATTTGTAGAATAATGATTTATTTTATATTTTTTCATCAAAGCTCCAAAATCTTTATTAAAATATTCTTTTCCATCATCCGTTTGTAAATGTTTAATTTTAAATTTATTTCTTTGTATTGTTGTTTCCATAGCTTTGGTAACACTTTTACCAGTCTTGTCCTTCAACGGTAAAGCATCAGCTATTTTAGTAAAACAGTCTATAATTGTTAAAATATATTTAAATCCTTTGTTTACTTTACTGTGTGGTATCATTTCAATGAGATCAGCTTGGTAAAGATCATTCATTCCTTTAATGATTGTACTTCTTCTTGGAAATCTTCTTCTTGCTGGTTTATGTAGTTCATTTACAATCTTATCCTTTACACTTTCCATCTTAAAGTGTTGCTTGTACACCGTTTGTAGAAATACTGATCCATACAATGGTTTATTCTCTTATATATAGTTGAAATATGGGTCAAGGTCATTTTATATTAGTGTAAAAAAGAGGGAACATGGCATTGGGCTTGCCATGTTCCCTCTTTTTTACGGAAAGGAAAAAGGAAGAAGGTAAAGGACGAAGAATAGGTTTACTGGTCGATAGGGTTTAAGGAATAGTGGCCAAATGGTAGAGTATTAATTTTATCTTCTAAAATATGTCGCTTGTCGTCTTTGTAGCTTAATGCCCACTTTGTTTGTTTGACACTAAAAAGTTGGTGGTTATAACTCCTAATAGTGTTAAATGTTGCAGTTGTTTCAACATTTTCAAACAAACATCTTTTATAATGTTGAAACTGTACGTTCTTCTTTAGGAAAGATGTCTTTATTCCTTTAGCTTTTTTTGTGACTTGATATTCGTTCCTTTCATTTATGTACAGTTGAAATGAATACAGTTTAGACATTAATGCTACAATTTCCATCATCGGCACACCATTTGTTTCATCTTTAAATTTTCCCAATACTTTTTTGTTTTTGTCATAGTCGTAATTTGGATGGTCCTTAGGATAATCGGAAAAATCAAAATCATCTTTATATACAAAGGTCCGTAAATCCTCATACATGTCATTTGTTTTAATCCAGTAAATAAGTGCATCCGTATCCATATATGCAATACCAATGTTATCTCTTCCATAATAATTAACCATCTTCTTATAATGAAACTCGTACATGTGTGTTTTAGAAATATCCAATATTGACATTCCAAGATATAAAGGACGATCCAATAGAACTGATTTTTTGTTCATAGAAATGACGACAAGATTTTCATTTATAATTACGGATGAACCAAAGTTTGGTTGTTGCACTAGTTTCTGTAATTTTACTGGATCAGTTACTAATTTGATATTCTTATGTTTCCTTTTGTTTTCTAAAGTCTTGCCAAATATTGCATTGTTCATCAGTTTGAAGAAATCTTTTTGAAAACTTGATGTAGCAGCAGCTCTTCTTCTTGTGTTGTTGTCGATGTACGGTTTCAGCCAACAAGATTGAGAGAATTGTAGTATTCGATTAATTTTTGTAATTTTTAATCCCAAGTCTAAAGCCTGTTGTATCATCCAATAATGTCCAACATACCTAGACTTATTGTTTAAAGTTATTAATAATTTTGGCCATCTTCCAGTAGGGGAAATTTCAGTCTTTGGAAGAAGTGGTAAATCGTAATGATGATCATGAAGATGTTCAGGATATTCAAAATCGACGTCAAAAATGTAACCAGTTTCACCATGCTTTGGTATATCCATTATGTTTCCAATTGATTCTGGATCTATCCATTTAAAATTATCATATGGAAGGGGATTTGACATTGCCCATCCGTATAAGTTATTTGCATCGAAATAACCTAGAAATGTTGTTGGTTTTGATGCATCATAATCGGGCAGATACTTATTATTAGCCTTAACATGTCTGGTTACACTTTGTGTCAATCCCCCTCGAACTCCTGATTCTAACATTAAAACCATATCTATATCAGTAAGAAGTTGTAATTTACAATTTGTTTCTTTCAACATGGCTTGCCATGCTAGTCCAGGTGAAGTGTATGAATGAAGAGGGTCCAATCCATATGCTGCAAAACATGTATTTCTAAATTCTTCCATTATATCACATAATAAAGTTACATCTAATTTAACATAAAAATCTGAATATTCTCCCAATGTTGTAAATCCTAATTCATTCCATACTTTACATGCATGATCATAATCCTCTTGAGATATGTCCATGTCATATAGTTTACTTTTAAATTCTTCTTTTGGCGGAAGTGATGTTTCATTAAACTTTTCTAAACTGTCTATATAATCATATGGGAAAACACCTTTCCGAAGTACGAGATCCAGTTTGTCATTACTTACAATCTTCTTTGTTTCAATAAAATCTTGTTTCCTTAAATTTTCAGAAAGTTTAGACAAACTCGACGGCATAAATCGGTAGGAGTCTAAGAATCTTAATTTGACATTTCCAACTGTTTTAGAGAAACTTATAAATTTTTCTGAAGTTTCAGCCAATACATCTATTGAACCATCGTCTCTTCCTAATTCAGGTATTATAAAATGAGCATCATACCCACTGAGGTTATGCAGAACCACAGGAATAAATAGTGGTAAACGATAGCTCAAATTACATTTATTACAAGCAGCACCCCTGTAATAACCTGTAAGGTGGTCATGATCTTTAACTTTATAATTGTCAATGGTAAATTCATTTTTACATAAGAAACAATGAGTTGCATTTTCATGTTGAATTTCCTCTTCTTCCTCCATCGGTTTCATTGGTATGATATTTGTATATAATCTTTGTACATTTTCAGCTATTAAATATAAATGGTCAAGAAATATTGTTTCCACATTTTCACCACGATATACTAGAGGTTCTGAAGTTAATCCATATTGGTTTAAATGTTCTTCTGATAATGTTGATTTAACCATTAAACGAAAACTATTTGGTTTATGCATTTGATATTTGACACTTTTTCTAGCTTCACAATTTTCATCTTCTATAGGAATTAGTGTTGATTCAAAATCCGCATATACAACTATAGGGATACGATATTGATGATGAACTTTTTGAAATGTAACAAATGCTCTGCTTTCTGAAGGTAAAATAATTTTTGCTTCATAATTATTGTTACATAATCTTTTGTGCTCTTGTAACCATTCCATTCCTTGTCTTCCTTCTCGTTGGAAATTAAAACATCTTTTGCAGATCAGCTTTTTGTTTCGATTTTTTGAAAGTTGTTTATTAACAAGAGAGTCAAATTTCTTTATATACACATAATGAGATACATCTCCTTGTGTTAGTAGTAGTAAATCTGTATGATCTGCTAGCTCTTCTTTAGCAATACGTAAAGGATAAACTTTATTTGAACTATATAATCCAAAAACATTAATAGATATGCCGGGATTTTTCTTCTCAAATTTTGATATATCTTTTAGTGATACAGGATAACTAATTCCTTGAAAGTTATATCTATATCTTTGATTTTCATAGTGCTGGTTTGGTTCATTACAATGATTTGGTACAAATTTACATGTCATCGCATATCTAAAACATTCGTTATCTTGATTTTTCACATTAACACATGATCTTGTATCCTCAATTATTTTTGGTAAACGAATATAACTAGATCCCATTAGTCCATATCCATGTTTATGAACTCTTATATTTAATCCTTCAATACTTATAAGACTCCACCCTGATCCTCGTCCTTCATGTTCCTGAATTTTAGTTAATATTTCTTCTATACATTTTTCAACTATTGAATCAATGTCTGAACTTCCTATGATAGTTTGATTTTTAGTTATAAATCCTCTTGGTGATAATTCTTCTTGTACATTTATAAACATAGCTTCTAGTAGTAATCCAAATTTGAGAAAATTCAATCTTTTTAATTCTTCTTTTAAAGTTCTACTGATGATTGGTTTTGCTTCTCTAATAAATTCTTCTAAGTTTAAATCTTCATTTTGAATCTTATGATGCATTACTACCTTTCCGGGTAAAGCTGATACTTGTAAATTTGGTAAAGTTGTTGTAGGACTTGCTGTTATTTCATTTTCTTCTTCTTGTTCTTCTTGTTCTTCTATGTTGTTGTGAATTAGTTCTTTATGTATTTCTAACAGAATATCATCATTAAACGATTCCAAACATTTATCGCAATGATACATGTTTGGTGGTGTTCACTCTTCAAAATTTCGCCAAGAAATGAAATGAGCTCCCCCTTTCCTTCTTTTATAATAGTTCCCCCACTACTATTTCATCTTCTTCTTCACTTTCAGAAGAAAACAAACGTCTTGGACAAAATATTAATCTTCTACTAACAGATTCTTCATTAGTATTCTCTATATGAATTGGAGTTTCAATATGTATTTCTTCATATTCAAATGATGACGAAGACTCTGATATTACTACATCCATATCCAAATTTTCATTCTCCACATCATTGGCATTTTCTTCTTCTGATGTTGTTACATCCACATCCATATCATTTATAGTTTCTACTTCTGAAGTTTCGCTATTATTTTCATCTTCTTCCATATTTAAATCCTCTAATTGAATTTTATACAATATTTCAATCATAGATTTCCTTGGATAATCGGTGTTGTCCACAGGAGCCATTTCCAGTAAATGAGGAATAACTGTTTTTGATCCGGCTTATATGATATTTTGCTAAGTATGTCAAGGTCATTTTTGAGTAAGCGAGAACTGGGAATAGATCACTAAGCAGCATGATGATTCATTACTACAAAGTGATCTATTCCCCATTCTCTAAGAAGTGTCCAATCAATAACCAAAGTCCAAGTTCATTTTTTTTGTTTTGTTTAATTTAAGTCTTTTACATCTTCTTCTTTTATTACACAATTTATAGGTTCACTGTTCGATGTTTCAATATGTTGTTTTATCTTGTGCTCCAGCTCTTCTATTCTTGCTTCCTTTATCATTAATTCCGATTGTAAGTAACTGATGTAATAAGCCGCCATGTCTACCGTTCTTGATCTTATTTCTCCTAACTTAACACCAGGAATTAATCTCTGTAGTTTGTAAAATCTCAACCTTATTCTTGACTCTCTTACTTTAGCCATTTCTCGAAATCTTTGTTTTCTATCTTCTTCTTTGCTTGTGGTCAAGTCCATACTTCTGACAAGTTTACTTTCAGAGTGATTCCTCTATAGTAGGCTTCTCCTTTATACACTTTCCCCCACCATTTTCAATTTCCCCCACCCTACTAATGTAGGTCAAGGTCATCCAATATAACGCGAGAACGAGGAATAGAGCACTAAGTGGCATGTTAGTCCATTACCACAAAGTGATCTATTCCTCGCTCTCTATTCTACATCTACTTTTTTTCATTTTACTATTTTATTATTTTTTTTGTTTTTCTTGGGGGGAATGAGTGTTTACTTTTTACAATGTTCATTCTTCTTCTCCAACTTTTCAATTCTTTCTAACAATTCCAACAAATATGCATTGGTTGCTTGCAAAGTTTGTATTCTAGTACATCCCACTTTAATAGAGGGAACTGTTAACTGTAATTTTGTAAATTCTATCTTTTCTTTCTTGCACCTTTCCCTCATGTATGTGTTTTTCCTGATTCTTCCTGATTGAGCTGATATTAACTTATTACAATCCGAATGGGGTTTTGAGACTTTAAATACTGATGTACAAAAATTAGTTGATGTTGTCGGCTGTTGATTTTCATAGAAATTTTGTGTTGAAGTAGTAGTTTGCTGATTTCCATAACAATTTATACTTGAAGTGGCCGGTTGCTGATTTTCATACCAAATTGAACTTGAAGTACTAGGCAGCTGATTTTCATACCAATTTGAATTTGAAGTGCTAGGCTGATGATTTTCATAACAATTTGAACTTGAAGTATTTGGTTGATAATTTTCATGCCAATCCGCAGATGCCAATACAGGTGTTGTGGAAGGATGCTCCATCGTTGTATAGAGTGAATTCTGTTCTACAATTTTGCCGGTTTTATCTCATTTCCCCCACCAATAACTTCTACATTTCCCCCACCACAATAATTTAAATTAGATACCAAACTTCTAGGGTCACATCCAAATCTTCTTCTTTTAAATATTTTATAAATGCAGAGCTTTCTGATGTTACATTACATCTGATGCCATGATTTTGTCATGACTTTCTTCATTGTGAATATAGCAATGTACATTTAGCAACTTTTGATTATCTTCTTTAGACTTGACAAATCCTGCAACAGAGCTCCAATCTTCATATTTAATTTTAAAATGGCAAACTTCGAACTGCATGTTGTTTCAACAAATGCTGCAACAATATTAAAAGTCTCTTCAAACAACCTGCATTTATACATGTTCCCCCACCACTTTATAATCTCCACTCCTTTCCCCCACCTTCTTCATATGTAGAAGGGGTATTATGATTTCAATGCACTATACTTAATAAATTCAAACAAATTTTGTGCACAAATGTTACATTTTTTCTTAACTGTTTCAAATTTCATCACTTGGCCTTTTACAAGGTGAACTAATTTACCTCCATCGTCTTCAAATTGTTCAAAGTCTAAAACAGATGCTTTTCCACAATCATGACACATTTTTGTTCCATCTTCAAAAATAAAAGCAAGATAAATACCAAATCCACTATTGTCCTTCTTAAATTTCATGAGCATTTCACGAATCGGTTGAGGTATTTTAGATTTATCTGATCTTATTATATAATGGTAAAGAAACCCATTATTAATAATTTGTTGTAAACATAAAACTAACAAGCTGTCCATAGTGTTAGACTTGTACTGAAAGTTATATCCATAACTATCTCCTTATATGCTCTTACCCCCACTACTTTTATATAGGTCAAGGTCATCGCATATTAAGCGAGAACTGGGAATAGATCACTAAGCGGCATGTTATTACATTACCACAAAGTGATCTATTCCCTATTCTCTAAAGGGGTGCTGATAATTTAGATTCCTAAAATTTCTTTTCCTTCTTCTTCACCTTCTTGAACTGTTGTATTACCAGACATGTGTGATATTAATTTCTTCAATTCTTGATTTTCCATTTCTAATCTTTTCAATTTTAGATCTCTTGCTTCAACTTGTACTTTCAAAAATTTGATATAACTTCCTGCCCAGTGGATAGTTTTCAATCTTGGAGCTCCAAGTTCAATTCCAGGTATTTGAAATTGTAGTCGATTAAATTCCATCTTCATATCTTCTCGGTCTCGTTTGTCCTTTTCTTGTTTTTTCAATCTTTGTTTTTCCCTGTAGGAAGAAGTCGGAACACAAGGTACATGATGAAACATTTTGATCAACAATTTCTCAAAGAATGAACTTCTACACAGATAATCAACATATTTATCCACATTTCCCCACCAACTTTAAGCCAGTAGTGGGGAGACGGCAGTGGTAGGGAGAGTTATGTTAATGTAATGGTTACTTCTACCGTTACACTTGCTCCATTCTGAAAGAGATATTTATAATAGGGTTCGGGATACTGTTCTCTTTCAGATCCCGCATGTTCTTGAATAAAGTTGAAAGCCAATTTTTTTGAATAATCATTGTGAAATACTTCCCTCACACAAACAAGAATTTTTTCTTCCAAAAATTTGACTTGAACTAATGGTATTTTGCTTACATCGTCCTTGTCCATGATGGGTAGCTTGTAGGTAAAAGTATTAGGTGGTAGTTTTTGTGGTTTATCCAGTAGAGAACAAAATTTCTTGTACAATTTCTCCTCAATGTCTGGAAAACGATGTATATCAAACAGATTGTAGTATGAAGGATCAAAAGGTATTTTACGAAACATCTTCGGTCACTAGTCTCTTTAAGACTGATCTCCTGCACAAATATTTAACACATTTATAAACATTCCCCCACCAACTTTTAACTTGTGGTGGGGATATTTTCCCCCCACTACTTCTTCAAAATAGTGGGGGTACCTTAGTCCAATTCAGATTCAGATTCAGAAGACAGTAAAGGTGATATGGGTGATTCCAATGATGAATCCAATATAAATATTTCAATAGCTTCCTTAATTATATCTTCATCACTATCATTTATCATTTCTTCAAATGATAAATGATTCTTCTTGTTCAATCTGTACCATTTCTTCCTCTTCCATCATAGAATCATTATCAGTTTCGTCATAATTTTCCTCTATGTTTTCTTCCTGTATTTCATTTGTGCTTTCAAAAACATCTTTAACTTGAGAATAATTAATAAATGGAGTATCTCTAGACAACATGTTTCTTTACTACTTCTTTTACTTCAAATAACAAACTATGCATTGCTTACTTAGTCTTATATATACTCCTACCCCCACTATTTTTGCAAAACCAAGGAATAGGAGGGGGTTTATATCTATTCTTCTCTATCTAGGTTATATTTCATTGCTGTCACATCTACTATAATTTTCTGCTCTTCAACTTTATTGCGAATAAAAATTGTCCAAGGAAATAGTTCATTAATATTGTTAATTGTTACTTTTATACTATACAAAATTTCAAAATGTTCTACTAATGAAACAAAAACTATAACTCCTAGCTCATTGTTTGCCATAATTTTTTCTTCAATTTTCATCCGTAAGTTTGTTATCAAACTCCATATATTAATATCATTGGCTATAAAACCATCAATTCTGGTAAGCATCTTCATGCCGCAAGGTGTAGGTACAGACTAGAAACTTGGAGGTTCATAGCCCGCCTTTTTATTAATTTTAAAAATGGGGAGGGGGAAGGAATAAGGATTGGGAAGGGATAGGGTGGGGGAAAGGTAATTTTTGTTATTACACTACTTGTGCAAGAAAATAGCCACCAGTGTCCACACCTTGTTCATAGCACTCCATCATAGATTGTGCCCACTGCAACATGCGGTCTCTGTTATTTGGTGTGACAAGTAAAGAATGACTATCACCATACAATATAAAAGAGTCAATTCGTATATAACATCCTAAATTTAACCATTTATTAGCTTCAACCATAAACTTTTCTATTGTATCAAATGGAAATTGTGGATCAATTGCTATAACTTTACGTTCTTCACTAAGTTCAACACTATAATCATCATCGTCTTCACTCTCACTCTCACTACCATTATTTAAAATGTCTTCAGGTTGTACAAAAACATCGGAAATTTCGGAAGAATTAAAATGGTAATTCACATTAGGAGGCATTTTTTCAAACAAATAATATTTTAAAAGGTGGAGAAAAAAATACAAGAGATGTACTTCACGGCACAAAGTGCGAGTACAGACTAGAAACCTGAAGGTTCATAGCCCCACTTTTATAAATTTTAAATATGGGGAGGGGGAAGGAATAAGGATTGGGAAGGGATAGGGTGGAGGTGGGGGAAGGGTAATGTGGTTATTAAGCCACTCTTGCAACAAAGTACCCAACACCAATGTTCAGTTCGTATGATCTCATCACATCGTCCTGCCAAGTAAGAATTTGTTCTCGATCATTTGGAGTTAGAAGGAAGAAGTTACTGTTATTGTAGACAATAGGTGAACCAATTATAATGTTGAATCCTAAATTTAGCCATCTATGTGCTTCAAAAATAAATCTTTCAACTACATCAAAAGGAAATTGTGTTTCTATAAAATATACTTTGAATTGTTCATTAATTTCAATTTCATCTTCACTGTCATCTTCACTTTCATCTTCACTGCTATTATCCATGTCTTCTATCACATCTTCTTCATGTTCTTGGAAAGCATCTTCTTCATGATGTTGGAAACCATCTTCAGGTGGTTGAAAAACATCTGCATTTTCTGAAGGATTAAAATTTTCATTAAAGTAAGGAAGCATTTTAAAAATAAAGATATTAAGACTGGCAGAAACAAAGCAACAAGAGCGGCGAAGCAACAAGAGTGGTGGAAGAAACCAGAATGAAACACTAGCCATAGCCGGCGCGTCTTTTATAACGGTATGCAAATGAGAGGGGTTAGCAGCCGGCCATGACCGGTCATTGGCCCGGGAGGTGGGGGAAGGAGTGGGGGAAGGAGTAGGGGAAGGAGTGGGGGGGGGGGCTCCATTTTTCCGGGGGGGGGTCATTGACCTTTCAGGTCCGGTCATTGACCCTAAGGAGTGGGGATGGACACAGAACCCTCCTTTGCTTACTACTACACGGATCAAACTAGCCATGTACCAGAACTTATTTCTGCTAAGTCGCATGTAAGCTAAATAGCTTACATCCCTAAATTTAAGTCTTAGGTGGCCCTGAAAAGGGCCGTTTGGCTGGGTTTGGTGGACTGCTATGGAGCTTAAGGCATAAAAAAATAAGGGACTTCAATGTTATTTTCCAAATCGATTTCAGCAGGATCGGCTTGTATAAACTTGTACAAATTAATTGCACAAATATCGCATTTTTCTTCTTCTGGGATGATAAACTTGTATGACAAGTAACATTTGTATTCATAAATTCCACCATCTATTGTAAAATCCAATAATCCATTTCCTATTGCAGCCGAACCACATTCTGGACACATATTTGTTCCATCCATAAATTTATACTGAAGGTAATGAAAAACTCCAAAATTTTCCCTATAAAAAGAATACACTTCTTGACATAGTGTTAGTGGAAGGTTTCCATCTTCAAATGCAAGTTCCGCCAACACTATATTTGAAACTATCTGTCGCAAACATAATTCTAATAGAGTAGGCATGTTGCGGCAGTGGCCTCACGGATTGGAATGAAGACTCTGGAGTAGCTAGTATAACGGTTAAATGAAAGTAGACAACCGGTCATGACCGGCCATTCACCCAGAGGAGTGGTAGGGGAAGGACTGGTGGGGGAAGGAGTAGTGGTGGAAGGGGGGGGGGGGCTCCATTTTTTCGGGGGGGGGGAGGGGGGGGGCTCCATTTTTTCGGGGGGGGGGGGGGGTCATTGACCTTTCAGGTCCGGTCATTGACCTGAAGGAATGCAGACAGACACAGAACCATCCTTTACTCACTACTCACATGAAAGTAGGTCACGAGACTTAGAGTGTTAAAAAATAATGGGGGAGAAACACAACGCTATAACGCGTTGTGTTTCTCCCCCAGTATTTTTTTAAGCAATAATTTGGAAAAAGCTATGTGAATTTACTTGCTACGCCCCCACCTTGTAATACCATCCAGTTTGTGTCTGAGGAGATAGTCTTTAGAGTCTAACTCATAAACTGATTTCTCTTTGCGCAAGGATTCAATCACTTTAATATTATATCTTAAGCCGTTACAAGTTGCCAAAATGTGTTCGTTGTCAATAACACTTTCAAAAAAATAGACACAACCTCTCTTAAGCCTATTTCCTTTCACACCAATAATTTTGGATTGGTATTCAACAGTGGGGGTTTCTGTCACTTGTGGTTCAGAAATGTGTTTTACGACATGTACACGGCAAAAACTTTCGTTTTTTACACATTTCCTCCCACAAGGTGATCCTTTCTTAATTCCCCTAGTAAGCATTTCAGGGCAAGTAGTGGGACGGCTAAATGCCCTACGACGCTCTTCTTGTAATAATTGAAATTGCTCTGAAGGAGCGGGTTTAGGAGTAGGTTTAGGAGTAAGTTTAGGAGCTGGTTTAGGAGCTGATTTAGGAGATGATTTAGTAGCAGATTGAGAGGAATCAGTTTTGTGATAGGTATGATCTTTAGGTGTACTAAGTGGTGGGGTAGGAGGCAATGGTGATAGTGGGATAATGGGTGTGCTAAGACGATGAACAATGGTTTCAACGGAAGGGGTATTAGGATGGTGATGAACTGGCTTCTGCGGTGGCGGCATAGTAGTTGATGGTGGTGCGGAGTCCTTTGAAGGCGAAGGCGAAGGCGGTGAAAAAATACTACGAAGTCTAGAAGTGTTGGTTGGCGGAAGAATAGCTCTAGAAGTTGAAGGTTGAGATGCAAGTCGGTTCTTGTAGCAATCAGGAAGGTTTTTGAGGCGAAGAGTTTTCTTAGGTGCAGGAACAGCTGTAGTAGAAATAGAAGTCGAAGTAGAAGTAGTAGAAATAGTAGTCGGTAGAGAAGACATGGTTATAACTCTAAGTTCGCAGCGTAACGTCTGGAATCAGAATGAAACACTGGCCGCGGCCGGCTCGGCTTTTATAACGGTATGCAAATGAGAGGGGTTAGCAGCCGGTCATGACCGGTCATTGGCCCGGGAGGTGGGGGAAGGGGGTGGGGGAAGGAGTGGGGGAAGGGGAAGGGGGGGGGGCTCCATTTTTTCGGGGGGGGGCTCCATTTTTTCGGGGGGGGGGTCATTGACCTTTCCGAAAGTGGGTCAAGGTCATTCAAGATTTATAATGATCCAAGGTGATGGGAACAGTAATACTGTTCCCACCACCCTGTTTGCCTAGCGGTTCCCACTCCCAACCCACTAGTTACGTTCTTCAAGGGAGGTCCCTGGGCCGTCCGCATCAAAGCGTAACTTCCCGTCCGCATCAAAGCGTAACCATTAATTTCAGGGAAACTGGAACAGTTAATGCAGAAACGCAACTCTAACCCCACCCAAACTAATCCCACCCATCATATTCCTAAACAAAATGCAAAAAAAAGTCCGGCTTGCGGATGTCCCACCCATTTTAAATGAAGTTCAACTGAACTTCTGAATTTACAGTTAATCTACCCCCTAACATCTAGCTGTAAGGCAAAACAAATGCACAAAACAAACATAAATTATTAGTACCAACACATCATTATTAAAAACCAAATAATTCAACACAACCAAATACCATCATTATTCTTAAAATTAATACACCTTAATGCTAAACACCTCTTAAAATTAATACACCTTAATGCTAAACCCAACTTATAACTAACATCGCAATGCGCAAATTATTTCTTAAATTAAATACACCTTAAAACTAAACACACACACACACACATACCACATTGCATTAAAAAACGCAACATAGTAAAAGAAGTTCAAATATATATAGGCCTACTATATATTTGAAACCTCTTGCTGAGTCGCCAACAACCTTTCGCTATGAAAGTTTGTTGGCAACTGAAGCAAAGATATAGCTCCTATCGCTCCTCGGGTTTTCAAGTAGTGGGGGGAAGTTGTTTCACTCCAGTACAGTGTTCAATCCAGTCCAGTTCACAGCAGTGTAAAAGGAAGGTAAAGAAGTGGGGAGCGGCGCATGCGCAACAACACAAAACCAAGGTTTGAGGTTAGAATTATCCATGTGCAGTAGCGCTAAAGTGAGTAATACAGGACTAGGCGCATGCGCATAGCATAGACTCATTCCCATCCGGACAACTCATTGCATGCGCAGCAGGTTTGAGGTTAGAATTATCCATGGCAGCTGCCATATTTAGTCTGGTTTCACCACATAAAGTCAACAACCGGTGGTGACCGGCCATTGACCTGGAGGAGTGGGGGAAGGAGTAGGGGAAGGAATAAGGGAAGGGGAAGGGGGGGGGCTCCATTTTTTCGGGGGGGGGCTCCATTTTTTCAGGGGGGGGGAGGTCATTGACCTTTCCGATCGGTCATTGACCCGAAGGAGTAGGGATGGACACGGAACCTTACTTCTCTTACTACTCAGGTGAAAGTCGGTCAACCAGTCATTTGCTCACCATCTGCCGCCATCTGGCTGGAGTTATTGCCTCTATAAAAGTGGGTAGTTTATCGCGCCACAAACATTCATTGCCTTGCATCCGCTCAGTCATCATCTCTCATTAGTTTTATGTTATGACTACTTCGGTAACTAGGTTTGAGGTTAGAATTATCCATGGAATAAACTTCCTTACTTTTAGCATTCATATTGTAGGTTAATTCTAACCTACAAAATTGCTACTCCGGCATTTTCTTTTACACTTCATTTTATATCTCAGTCTTCTTTTAACTTCTAAATGTAACACATCGGTTACAATGAATACACAATGTTTAAAATTAAAGCTTTTGCGAACACAACACATATTACGAACTACTTCTAAACCTTCAATTTCAAAGTGTAAAACTAATTTAAATAGAGTTAGAAAGAAGTACAGTTTTAACCCATTATACTGTTCAACAACTTCTCAGGTTAATGTTGATGATAGTGTTATTTACGACATTTTACGTTCTATGTTACACTTCAATAACATTGAACTTATTACACCTATCGACTGTGTTCAACAAGTTTTTTTATTTTACCCCCACCATTCTCTATATAAGGGCCCCGACAATAATTCCTACTTCATTATCTTCTATGCTCTTCAGCTAACAACATCTCCACTCTAATTTATACTACAATAATAATGGAGACCAACCAAGAAAATGTTCAAGTTCATGAAATATCATCAACAACTCATCCAAGGGAAAATCCTTCTAGAAATTCAACTTCAACAACTCCTCAGAACCCTGTACAAGTTCCAGATGTATCTTCTACAACAATAAATGATGTAGAAGCTATTCTTCAGTCCCTTGTCGGTTTCGACTGACCTGTATGACAATCACCGATAAACTGAACTCTTAGAGTTCAGTCTTTTTTAAAACCCCCTCCATATGACCTTGAAGCAAATATCCGCTCTCCCTTATACACTAACTCCTACTTCAAAAATTAACGCCATCTGCTCACCCCTTCTCCACCCCTTCATTTGATTTAGCCTCTCCCCACCTGAAGCTATATGGCATGGCATATGGCGGCAGCGACTGATTTGGCAGCTGGCCGATGGCAGCTGGCCGGCAGCGGCTGGCAATTGGCACGACTTCCGTTTTGAAAGTAACCAAACCCCACTACTAATGAAGTATGACCAACCTGACTTTAAATTAACACTTGCTATTTAAGTATAGAAAACAGAAAGTAGGAGTTTACTCTAAACTAAAAGAGTAAAGAAGAGGAATACGGGGTGTTCTTGTGTGCTATTTTCATTTATATGTATGGCAGCTTCTTTGGTTTTTTTTTGTAATTCATCTCTCAAACATAATCGGTAATTCTCTTCATTTAAATTTTTTCATTTCTTTAAACTAATCTTTTATAGTAATAACTCAATTACAGCATATTTATTTCACGCAGTAAAAGATTCTTTTAATGTGTGATTTATCAAATATTTTAAGGAAAATTAACTTAGTCATACTTGTGGTTAAAAGGATGGCCACTTAGAAGGTGGTAAAGGATGGCCAAATAACCTTTCATTTGACTTTTTAAACATTTTTAGTAAAGTGAGGACAATTTGACGTCCTTAGCTTATCAATTATTTCAAATACATTTTCAATTAACATATTTTAGAGTACAAATACAATTTTCAATTGGACTAATCTTTGTAATATTTAAAAAATGCGCCTCGGACCTAAGATTCCTTTAGTATATTTCTAAAAAAACCTCGCATATTATTATTTTTGAATCAATCCTCATTGTGATGAAGATAAATGGGAGTGTGTAAGATTAATTAGAAGGTAATGAAATTGAGGGTAAACAATTAACATTTAGGGTCGCTTTTTCCAAGTCAGTTTAAATTTAATTCAAGCTCAACGAAAATTTGACCATCACTTGTAATATCGAACTTATTTACGTTAATTTAGAAATTGTTGGGGGAAGCGGTCCTAAAAATGGAGACCAATTTAACCGAACAGGAATCAACACAATGGCTTCCAATAACGGTTGATAAACAGTTGTCTTTAATCAACCATTTGCAGTAGCTTTGTATTAATAGATGAAATGCTACAAACTCTTTAAATAATTTAGAAAAATATTCAGTATAAAATTCAGTATACATAAAATAATATACGTAATATGACTACATATATTTTTCAATAATATGAGTTTAACACACAAAGAAAGTATAGTTTCAAAAACATCATTCCACTTGTCTGGTTTCGTTGAATGTTATCACTTCCTAGAACTTTTAAAAACAGCAAGAATGAATCTGTGGTTAGTTCTTCTCGTACAATTTAAAGAAGCAACAAGTAAAAATATCGAACTTCTCTAAAGCTCCACGGTGATTTGTTAACTCTCTCGAGCTGGGGAGGGCGCTCGAAGCAACGCGTTTGTGTGACGTAGTCTACAACAACAAAAACCTATATTAAAACCAACCTTATAAAAAAAATGGTTTGTCAAATGTTAATTGAGTAATTTTTAAAATGGTGGAAATGAACGAGAAATATAACAATTTAAAACGGATGCCAATCCCTTATCACAAACTACGAAGGAAAAAATTACTCCTAAAAAATCAGTTACCTTCGTTATTAAAAAAAAAAAAAAAAAGAAGAATATAGCTTTAAGCCTAGGATATCTTAATATCATTTCTTCTTACTCAGGAAGATCAGTACGTACTGCATTAGCCAATGTCGGGCTATATTAAAAGGAGTATGAATTAATGTATCGACTTTTGTACAGTTAATTATCATGCTTGCTCATGGTAAGGATTTCATAGTGGAAAGGTAATTATCTTATCATACTTCACGTGCCTATTAATCTTTTCCTCTGCTTAACCAGTCATGTTTTAATAGTTTTTATTTTATTAAATTCATACAGGGTTAATGCTATTAAAGCAATCATTTAAAATGTGGACCACTTTTCGTTAAACCTTAAAACACGCTTTTTAATGCATGCATCAAACGGTAACAGGTTAAAAACAATCAAATGCCATTATGATAGTAAACGGATCATAATCGAAGTGATCCCGCTCCCGGATTTCAACGAAATAGTAACGTAACGAACATTAGTTTGTTCGGAACACAGTGGCAATAAATGAAAAGGCGAGTCTTCTTCCTATTATGGTCGAAACAAGTAAGACCGACAATGAAGCCAAATTTATTGTTAATTCAGTGGTTACATATTTCATTAGCTTAATAATTATCTTTACCTCCATAGAATTAGTTAGGGCTTTGCTGTTTCGCGTGTTTAAAATGTTAGGTACTTCAACGTTTCCAATATTCAGTTTAATCCTTTATGGAAAGCAGATCTCATTTGAAGAGTTTTTATCACGTTCCAGAACAGTTCGAAGTTTGGTCTGTCAGAACGTGTTTAGTCAACTAAACCGATAGAGGCCAATTCATCAAGGTCAATTGTTTCCAAAGTTTGATATCATTTTATATAAAAAGTAATACTTAATATAAAAAGTAATAAGTAACTTAATAGTAAGACATACCAGATAAAGTACATATTAAGTACGGTACTGATATTAAGTTTGTCAAACATTTCCTCGATCTTGTATATTTAATTAGCCTAGTAATATTACTCTATAAAATACTCTAGAGATAATCGGATTGATAATATTAATATAATTTTGAGAGCAAAAGTAATCGTCGATTCGTTTTTCTGTTCTAAAATGTTGAATTGTAAAAAACTCAATTTTACTTATTGATAATAGAGTAAATACAGGTAAGGAAAGTTACATATTACAGACAAAGGTCTTATTAATTACATTAACTACACTTACATATTAAGCTGGAGAAATAAGAAAATTAATATCTGTTTTGTTTTACAGTATAGTTATCTAATTAAACAATAAATAAAACCTATTAAAGATTTTAGTAGACTAGTTATTTAAATGTAGAACTATACGCATTATCAGTTTACTTAGATTACTCAAAATGCTTAACGATTAAAAAATAAACATCTCTATTTTCTTTAATTTACAATTATGACTAATCATATATTGTTTGATTCATTCTAAATGACTATGATTTAAAATACTAAATGGGACTGGATCTACTGTTTGCTAAAAATAAAATGTTACGTTCTCTAATGATAACATTGTTTCTAACCAATCTAAAATTAAATAAGGGAGAAACAATAATAGCAATAATTACAACTAATAAAGTAAATAGGTTAGAGTAATTAATGAAAGAACTGTTCATAGTAATTCCTTTTACAATGTAACAAAATAAAGTTCTTTGAGTTTGTGTACAGAATCTAATTCCCTAGTTTAACTCGGTCGTGGTTAGTTAGTTCAAATTCAAGTTCAAGAGTTCAAACTACAACAAAGTGTAAACCCTAGCTCATGTATATTGCAGAAGCCTGACCAGTTTGGCCATTGAAAGAGTTAAAAGTTTATGATGTTTTCTAATGTAGCTACGTCTCTTGAAATGATCTTAATTTTTTTTACTATAAACATGTTTGTCTGTGAAGTAAACATTTATATATGTAGAGATTATATTCTTCGAACAAATATTCTAATTATTGGTTTTTATTTGATCTTTTCAATCTGGTCAACCCAATTTATATGCATTTTTGATAGACCGAGACAAAAATTATCCCTTTCTATCGGGTGTAAAAATGATTTAACGGCCTGATATTTTGAACAGACCCTATTAAGAAACTACCCAAAGTATATGAGAGGTAGAAATTAAAAAATCAATCCATCTCTTAATACTGCACTCCAGGAGGGGACGGCCGGCCAGGAGTCAAAACATAATCTTTCATGTGAGTGTAAAAAGTGGATGAATTTGAAAGTATCTATTAGTAAAGAACAATAGGTACATTTAAACAGATCTAAAACGGTAAATGTGTGCGCCAATGTATTTTGCATGTTAAATACAAAAAGTTTGAAATATATCAAATTGTGTTCGAACTTTTTATCACCCTAAACATGAATATAATTATGGTTTGCAAGCCGGAATATTAACAAGGAAGCAAATGAAAGTTGCAAACATCTCATTGAAAACAGATATTTTTGAGAACGATACTTGCCGGTTATAGACACCACTAATTTAAATGTGGTTTAGTAAGGTTATGTTTGGTCAGGTTATTACGGGATTATCAATATTGATTAGGGCCTATGTTATCTTCGTCAACGCTTTTTTGATAAAAATGCACCAGATTCAAGGGTACAAAGGTCGTTCAGGTCCAAGCGCTCATCGTCAGTTTGGCTCTGTCACTACTGGGCTTGTGGAGTGCCTGAGTGCTAGTTTGCTCTGTATATAATATTTTTATGTAGTTTTACATCTAAAACGATTGAACTGAGATATCAGAACAATTATTGGGTTATCTATACCTGATCTAACCTAACCCAATTACACAGTACTCCACTCTCCTTGCTGACAAAGTCGCATTCTCGAACTTTGTTGTAAAAATTTCGAACAATCTAAATACCTGGAAATGTATTAAACAACGTGAAAAATGCCAGTACTTTTTGCGTTGTTTTTAACCATGTAACCTAAAAAAGAGGTGGTGACTATAACCGACAAGTATCTAGAAAGTTGTGTAACATTTGATTTTTGATTAATAAATATGTTTAAAAAGTTGTAAATTATGTCACATTCACAATTTTAAGAAAGATAAGTTGGAGGAGGCTTTATTATTACATTTACAAAACAAAACAAAATCTTTTTCCTTAGGATAGCATTTGTTTATATCCACAGTGACAGCAGGTGCACATCGGTTTCTGCAATGTAACTCCACTTAATTAAAAACGTTCCAGGAATAAAACGTCACCTTACCTATAGACTGTTAAAAGTCAAATAAACGTTTTTAATTTCAAAAAGAAACTTTGCTTCTCTGTAAATTCAACAATATATTATGTGATGAATTAATTTATAGTCATGCTAGTTTTTAAGTACCCATTTAATAATAGATTCGTGTTTTAATGTTATTTGTTAAACAGCATCTCATTTAAAATTATAATATAACAAGCCATTCCCAAATTACATTGTAAATTAATTATAACTTATGTGAGTATCGCTGTAAAACAGTCCCGGAATTACTTTACGTACGCACCTCTATCTGTAGCTAAGTCAATATATGAAAAACTATATTATTGTATAACCCAGAAAAATTGCTTTAAAAGTAATTTGCATTTTTGAGATATTTTGGAATTTTGTTTTAATAATCCTATAACAATATAAATGGTATATAGTTATTTAAAACTTCAGCTAAGCATTGCTGCTGGACTCATGTGTTGCTCCAAACAATTTTTGTTGTGTGTTTTGCTTGAAAATGTTTTAGCAAGTATAAAAGTCTATTAAAATCGGACCCATTGAGTAAAGTTCAAATTTCAAGATGGTGCCAGCTATTATATTTAAAAAAATATACAAAATGAGTTTGTAAATTCCTCTCTCATTTTATTATACTAAATAACTTTGAACAACATAAGACCTTTTATGTCTATATTATTTGGTCTTAAGTACTTCATTATTAGGAAATATAATGGCTTTTTTAGCTCCAATGGGGTGTATCCATGAGGAGTGTCGAATAAATGTAAAAATAGGTAAATATGCCTATTAAATTAAATGATTTGACTAACGGAGAACAATGCCACAAACACATGACCTCAAAGACATGACTGAGTTATGGGTTACAGCAATTTAAACACTGCTTTAAAATTATATAAAAAAATTACAAATGCAATATCTTTCGACTAGGAAATTTAACTTAAGTTTTTGAGATTGAGTTTGCGGCATTATTCTCTGCTATTTATTACCTTCAATTTCATATGCATATTACCCTACGCTTACAGTAAACATTTTCGTGTGACTTGCTTTTACCCGTTCCCACTCTATGTATCATATATTGGAGTACTACTGGCTCAATATTAATGTATAAGGTTTCATCCTTTTAAATTATTATACAAAAATTATTTGTAGTCCTTGTCTAAGTCGGCTATAGAGATTCTGAGAATTTCTTATTCACAATAGGGCTCCTTATAAATTGTTTAGTTTGGAAATAATATGGATGTACTTATTAACAATATGTAGAAAGTACATATTGATTTTTAAATTCCTTGAATGAGAAAAAATGTGATAAATCCGTATCAGTGGTGAATAAACTTATAGTTTCATCATTGAGGGGCATCGCACGTATCCTATTTAACTTGCGGTAATGCGACTATTACATCCTCAGTTTATCACTAGAAAGCTGGGACGAACTTACCATTATAAATTTTATAACATTATATAAACATTTCAACTTAAATTATGTGCTGTAGTCCAAATTTATTTTGTATACAATTTTTTAAATGTGAAACTGCCACCGCATGTTCAGGAACAAGTGCCGCCTCACCCCGCGTTGGACTCCTGCCAGCTTGTTGAGGTGACCTTTATGGCTGGCCTTTAAAATTAAAGGCTTCTTTCACACTCGCCATTCTTCTCTATTTACCATATTTGAAAAGATCTTAAAAGTTAAAGCATGCATTTGTGTGATCTTTGTGGAGTTTTATTTGGTGTAATTTTGTTAGTAAATTGCAGAGCTACATTATATTAAGCTAACACAAATGTCCATGTATTCTTCAGCATCCGTTAAACCATGGCTTGTGTTAATATTTCTAACCAATATTTTTGGATGAAACCTGGCATTTAGCTTAATTTGGTTAAGATTCATCCATTTATGGCAAAAAATCTTGGTTTTTGTACTTATCATGGCAGTAAACCTGCATAGTCTTTTCCCGTGTTGATCACATGGAGAATAGGCAAACTCCTTTATTTATGTACAGATATTGATGAAACGGTATAAAATTTCATATGGTCGAAATAATTTTTTTATGCTAAAAACCTATTTTTAGTGTTCTAATTGGTAGCATACGTGCATACTATTTCCCTATACTTATCATAAGGAGAATGTATACTTATTTAGTACGCTAAGGGTTTTTTGTGTGTAGAAACTCCTCCTACAATTTTAAACCAATTTTCAATTTTGTTTTGTTTTATTGCATAGAGCTTGGTCTGTATCTAACGAAAGCGTGGATCTTTCGTTAAGTTTTTCTTAAGTTCTTCAACATCTAACCAAATAAAATATATAATTAAAACATAACTTTACTTTACAATTAAAATGAATAGATTACAATTAGTAAAATTAGTGTGGCTCCCCAAGTTGGACTGATAGCCTTTTCAGGAATCAGTGGTTTGAGTTATTGCTGAACATGCCCCTGAATTCATTAATTATAATCAACCATAAATTTTATTATGTATTTGAGTGTGCCATAATACTTACAACATAATAATTGCTATCGAGGTTTTGACTGTTATTACAATGATAACTTTCCTAATCGGCCCAATCATTCAACTTTAAATTTGACTAATCAACCTAATTTAATGGATTTCTTAACATAAGTCAAACCCATTACTTAGTTATTATAAAAGGACAGTTTCTCGTACCCTTAACTTCCAGAAACAGAATCAACTAAGTTAATGCTGTCATTCTGGTCCCATTAAATGTTGAATTTCAATGGATACTCTGCTGTTATCTTTTTTGTAAACCATCCGTTGTCCATCGACGCTTCGCCAATGACTGAATTTATTTTATAGATAATAAAATATTTTTAAAGAGCGACGAAATTTTCTTACTATATTATATTAAATCTTTGAAGTAGTTTGTTAAGAGCGTGGAGGGAATTTGAAAACCCATTTCTTTGTGTTGAGGTTAACTATTGGGTAAGGAATGACCATGTCGAGTTTCAACCCCCCCCCCCCCCCCCCGGCTCTATTGTCATTGTGAAGTACATAGGGCGGAGCCCTAAAGGACTTAAAAACTATATTTGCGAAACCTTTTCTTAGTGAGTACCGAGGAGTAAAACTAAAGTCCACAAAGAATTTCAATCCCGTAGACTATATAGTAATTTAAAGGCTCTATGTTGGACAGTGTTCTAAAGGAATCTTTAAAATGTTTTTTTTTAATTGTTCAATCAATGAGCAAATAGATCACAAATTTCTTCCCCGCAAGCATATAGTTTTGGAGATTCATTGATTCCTTATTTCGTATTCGTATTAATTGATAATTGGCCATAAGGATAGTATTATATTGACATTCTAGAGACCTAAAAGGCGCCTTACAGGAGACCTAATTTCCTGAAGAAATTTCGCAAAAGCGATTCTATGTTCCAAAAGTACCTTTGAACAAAGAGGAATGTCATGCCAAATTTCAATTTCGTATGTCCCAAAGTAATTTTGAAGTTCTTTAGGGCGGAGCCTTGAGGGAGCTTAGTGAGAATTTTCTTAGTGAGAATTTTTGGGCTAAATGGGACGTCCATGCCAAATTTCAACCCTCTATACATAATGGCGCCGGTTTCCATTATGGTGTTAAAAACTGCAAGAAGCCACTGTCTAGCCTTTTTTACACAAGTGTTTTATGAACTCCAGGAAGATTTCATCCAAACCTGCAGCTTTGCCAATTGGCATCGCATCAATCGCCGCATTCAGATTATCACCAGTGAAAGGTCTAGAGACTTTCAAGCTTAAAATTTATTTTCCTATCTGCAGACGTATGCACAGGCATAGACAGACGGGAGAGGCGTTTTGCTACTACACAGGGGTGAGGTTACGAGATTGCTTGTATTTAATTTGGCTTACCAGTGGTGAATTTCCTCATCAGAGACCAAGCTTTCCAACTAATTCGGGTGAAGTTCAGTTTCTCAACAGTCTTCACTCATTTATTTCTTCTAGAAATGTTGAGAGAGTTAAGGAGTTGGTCCACTACATCTCTTTTGGCAGTGTCCGTGAACTCACTGTAAAGGTGAGCACTCTTGACTCCATACGAATATTTATTCTCTTCCAAAACCTCTTGGGATAGGGAATAGACGCTTCGGCGGAAGACAGAACAAGTCGTGTGAACAGATCATAGTTTTTGATTTTAGGAGGGATGAACCTGACGCCTGTGTCAAGCCTGGAAGAAAAGGCCTCCCACCCAGCTTTCTTGAAGTTCCACCTAGGCTGAGGAAAAGAGCTTTCTAGTGGAATTTGAATTCCCACAGATATCAGTACAGGCCTACGCTGAGAGTGAGGAAAGGCACTTAGGACCTTCCTTCAAGTTGGTATTGGTATTTCTGATCCATAACGAGAACCAAAGCACAAGTCCCGAGAGTACCCACGACGCCATCGAGCTGAATGGAAAGTGTGTGGGTCATTGGCCACACAAATTAAATCCAAGAAAAGCCCCAGCCCAGCATGTAAAACGAGTGCCATTGTCATTATTGTACCCTCTCGCACTGTTCCCTGAGTCTTCTACATATTGTAGTGCGAGGACATCGAAATTATTTTTTCGCAGAACCTTGCTAAAGCAGTAACTTTTGGATTTGCCCAGACCCTCTAAGTTAATTAAGATGGCAAATATTCAAAACGGAGACTACATTTCTAAAATTACTCAGGAAAGGGCCGTTTGGATTTGGTCTGGCAGCTGGCATAGCTGAGAGATCACTCGCGTGATAGTTCAGCTGCAAAAAATTGTTGTTCGTTTAGCACCACGTAGGGAGTATGTGCAGTTTTAATGGAATGTTGTGGACGCGAATAACATCACTCCCCAGGTACATTAATTCGCAAATAGTAGATATTAATAAGAAAGGAGGATGATGTTAGTTCGCAGAGATTTATTTAAAAATACACAAAACTAACATTTCATATAAACCCTCTAAAAAACATAAAATATTTAATTTTAAGCCCACTCAAAGTAAAATGTACCTAGTTGTAAAAATTAAATGCATACATGTCAAAATTTAAATGTAAAATGTTATGTAATATTATTCAGAAACACTTGCCAATAATACAAATTTACATATTACCTTTTTGTAGCAATAAAAAATAATTTGTCGACGAATTCATGTTAACTAAATGGGTTTCTAAATAAAATTATACGAAAGAAACATTTGCAAAACACATTCTTAATCTTATTTTAAAACCTAATCGCAACAATAGAAAAGAGTGAATGTAATTAATTGTGACAAAGGAAGTTCTACTCTAATTTCTGTCAAACTGTCTCAAGTATTTCAACCACCACTGTTTTAAGTAGCCTTTTAAAATTGCGAATAAAACTCAAAATACGTATTTTATTTTTAACTCTCTTAGTATTTTTAATTTCCTTACACAGATTTAAAAAAATTTCTATGAATTTTAGTCGGGCTTACTAAATATTTTTATAACTTTATAAATTTAATTAAAATTTATGTTGTTGATATTTACCCTTTCAAACAGTATTAAAAGATAATTTCACAGTTTAACCCCTTTCTTCGCTCATATTACTGGAGTCATAAAAACTTCTATAAGAACAAAATGTTATAATCACTAGGCTAGTCGTATATCTGATTCAAAGCACTCCATATTCAAAACTCCAGATTCACTTTAAAACCTTTAGCAAAATTTCGATTGATTTTAGATTGATCAACATCTGATCGGTTGATTTCATAAAATCATAAATTTACAACGGGCAACAATTAGTAAGCAAAGTTTTATGAAAGTTATTCTTGACTTCACAATATTAGTGATTAGTTTTTTACTAATCACAGTATCAAATGTTTTTCAAAAGTACAAATAATAAATACTTGTTTCTATTTGTAAATAGTATTCCCGAACCTTCTAATATTGTTCACTTCGAACTCCTTCCTAAAATTCTATCAAATGATGTAATCCAAACAAATATTTTGGTAACTATCCTTATAAAAACATTAAAAAAATTACAAGTTTTACAAATAGGCTGTTATATACAAGTCCTGTTTTGATAATTCCTCTACGTATTGAGTAATTGAGTATTGGGTTTAACATGTGTAATACGAAAAATATCACTTATGTTGTAAAGGCAAACTTCATTTGACTGAAAAGACTTTATATGTTTAACGTACTTAAACACATTTATTTCATTTTCCCTCCACCTTTATTTATGTTATTAAACCGGGGATAAAAGTGAGGTTTGATGGATTTTTGGGGAAATGAAAATATTGGCAAATAAAACATTTGATGAAGGACAAAATGATAAAATAGCAGTAATATATTGAAATATTTTGTAAATTTTTTTTTAGAAATTATAAACAATTTACCTTAAAGTTTTCGTATATTCTTTCACTTTGAATAAAAAATAAGAAAAACAATAAATCTTAAATTTTTTAAATTATTTGTATTATTTACAAAAAAAGGTAAAAATATTATGAAAACATCGAAAAACACGCGTGGAAAGAAAAAAATTAAACAATATGTGGCAGCTGTAAATTAATTTTTAATCTAAACCAGTTGTTGGGATGGTTTTCAAAGAGTATATGTGAATATATTTATTATTATTAGCATTATGTGATTATGATTCTTGATTTAGTGTCTTCTTGATATTATTATATTATTTTTTCTTCAATTAAAAATTAACTATTTGATGACAATATTGACTAAAATTCAAAAATATTTAAGAATAAACCCGGTACATTATATGCATCAGTAAAAGAAAATGTGATAGTTATGGCAAATTTAATTCTCATGGAAAATCTGTCAATTTATCTTCTTCACGTCCATTACTAAACGGGGAATGAATATATTTTAACCAAGAAACTGGACAATGGTTTCCAAAGAGAACCCCAAATGAAGAGTGACCCCAGCGGAACTCCAATTTCCTGACGTACGTTGTATCGAATTATGGTGGAATATTGGTCGGTGGATGAAATCCAATGAATAACATTTGGATTCCTAATGTCATACTAAAGATAAAATACATCTTGAAATGTATACGCCATTTTATAACGTATTTAAATTTTCAGACAACAATTACAGATGGTTTAACCATGTTTGTTTTAATTGTGTGGTAATATGTAATTATATTTTTTTATAATTTTGCAAATACATAAGAAGGTTTGACCTATGTCCGCTGTATGTATTAATTGATAGAGTAACTCATCTTGATATACAATGAAAATTGGCATTTTAAATTGTATGACTTAGTATCTTCCTAAATAAAGCTAACTTTTAATTTAGTATTTCGTTTAATTTTATCTCCTCATGTTTGTATATTACAAACATTTACATATAAAAATAGGAAACTTAATAAACTAACAAATACAAACACTCCTAACATCTGCCCAGTCTATGTGGCGATGCCGTGACGGTACCGTGAGGGTGATTTGTATCAGTCAAGGTACGGCTTTGTTACCGACAAAGACCAGCCGATGTATTTGTCAGAATCATAAATTAATACCCCAATGAACAAAGGCAGCTGGATCCAGCTGCGAACCTTAAAATGCTTTTCTTTTCGTTATATAACCGACAACCTTCAGATTCAAAGGCGCGCTATATTACACTGAGCTATACTAATCCGTTTATGAAGTTAAAGTCATATAATGGTTTATTCGTAACAAAAATTTAAAGCAACAAAGGCTATTAAAAAAGAAAAATACTCTTGTTTATTATAGAGAAAAATTAACAAAAAAATCTTTTATATATAATAGTGATCAATAGTATTTAGAGCCAATGTATTTGGAGACTCTTAAAATTATTTAGCATTGATTTAGAAAAAATAAAGGAATTCTTGTCAAAAAATCAAAATTGTCATATTACCTAATTTTGTTACAAGTAGTGTTAAGTTATTTAAAAAATAAAAAAAAACGCCTACATTTTAAAATTTTTCATACTTAATGCATAGAGATTTTTTATGGTGAGGAAAAATAAAGATTTTACGCACACACTTGACCAACCTGTAGTTTGGGACTCACGGAGAAAATCCAGTAGACTACTATCTAAACAAAATCCTCTTTCACTTTTGGAACCTAGCGTGGAATCGCTTTTTCCATTACATCAGAACTAGGCATACTTTGGCTTTCGCTCTTTAGGGCTCACTCGGAATTCATCAGTTAATTTTACGAAAGATTTAGACATAAATTCTGTCCAAATCGGTCACCTTCCAGCATGTTCATACAGACCGGATTCTCCGACAGCATTCCAAGATGTCGTGTGACCTCCATGTGTAGCCGTTTCCAACGTGGATAAGAATGTGTGTTCCGTGTCGTCGGGAACGCCCGGGTAATGAATACAGTCAGGTAAACCAGTCTTACCCATCCTGTGCAAGAACGACTGAAAACAGCCATGAAGCGACAAGAATTAAGTCAGAACATGTTAATGTTGCTGGCATATTCACCTTAACATGCCACCGTTCTATGTGAGGTCCCTGTCTCAAAATAGTGATTTAGTTCCAACGAGAGTTGGACCTGCTGATGAGTCTTTCTGTCTATCAACCTTGACTCTCCATCTCCCAGCTCTCCTGCCATGTCCGTTAAAGAACACAAGGAGAATAGTATACAATAATAGTACCCTTTTAGATCAATTGTCCATTAAATTATGGATACATTAACTAATTATGTGTACTATTATGTATTAATTACAAAGCATTATTCTGTACTGAGTTTATTGTACTGACAAGACGTTTGTGTAATATGTAATCATTGCCTCAATAAACGTTGACTTTGACGTTGTTTTTATATTTTGAGACTAAAGAAATTTTGATTTCATTGACTTTAATTGATCGTTCGTTAACCCTAAACTTAGAATGTTGAAATCAGTGAAATGAACACTCTATAATGTTGATTTACCATGGAGAAATTCTGTCCATGTCATGTGTTAGCGTCAGAGAGAGGTACGCGAGTGATAACAAGGAAGGTGATAAGGAGTGATAACAACTCTGCACGTCACATGGACGATCGATGGGCCTCGGTTGAGATTGCTGGTTCCAAATCTCTTCCTGCGTGCTTCTATATCTCTTTGTGTTACTCCCCTCCTTCCAATTTAATCATTCAGCAGGCTGAAGTAGACAAATAGACATTCTACAAACAATTTTGAGATGTTTAAATTGAAAAAGTGATACTCTAAAAAACCGTTTACGTGCAGTTTTGAATAAACCGTAGGGTATTTCTATGTTATAGTCCATGTTCCTTATGTAACGTTATTCTATTCCAGTTATTTTAGTGATAACAAATGATTTCTTTTTATTATGAAAGATTTACTCTTCAGCTTACCTCTTTATTGTTTTACATTATCTAAAGGATTTTTATAAATTTATATTAAGACCAATTTGTCATTATTTGCATGCATATGAGTGCATAACTATGTTATTGGTGTTTATGTTTATCAAACATTTTAATAATGTTTTTTTTTTTTATTGATAGTGTGAAGTTTTCAGACTATAATAATTTGGGTGGATCTTAATACACTGTGAACATTATAAGCTGAACAATCGACTCCAAACACTCGCAATGCTGGTCAGGTCGCTATAATATATTCGAGGCGTCAACACCAGTGTTGCTGTCACTGAGTCCATGTATAATGTTTATTTCACACATTCCTCCAGCTGACGAGGGGATGGGTTGACTTAAAACCAGTAAAAATGTCATACATACATAAAAATTCCAAGTTTTTGAGTTGAAACCAAAATTGTTAATATAAATTTTACCAAACCCATGTTAGAAAAATGTTTAGGTTTTAATTGTATTAGCTAGAAGTTTACTTTTCGTAAGTAAAAGTGATTCAATTTATTCTTATTTACTTCAGAGTTCATCACGTTATATTTTCACGTCCAGGCTACTCGCGTTTTAGTGTTATTGTTAATTCTAAAAATTTATTGATAACATTAATTTAAAAGTCTTAAAAAAAAAACTATCATCTATGAAAATTTTCAGCGTTGACACATTTTTTTGTACTTTTAAGAAGTTATTTTACGTAGAACTGATAAATTTTAATGCAGGTTATAATTTAATACACTTTAATATATTTATACAACTATAAATAAACTTTTTTGGACGAAATTGTGATTATAGATGGGTATAAAACACCAGCCAAGAAATATTTCCAACATTTTACACGTGGGAAAATTACAAGCTAAGCAAAATAGTTGGAACTTTGACAGTGTTACAGAAATCAACCCCATTTTTTCAATTCCATTCTTTGGTTTAATTTGTAATTCTTCTCCATGCCATGATGATTGAAACCACAGGCTGGAATTAGCTACATGTTTGGATCACGGCACGTTTCCGACCACACTGTTTGTTTGTTTGTTCCGTTCTGTTAACGGGTTTAGTTTAGGGCACGATTGCTGTTGGGTACACAACCCAGCTGTATATTAGCTGTAGTACTCGTTCATACTCATTAATAATCTCGACGCGAGTTTTTTAAAATTTTATTTAGTAAGTGGAACTTGAACAGTTAGAGAATAAGGATAGTGGATGTTTAATGTTCGGTACTAGAGGTTAGTAAAAAACTGAACTAAAGGATAATTTAATCCGGTTTGCATAGTGTTATGTTATAAATACGAAATCAAAAATTTAAATATGGTTTATTAAATTTATTTTTAAATTTTATCATTTAGGAAATTTTAAGAGAGTATAGCAGAATGCAATGAAAAAATATATATATATTTAGTAATGAAAATAGTTTTAAGTGTTTTATCAATGAACAGAAATGAATTGTTAAATTCAAAGGAGGACATTTAAAATATTTTGAAACATTTTATAAACATTTTTTATGTGCCCCAGGAGTCAATTCTATAGTAAAGCTCTGGCCAGGCGTGTCCAAGAGTTTTAACCTAATGTCCCAAATGTCCTATTGTCCTAATGTTCTAATGTTATATGTATGTTTTGGGTTATGCTAAAAATAAAATTGTAACTCCCTCATTATTTTAATATTTTGGAATCAAAACTGTACATAATAAGAGCTAAAGAAAGTTGTAAGTCAATAAAGGCTTTTGACAAGCCTGGTCAGAAGTTGACCATATGTAGAATTGATACATGTCGTTTGACCCATGGGGCACATTTAGGAAATTTAGAAAACTTTGAAAAATAAACTTTAAAACGTTCTCTTTCGAATGACTATTCACCATTATAGTAATATATGTCTCCTTATAAATATATTTTTACTATAATTATTAGAAAGTGTGAATAATTTATGCGTATAAGTGTGTTAAAACATTTGAAACGCATGTTATACAAAATTAGGTGAAATATCAAACGAAACATTAAAAAAATTATATTTTTCGTACATCAAAATTGACTTTATTAATTTGTTACTACTAATAAGTTACGGTGGAAAGGTTGATGTATCCACAATTCACTGTGAGCTATTTCTATATGTACACGGATAATTTTTACGTAATTAAAAGTTTGTTTTTTAGATTTTATTGATAACTTTTTTCTATAATTATAGTTATGATTATGACTTTCATTGCTATAATTTTTGTATTGTCATCGTATTTTTGAGAAGTACAACTAGTATGACTAGTGTGAGACATATTTGACTAAATAAAGCAAAAAAAAAAAAAAAAAAAAAAACCGACAATATGACAAGACAAAATTGTAATTTAATACTTAACTAATAACCAGTAAATCGTTAAATAACCGTTGTTAAATAGCCTTGCCTATTATAATTTTTTTCATCAATTATCTGTCATAAATCAGGATTAAACTGTTGAAAATGCCAGCTTTTCTTTTTAGACATTTATTTGGCTGTCTTTTTGTTACTGATACAATATAAAAACATTGAAAGAATATCTTTCAATGGACTAAATCCAACTGAAAAAATGGAATATGTGAAGGGTATAAAACCTTTGAAAGGAGCAGTAGATTGGCAGAAAGGGAAGGATCGCGTGTTGGACATTCTGGAGTTAATCAACGTGGTTGATATTGAAAAGGGAAAGAGAGAAAAGCCATCAGTCTCTGAGTATCCAACCAAAGCCGAAAAGGAAGAACTGGAATGGAATGATACCGAGGATGCCCCGACAGGGCTTCCAAGACTCAAGAACCAACATTGCGAATTTGCGGCTGGAATAAAATGCGTAACACCAATTCAGCCGAAGCCTTCAATTCAATTCAAATTAACTTTATTCATAAAATGTGTACTATTACATTTACATATCCTCAGGGGCAGTGGGCTTTCCACTTTACGGGTGTTTCTTGGCGACCCCGGGGTACCTGAGCCAAGCTGTGAGACCCTCCTCACAGTTCTTCCCGAGCTAGGGCCTTTCTTCTCATCTTTCAGGTCTTAGCTCACCGTCTTTATTCTTTCCTGAGCTAACCTTGCTCACCTTCTTGTTTTCAACCCCGAATCAAGGGTGTCTTTCCACCTTCTTTCGACCGGCGCACGCTGGGGGGTTCTGGGAGTGTCCCTGTTGTGTTGCAGGGACTGATGTGTGCCTCGCACTGCCGATGGTCTCTTCCAGTGTGTCGTCAGAAGCCAGCCGCTTCGGACCTTAGTCAGGAAGTGCGGCATGGATGCAGAGATCGGACTCTGCATTGCCACGGTGCGACCCCCAGCACGTCCGGCACATTTTGTGTATCGGTGCTGGGCAAACGGAGGTTTCGGGCCCCAGAGTCCTGGGGTAGGGGTGTCTTATCTCCTACGGGGGGTAGACCTCCGAGGGTGTACCCGCTCCCGGCCAATGAAGGGCCGCCTCTTGCCGCACGATGCGCTGGTGAAACAAAATTATGGATTTTCAAAACCAAAACACGAAATTAAAGGAGAATGAGCAGGCCGCCTTTAAGCGCAGCTCAAAACTGCAGAGGTCTCCGACCTCGAAGACTGGGACGCCGACGGGGGGAATTAAAGCCTCCCCTCCGCCGATCCCGTTCAAGGCTGCTGGTGTCGCCGGATCGTCGGCCGTAACCGGAAAGGAGAAGGATGAGGTTAAGCTGGGTATGGGGGTGACTGAGCCGGTAACACCTCTAGCCGGGATGCAAGGAATTCCTCCCAGGAAGAGTCCTCTTCGTCCGGCATTCGAGATGCAAATGCTTCGGCAGCAGCAGGACGATGCCAACGAGGAGGAAGACTCATGTCTGAAGAAAATGAACGATCTTTTGAAGGAGATGGCCAAGGCTCTCCTTATTCAGAAGAACGTCAACAAGGCGATTAAGGACGGAATTCCAAAACTCGAGGATTTCCTTGGCGAAATCGAGGAATGCCGGAAGATCAGGCTGAAGGCAGTGAAGCAGGAGCGCGACGTTATGAACCGAGTTATGTCTGCTTCGCCTCAAGCTCATCTGGCTGAGTCCCAGACTCAAGCCAGAAAGCGAAAGAAGAGGCAGAGCGGTTCTTCGCCGGAAAGCCCTGAGCTTGTTGAGGTGGACTCAGTGCCGAGACCGGTTTTTGTCACTGCGGCATCGCAGACATCTCCTGTCCAGGCTACTCAATCCGCCCCGGGCGCTGTCACGATTCCAGCGGCTACTCCTGCAGAGGTTCCTGCTCCGGCGGCTAATCCTGCCTTGGCAGCAAACTCTGCCTCAACACCTTTGGGGGGCTGGAAGACGCGCCTGTCTAAGAAAGAAAGGAGGAGGCAGAAGCAAGTGGAGGCAGCTTCGAAAAGTGCGTCGAGGGTGGAGCGGACGCAAGTCTCAAACCCGGTGGGGGAGGCCTCTGGCAAGTCTGTCAGAAAGCCTAAACAACCCAGGCCTAAGAAGCCCAGGACGGAGGCAATCTTGATCAAGCCCTTAGGGGGGCGATCTTTTGCTGATGTTCTGGGTCAGATTAGATCGCAGGCCAAACCGGAAGAGACCGACACCGTTATCAAGTCTATTCGGCGAACCCAGAACGGGGATGTCCTCCTCGAACTGGGGAAGTCGAGTGACAAGATCGGTTTTGCCGCTTCCCTCAAGACTGCACTTGGGGACAAAGGCTCCATCAAGGCCCTAGAACCGAAATGTTCGGTCGAGATTCGGGACCTTGATGCCCTCTCCACCGGAGATGAGGTGACCCGTGCGATCCAGGTGGCACTCCCGGAGATACCGGCTGATGGAGTGAGGGTATGGCTGACAAAGCCTAACCGAAGTCAACTCAGGATGGCTGTTGCTGAGATGGGCGAAAAGCACGCCAATAAGCTGCTTAGCCTTCAGCACCTCAGAGTCGGTTGGGTCAGTTGCAGGCTCAAACGGAGGGTGGTAGTTTCGAGATGCTTCCGCTGTCTCGGTTTCGGCCACTCCTCCCGAAACTGTAACGGGCCCGACAGGAGTGCCAACTGCTTCCAGTGTGGAGGCCAGGGCCACAAACGCAAGGAATGTTCCTCGAGCCCATCCTGCTTCCTCTGTAAGGATTCAGGCTCCAGTGCCCTCGGTCACTTACCCGGGTCTGGTCAGTGCGGTGCCTTCAGAGCCGCACTTGAACAGGCAAAAGGCAGCGGCCGGTAATTCGCATCCTCCAGGCCAATCTTCATAGATCCTGGGGAGCTGATAACCTTCTAGATCAGCTCGCCCGAGAACTTGGTGCTGACGCGCTCCTTATCAGCGAACAGTATCGGGACAGAGACCCAAACATTTGGATCTCCGACAGCCTCGGTACTGCTGCATTTTGGGCGCGTAATACACAGGATGTCTTGGTGCGGAGTCACGGGCGCGGCCGAGGATTCGTCTGGGATCGGTGTAGGGACGTGACTATCTTCAGTTGCTACCTCACACCCAACGAGGCCGTCCAGGACTTTCGCGACAAGATAGATAGCCTAGAGGAGTGCGTTCTCGGCACCACCGGGCATGTCGTCGTTGGTGGCGATTTCAACGCCAGGGCCGTCGAGTGGGGAATGCCCTCTACCAGCTCCCGGGGGAAATACATCCTGGATTTCATCGCCAGGGCCGGTCTTGTCGTCCTCAACCAGGGTGACACACCTACTTTTCGGCGCCCCGGGCAGAGAGGCACGATCCCTGACGTCACCTTTGCGTCTGGGTCGCTCCTTCCGAGGATCTCTGGCTGGAGGGTTGTCGAGGACTACACGGGTAGCGACCACCAATACATCGTGTTTGACCTGCATGATCAGGCAAATCGTCGAGTTTCCGCATCTCGGGAAGGGCCACGCCGGTGGAACACCAACAAACTGGACGTGGTCAAGTTCACCGAAGTCATCTCTCGGGGAGCGCAGGGGAATCCTGGTGAGGCTGGAGCCGAGGCACTAGTAACATCCACGATGGAACTTATCGTCTCGGCCTGCGACCAGTCTATGCCGCGAAGGAAACCCCGACGCGACAAACAACCCGTTTACTGGTGGACTGAAGAGATTGCGGAACTCAGAAGAAGATGTTTAAGAACTAGACGAGCCGCCACTAGAGCGAGAATTCCCGCAGACAGAGTTCGTAAGTCGGAGGCCTATAAAGCTGCGAGAAAATCTCTCCGCCAGGCGATCAACAGGAGCAAGGCGAATAGCTGGAGGAGACTTCGTGACGACGTTGATTCCGACCCGTGGGGCCTGGGTTACAAACTTGTAACACAGAAACTCGGCGCCCGCTCTCCACCTTCCATCATGGAGGGCGCCACCATGGGAAGGATCGTCGCTGCGTTGTTTCCTGAACATCCACAGCGACCGCCGGTTGACTTCGGACGGGTAGAGGACGTTCCACTTTTCACTTTCGAGGAGCTGGAAACCTCCGTTCTCTCCCTGAAGAGCAACAAGGCTCCTGGCCCGGATGGGATTCCCAGTGAGGCTTTAAAGAAAGTATTTTTAATCAACGCTGACTTGTTGTTGAGAATGTACAATGCCTGTTTGGTAGAAGGGGTGTTTCCGGCTCCCTGGAAAACAGCCAGGCTTGTACTGATCAGCAAGGGCAAAGGTGATCCCGAGCTGCCGTCGTCCCACAGGCCTCTCTGCATGTTGGACACGGCTGGGAAGCTGTTCGAGAAGCTGATCCGTTCCCGCCTGACTTCTGCCGTGGAAGCTGCCGGGGACTTATGCCCCCGTCAGTACGGCTTCAGAAAGGGACGGTCAACGATCGACGCTGTCACCGAAGTTCAGAGAGCTGTGGAGAGAGCCGAGAGCCACAACCATTTCTCCCGCCGAGTAGTGCTTCTTGTTACGCTTGATGTCAAGAATGCCTTCAACTCGGCGAGGTGGGTCGATATGTTGGATGCGCTTCGCAACACCTTTCGTATTCCTGCATATCTGTTGCGGCTCGTCGAGGATTATCTACGCTCTCGAAGCCTGATTTATGACACGAGGGACGGAACGCGGACGATGGAAGTCACTTCTGGTGCCGCACAAGGTTCAATACTCGGCCCGGATCTCTGGAACGTTGCCTATGACAGCCTCCTGAGGTCCGAGATGCCTGAGGAAACCACTTTGGTTGGGTACGCCGATGACGTCGCAGCTCTCATTGCTGCACGCAACGTTGAGCTGGCCCAACTGAAGTTGAACAGAGTTATGCGGGTGGTCAACAACTGGATGTCCGATCACGGACTCTCACTTGCTCTCAGTAAGACGGAGATCGTGATTCTTACGAAGAAGAGGATCGACACCGTCGTCCCGTTTCGAGTGGGAAGGGAGGTGGTCACATCAACTCGTGCCGCCAAATACCTCGGGGTTATGGTGGACACCAAGTTAAGCTGGAGGGATCAGATCTTCCGTACGGCGGACAAGGCCGCTAAGGTAGTGACTTACCTTAGTAGGCTGATGGCCAATGTCGGGGGTCCCCGATCCAGCAGAAGACGTCTGTTGATGTCCGCGGTCCAGTCCGTGCTTCTTTACGGGGCAGAGGTGTGGGCAGGCGCTCTAGATAAGGAGTGCTACAGGTTGCGACTCGCCCGGGTTCAGCGTCAAGCTGCGCTCCGGGTGTGTTCCGCCTACCGGACAGTGTCCGAGCCTGCCGTCCTGGTGGTCGCCGGAGTCATCCCTGTCAAGCTCTTGGCAGGGGAGAGGAAAGCGATTTATCAGAGACAAGGCGAGATCGGCAAGGACACGGCAAGAACAGAAGAGCGCTCCCGAACCTTCCAGCAGTGGCAACACAGCTGGGAGCACGACACCCGAGGACGATGGACTGCGCGACTTATCAAGCAGGTCCAACCATGGGTGGAACGGCGGCATGGGGAGGTGGACTACTACCTGACCCAATTTTTGACAGGTCACGGCTATTTTCGGTCGCACCTGAACCGTATGGGAAAGACCAGTTCACCGGACTGCATTTATTGCCCGGGTGTTCCCGACGATGCGGAACACACATTCTTCCGCTGTCCCCGTTGGGAAGGGCCCCGCCTGGAGGCCACACAAATCTTTGGTGCATTTTCGGTGGACTCGGTCTGCCAAAAGATTTTGGAGGATGAGGGCAACTGGGATTGTTTGTCCCAGTTCGTCCGGGGCATCCTCCTGGAAAAGAAAACCGATCTGGACCGCGAAGTGGCCCAGATCCCTTGATCGAGCGGCTGGATAAGGAGCGAGCCCCACGGGCGTAAGCCAAATTTAGGCCTAGCCTGACGTAATGTGACAAACAATTCCAGGTTAGATTCCTAAAGAGTAGAGGAGGTTTTTTTAGTGGGTAAACTCGTTTTTAGGGGAGCCCCACACTACAGGCTGGCCACCTGTGTGCGTAATGCATTTTTCCGCCTCTCCCTAAAAAAAAAAAAATTACATTTACATAACTGTTACATGAAATCATACAAATGTATATAGAATGGCAAATCCTTATGTGATAAGTAAAGAAAAATAATAACTAATAATAAGAATTGTCTAAAGAAAGTTCTTAAAATTAATATAAAGATTTTTCTATTAAAAATGTTTGAAATGCTTTTTAAACATTATATTGCTTTCTATTGAAATCAGATCTTTAGGAAGTTGGTTCAAGAACCTTATGCCTGCAAAGCTGGGCTTCTTAAAATGTAATTGCATTTAATGTTTCTGCATTGCTAGCTAATTTTTATTTCTGGTGTTGGATATCCTATATGTTTTGATTGTAAAAGTAATTTTTTTCAGTTTTGTCAATTTTAACATGACAAATCGTTAAACAATTACAATCCATCAGGTCTCCCATCCAATCCGAACAAAGTTGATTTCTCCTTCGGCCAGGAAATTGCAATTCTGGCGCTCCCGCCCCTTAATTAGTTTTCATCTAGTTATCCGAAAATAACTTCCTGATGAGGGAAGTAAAACTATCAAAAGCCATTATCTAATTTATGTAGATAGTATATACACAAATTGTATGAAGAAAATAAAAACAATAGTTATAGTAAATGAAGAAATAGAATGGTTTAAGTTGTTTGTCAACTTATCTTTTGATAATGACGCCCTCCCTTATAATGTTAATTTTAAGAACAGAACTATGCACTGTGAAGGCAGTTAAAGATTAAAACCATTAACTATAATAATTGATACATGAAATATAATCGTTAAAACTGCCTTAAACCAAATTTTGCATAAATGCCCAGTTTTTGGGCGCTTAAAATCACTTAGGGCATATGCCCTGGATTACATCACTAGTCACATCTATTATTAATTTCTTCGTCAAAATCAATAAATTTTCAATGACGCACAAGATGTTGTTGTAGTAAATATAAAAACTAAAACACATGCATAATACTTAGAAGTAGTGCTTTATTGCAGTAAATAAAGAGGTAATTTACGAATTGGTTTCAAACCGATTGTAAAGAAAGATCAGATAACTGGTACTTACGGTCTGAAGCAATCTTTTGTATTTGGGTTTGTAAGTCACATTACAGTACATTACATAGACACAAATTTTACCTTGCGGATCGTTAAGTTTACTAAAAACGGATATTGAATTACACGCACAAATTCTGGGAGCTCCCATTACGGCCACACGGTAGAGGTTCATGCACGAACCATTAACATTCTAGGTTTAGATCAATTAAAGTCGTCTTTTTAAACAATGTATTTTATTTAGATATTATAAAGAAATCTAGAACCAGATTTTCCGTAATGTAAAGGAAGATGTATTAATGAACTCACCAGCTCCAAAATATAAACTTTGTGACTAAAATTTTTAATGAACTAACATGAGCTAGTTTCACGTTAATTGTCAATTTTCAGGGGTCTTATTTTAACAGTTATTTGGTAAGGTTAATTGCCAATTTGAACTTCAAGAGACCTCAATAAACTAGAAAAATGTATAAACAAAACTTTAGTACAATGTTATTTTTATCTTCAAAATTATTTTGAGGAATACTATTTCAATATTTTTAGTTTTCTTTTTGTTAGTGAATTTTGCTTAGACAATAGTAGTGTGTTTTGGTTACTTCTGGCCCGGAAGTGACGTCACCGGAAGCCACATGCCACGGCACGCAGCTTCCGGTGGGCCAGAAGTGGGGACAATAGATGTCGGGGTGGAGATGGCGAGAGCGTCGGCGGTCGGTTGAGTCAAGAGTGCGCATAAAATAGAAGTTAGTTGAAAAAGTGAAATTCTACGGTGTTAATAAAAACTCTAATAGTTGAACGAAACTAGAAGTTAGTGTAAAACTGAAATTCAACAACCGGGGTGTTGAACTAAATTTGCGCATAAATTATAAGTTGGTTCAAAACTGAAATTCAACAACTGGGAGTTGAACTAAATTTGCGCATAAATTAACCGGGGTTGAATTAAAATTTCGCATAAATTAAAAGTTAGCTCATGTTAGCTGAAGAGTGTACAGGAGAATGAAACAGGAATCGTCGTGAGCGCGCTTATATAAAGAAGGGTGGGGGTAAAATATGAAAACCTGCTGAACACAGTCGATAGGTGTAACAAGTTTGAAGTTGTGGAAACGTAACATTGAACGCAAAATATTGTGAATAACACTATCGTCAACGCTAACTTGCGAAGTTCTAGCAGAGTATAACGGGTTAAAACTTAATTTCTTCCTCACTTTTGTTAAATTAGTTTTAGTCTTTGAAACAGAAGGTTTGGAATTACTTCGTAATATATGTTGTGTCCGCAAAAGTTTCAATTTCAAACATTGCGTATCCATCACAAGAAGTATATCAGATGTGTAGAAGTCAGAACAAGACAGATGAATGAGATATAACGTCGAGCACGCGAAGGTGATTCAAACAGGACGACATGTGCTAATGTAAATGAAATTTTAGGTTAGTAGCAATTAGACTTGTATAATGAAGTTGGCGAAACGTATATATAATGAGTAGGAAGGATGCGAACAACACAAATGCGAGTTAATTAATGGTCGCGGCGTGATGAACAATCTCCTTTTATAACGGCTATCGCGTGGGAAGATCAGTTCCGCATGAGCGCCCAAGTGGAACCTCCCGTGTTCACTCAAGCGGAACCCCCCCCATAAAAAATGGAGATTAAATCCCCCCCCCGGTGTTCACTCAAGCGGAACCTTGCCGGGTCGATGACCGGTCAATGTCCGGTCACGACCGGTTGCTAACCCCATCTAATTACCACACTTCACATCCCATGCCAGCCATGAACTACTATTGTTTGAATGAAACAGAATTAAACATGGCAGCCACCATGGAAAATTCTAACCTCAAACCTTGGTTTTACGTCACTGCGCATGCGCCGCTCCCACTCCTTCGTTTCATTTTTATGCTGCTATAACTTGTACAGGAGTGAGCCAACTTCACGCTACTGCGCCTAGTCCTGTATTACTCACTTTAGCGCTACTTCGAATGCGCCTAGTCCTGTATTACTCACTTTAGCGCTGCTGCGAATGCAACGAGTTCTCCGGATCGGAATCACTCCACGCTATTGCGCATGCGCCGAGTCCTGTATTACTCAATTTAGCTCTACTGTGCATGGAAAGTTCTAACCTCAAACCTTGGATTTTACGTTGCTGCGCATGCGCCACCCCCACTCCTTCGTTTCATTTTTACACCGCTGTGAACTGGAGCAGATTGAAGATCGTACTGGAGTGAAATGAGTCCCCCACCACTGCGCCGATTACCCCCCACCACTCGAAAACCCGAGGAGCGATACGAGCCCGATCTTCGCGTCAGTCGTCAACGAATTTTCATAGCGAAAAGTCGTTGACGACTCGGTAAGAGGTTCAAATATATAGTAGGCCTATATATATTTGAACTTCTTATACTACGTTGCGTTCTTTAATGCAATGTGGTATGTGTGTGTGTGTGTGTGTGTGTAAATATTAGTTGTAAGTTGCACTTATTTTAAGAATTAATTTGCGCATTGCGATGTTAGTTATAAGTTGTGTTTAGCGTTAAGGTGTATTAATTTTAAGAGGTGTTTAGCATTAAGGTGTATTAATTTTAAGAATAATGATGGTATTTGGTTGTGTTGAATTATTTGATATTTAATAATGATGTGTTGTTAGTTTTAAGTGTTGGTATTAATAATTAATGTTGTTGTTTTGCCTTTCAGCTAGATGATAGGGGGTAGATTAAATGTAAATTCAGAAGTTCGGTTGAACTTCACTTAGAAGGGGTGGGACATCCGCAAATTGTAGGTAGCGGACTAGGTTTTTGCATTTTGTTTAGGAATATGATGGGTGGGATTAGTTGGGTGGGTGTTAGAGTTGCGTTTCTGCATTAGCTGTTCCAGTTTCCCTTGTAATTCACGGTTACGGATAAACCCGGACCGGACCGTTACGGATAGACCCGGACGGGCCAAACAAAATTGCGTCGATGTCCCTCGCAGAACGTAACTAGTGGGTTGGGAGTGGGAACCGTTAGGCAAACAGGGTGGTGGGAACAGTTACGACTGTTCCCATCACCTTGGTTCTTTATAAGTCTTGAATGACCTTGAACCACTTTCGGAAGGGTCAATGAGACTCTAAGTCTCGTGACCTACTTTTCTGAGGTCGTTGTACAGTTATATGGCCTCTCTGACTTGCATTGTTTGCCGGTGTAGCTTCATATAGCGTGCAAAGAATGGTTCCTAATGAAATCTCACCAGCATTCAAAGACCGAGACTGTTGTTTTGCAAGTTAATTAGTCTTGAAATAATGAAGTAGGAAACGTATATGTAATGAGTAGGAAAGATATGAACACCACGAATGCGAGTTAATTAGTGGTCGCGGCGCGATGAACATTTGTCTTCATTATCACACAACGACTATCTTGTGAGAAGATCAGTTCTGCATGAGCGCCCAAGTGGAACCTCCCGTGTTCACTCAAGCGGAACCCCCCCCCGTGTTCACTCAAGAGGAACCCCCCCCATAAAAAATGGAGATTAAATCCCCCCCTCCCCCGTGTTCACTCAAGCGGAACCCCCCATAAAAAATGGAGATTAAATCCCCCCCCCGTGTTCACTCAAGCGGAACCCCCCCCGAAAATTAAAATGCCTATAACTCGATAATGGATTGACGGATTAGGACAAGCGATACATCATTGAAAAGGTCTATGTAAGACGAACATTTTAGTCTAAGAAGAATTTAGTTATCTTATTTTAGTCAAAAGTTATGCGAATTATTTGAAGTAAATACCCCCTCTCTTTCCTTCCCTCCCACCTTCCCCCACTTAACGGCTGTTAACCCCTCTCATTAGCATACCGTTATAAAAGACGAAGCGACCACGGCTAGAATTTCATTCTGATTCCAGACGTTACGCTGCAAGCTGCGAACAGAACTACCACGATGTCATCCCTGCCGACTACAATTTCCACTACAGCCTGCTCTTCTATTACAAGTTCAACTTCTACTTCTACTACGGCTTCAACTCCGGTCAAGAAAACTCTTCGCTTGAAAAATGCTCCCGACTGGTATAAGTGCAAGCTAGAGCGTTGTGTTTCTCCCCTATTATTTTTTAACACTCTAAGTCTTGTGATCTACTTTTCTGAGGCCGTTGTACAGTTATATGACCTCTCCGACTTGCATTGTTTGCCGGTGTAGCTTCATATAGCGTGCAAAGAATGGTTCCTAATGAAATCTCATCAGCATTCAAAGACAGAGACTGTTGTTTTGCAAGTTAATTAGTCTTGAAATAATGAAGTAGGAAACGTATATGTAATGAGTAGGAAAGATGTGAACACCGCGAATGCGAGTTAATTAGTGGTCGCGGCGCGATGAACATTTGTCTTCATTATCACACAACGACTATCTCGTGAGAAGATCAGTTCCGCACGAGCACCTAAGCGGAACCCCCCCCATGTTCACTCAAGCGGACCCCCCCCCCCCCGTGTTCACTCAAGCGGAACCCCCCCCCGAAAATTCAAATGGCTATAACTCGATAATGGTTTGATCGATTACGACAAGCGATACATCATTGAAAAGGTCTATGTAAGACGAATATTTTAGTAAAAGAAGAATTTGGTTATCTTATTTGAGTCAAAAGTTATGCGAATTATTTAAAATAAATACCCCCTCTCCTTCCTTTCCTCCCACCTCCCGGGTCAATAATCGGTCACGGCCAGCTGTTACCCCTCTCATTAGCATACCGTTATAAAAGCGGAGCGAGCGTTGTTCACTCCTCATTCCGCTTCTACACGCCACTCTTGTTGTTTCGTCTCTGCTCTTTACAATATTACTTGCTTTAAAAATGCCTCCTCGTCTTAGTGAAAATTTCAATTCTTCCGAAATTTCTGATGTTTTTGAACATCCTGAAGACACTTTAAATAACGACAGTGACAGTGAAGATGATGAAGATGATTATTATAGCGTTGAAATTAGTGAAGAACTGAAAGTTATAGCAATTGATCCACAATTCCCATTCGATACAATAGAAAAATTCATGTCTGAAGCTCATAAATGGTTGGATTCAGGATCTTACGTACGAATCGGCTCCTTTATATTGTATGATGATTGTAATTCTTTTCTTGTAACACCAAATGATAGAGACCGCATGCGGCAGTGGGCGCAAACAATGAAGGAGTGCTACGAACAAGGTGTGGAAGTTGGCGGCTATTTTACAGCGCAAGTGGTTTAATAACCAAATTACCCTTCCTCCACCCACCCCTCATTTGCATACTGTTATAAAAGCGGAGCGAGCGTTGGTCACTCCTTCATTTTGCTTCTACATGCCGCTCTTGTTGTTTCGTCTCTGCTGTTTACAATATTACCTGCTTCAAAATGCCTCCTCATGTGAATGACCATCTTAATTCTTCCGAAATTTCCGATATTTTTCTACAACCTGAAGACATTTTAAATAATGATAGTGAGAGTGAAGATGATGATGATGATGATGATGATGATGTTGTTGATGATGTTGATGATGATCATGAATATCCCGTTAATCTTAATGAAGAATGTGAAGTTATAGAAATTAATCCAGATTATCCATTTCATACAATAAAAAAGTTTACCGGTTGAAGCTCATAAATGGTTAAACAGAGGATGTTGTGTACGAATTTGCTCCTTTATATTGTATGATAATAGTGATACTTTCCTTGTGACACCAAATGATAGAGACCGCATGCGGCAGTGGTCGCAAACAATGAAGGAGTGCTACTAAAAAGGTGTGGATGTTGGCGGCTATTTTGAAGCGCAAGTGGTTTAATAACCGAATTACCCTTCCCCCACCCAACACCTTATCCCTTCCCAATCCTTATTCCTTCCCCCTCCCCATTTTTAAAACTCATAAAAGGCGGGCTATGAACCTCCAGGTTTCTAGTCTGTACTTGCACCTTGTGCCGTCAAGATGCTTACCACTTTGTCTTTTAATAGTATTACAGACACTGAGTAGAAATTCTATAGAAAATTTTGTTCTCTACTTGATAAACCGCAAAAACTACCGCCAAATACTTTCACCTACAAGCTACCTCTGATGGACAAGGATGATGTAAGCAAAATACCATTAGTTCAAGCGAAATTTCTGGAAGAAAAAAATCTTGTTTATGTATGAGAAGTGTATCATAATGAATATTCAAAAAGATTGGCTTTCGACTTTATTAAGAAACATGCAGGACGTGAAAAAGAACAGTATCCAGGACCATATTATTTATATCTTTTTGAGAATGGAGCTAGTGTAACGGTAGAAATAAGTATCAAATTAATATAATTCTCCCTACCAAGTTTATGAGGTTAGAATTTTGTTTTGCTGTGAAGTTATTGAAATAGTATTTGTATAAGGAAAATTCATATTGAAATACATGTTGTAATTTAGTCGTAGAGATGTGTACTGTACGAAAGCTGGATTTATAGTGAGTCGGCGCGACAAATGAACTTGTATTTATGCAGATTGTTAAAATGGAATAAAGAGATGATAGTAGCAAAACGCTCGAAGTAGAAAGTGTGAATAATGTTATATAAAGAAATAATAGTTAAACAAGGAAAATATTGAAAATTCAAACTGGTATTAAAAAATATGAACGGACAATCAATTTTGTAGAAGGTTAATATTTTGTTGAAAACGTTTGATTTCCTTGGATAGTGAAGAAGAAGAAGATGAAATAGTGGTGGGGGAACCGTTATAAAAGCGGGACCGTGAGAGCCCATTTCATTTCTCGGCGAAATTTCGAAGAGTAAACATCTCAACATGTATCATTGCGATAAATGTTCGGAATCGTTTCACGATGAAATTCTATTAGACTGTCATAAAGAACTAATTCACAACAACGCAGAAGAAAAACAAGAAGAACAAGAAGAACAAGAAGAACAAGAAGAACAAGAAGAAATAACAGCAACATCTTCAACTACTTTACCGAATCTACAAGTATTTGCTTTACCCGGTAAGGTAGTAATGCATCATAAGATTCAAAATGAAAACTTGAACTTAGAAGAATTTATTAGAGAAGCAAAACCAATCGTAAGTAAAACATTAAAAGAAGAATTGAAAAGATTGAACTTTCTTAAATTTAGTTTACTACTAGAAGCTATGTTTATAAATGTACAAGAAGAATTATCACCAAGAGGATTCATAACAAAAAACCGAACCATCATGGAAAGTTCAAACATTGATTTAATAGTAGAGAACTGTATAGAAGAAATATTAACCAAAATTCAGGAACACGAAGGAAGAGGATCCGGATGGAGTCTTTCAAGTATTGAAGGATTAGATATAAGAGTTCAAAAACACGGATATGGACTAAGGGGATCTAGTTACATTCCTTTGCCTAAAAGAATTGAAGATACAAAATCTTGTATTAATGTTAGAAATGCAGACAATGAATGTTTTCGTTATGCAATGACAGCTAAATTTGTACCAAATAATGCGTATAGACCTGACCAGGAATATGAAAATCAAATAAATAAGTACAATTTTCAAGGAATTACTTATCCTGTATCACTAGAAGATATATCAAAATTTGAGAAGAAAAATCCCGGTACGTCTATCAATGTTTTTGCATTAGATATTTCAAACAAAGTGTATCCTTTACGTATTGCAAAAGAAGAACTACCAGATCATACGGATTTACTACTATTAACGCGAGGAGATGTGTCTCATTATGTATACATAAAGAAATTCGACTCTCTTGTTAACAAGCAACTTTCAAAAAATAGAAACAAAAAGTTGATTTGCAAGAGATGTTTTAATTTTCAACGAGAAGGAAGACAAGGAAGAGAATGGTTACAAGAGCACAAAAGATTATGTAACAATAATTATGAAGCAAAGATTAATTTACCTGCGGAAAACAGAGCATTCGTTTCATTTGAAAAAGTTCATCATCAATACCGTATCCCTTTAGTTGTGTATGCGGATTTTGAATCAACACTTGTTCCAGTTGAAGAAGAAAATTGCGAAGCAAGAAAAAGTGTAAAGTATCAAATGCACAAACCAAACAGTTTTTGTTTAATGGTCAAATCAACATTATCAGAAGAACATTTAAACAGATATGGATTAACTTCAGAACCTCTAGTATATCGTGGTGAAAATGCGGAAAAATATTTCTTGATCACCTATATTCAATAGCTGGAAATGCACAAAGATTATATACAAATATTGTACCAATGAAACCGATGGACGAAGAAGAAGAAATTCAACATGAAAATGCGACTCGCTGTTTCTTGTGCAAAAATGATTTTACTATTGAGAATTATAAAGTTAAAGATCACGACCACCTCACAGGTTATTACAGGGGCGCTGCTTGTAATAAATGCAACTTGAGCTATCGTTTACCACTATTTATTCCTGTGGTTCTGCATAACCTCAGTGGGTACGACGCTCATTTTATAATACCCGAATTAGGAAGAGACGACGGTAAAATCGATGTGTTAGCTGAAACTTCAGAAAAGTTCATAAGTTTTTCCAAAGAAGTTGGAAACCTCAAATTACGATTCTTGGACTCCTACCGATTTATGCCATCGAGTTTGTCTAAACTTTCTGAAAACCTAAGGAAACAAGATTTAATCGAAACGAAGAAGATTGTAAACAACGACAAACTGGATCTGGTACTTCGAAAAGGTGTTTTTCCATATGATTACATAGACAGTTTAGAAAGATTTAATGAAACATCATTACCTCCAAAAGAAAAATTTAAAAGTAAACTGTACGACATGGATATATCTCAAGATGATTATAATCACGCATGCAAAGTATGGAACGAATTAGGATTTAGAACATTGGGAGAATATTCAGATTTTTATGTTAAACTAGATGTGACTTTATTATGTGATGTGATGGAAGAATTTAGAAATTCATGTTTTGCAGCATATGGATTGGACCCTCTTCATTCGTACACTTCGCCTGGACTAGCGTGGCAAGCCATGTTGAAAGAGACAAATTGTAAAATACAACTTCTTACAGATATAGATATGGTTTTGATGTTAGAGTCAGGAGTTCGAGGAGGATTGACGCAAAGTGTAACACGACATGTCAGGCCAAACAACAAGTATTTGCCCGATTATGATGCATCAAAACCAACAACATTCCTGGGTTATTTCGATGCAAATAACTTATACGGATGGGCAATGTCGAATCCCCTTCCATATGATAATTTCAAATGGATAGATCCTGAATCAATTGGAAACATAATGGATATACCGAAGCATGGTGAAACAGGTTATATTTTTGACGTCGATTTTGAATATCCCGAACATCTTCACGATCAACATTATGATTTACCACTGCTTCCGAAGACCGAAATTTCTCCAACTGGAAGATGGCCGAAATTAATGATGACTTTAACCGACAAGTCTCGGTATGTTGGACACTACTGGATGATACAACAGGCCTTAGACTTGGGATTGAGAATTACAAAAATTAATCGAGTACTACAATTCTCTCAATCTTGTTGGTTAAAACCGTACATTGACAACAACACAAGAAGAAGAGCTGCCGCTACATCAAGTTTTCAAAAAGATTTTTTCAAACTAATGAACAACGCAATATTTGGCAAGACTTTGGAAAACAAAAGGAAACATAAGGATATCAAATTGGTAACAGATCCAGTAAAATTACAGAAATTAGTGCAACAACCAAACTTTGGTACATCCGTAATTATTAATGAAAATCTAGTTCTTATTTCCATGAACAAGAAGTCAGTTACAATGGATCGTCCTTTGTATCTTGGAATGTCAATCTTGGATATTTCTAAAACACACATGTACGAGTTTCATTATAAGAAGATGGTTAACTATTATGGAAGAGAGAACATTGGTACTGCATATATGGATACGGATGCACTCATTTACTGGATTAAAACAAATGACATGTACGAAGATCTACGCACCTTTATATATAAAGATGATTTCGACTTTTCCGATTATCCTAAGGAGCATCCAAATTACGACTACGACAGAAACAAGAAAGTATTGGGAAAATTTAAAGATGAAACAAATAGTGTGCCAATGATGGAAATTGTAGCATTGATGTCCAAACTGTATTCGTTTCAACTGTACATAAACGAAAGGAACGAACATCAAGTTACGAAGAAAGCCAAAGGAATAAAAACCTCTTTCCTGAAGAAGAACGTACAGTTTGAACATTATAAAAGATGTTTGTTTGAAAATGTTGAAACAACTGCAACATTTAACACCATAAGAAGCCTCAACCATCGTCTTTTCAGTGTGAAGCAAACCAAATCGGCATTGAGCAATAAGGATGACAAAAGATACATACTTGAAGACAACATAAGAACTCTGCCATTTGGACATTACTCTCTAAACCCTATCGACCAGTAAACCTATTCTTCGTCCTCTACCTTCTTCCTTTTTCCTTTCTGTAAAGAAGAGGGGACATGGCGAGCCCAATGCTATATTCTTTCTTTTTACACTAATATGAAATGGTCTTGACCTATATTCAAAACTATATAAAAGAGAATGAACTATTGTACGGATCAGTATTTTTACAAGCGGTGTGCAAGCAACACCTGAAGATGGAAAGTGTAAAGGACAAGATTGTAAATGAACTACATAAACCAGCAAGAAGAAGATTTCCAAGAAGAAGTACAATTATTAAGGGAATGAATGATCTTTATCAAGCTGATCTCATTGAAATGATACCGCACAGTAAATTAAACAAAGGTTTTAAATATATTTTAACAATTATAGACTGTTTTACTAAAATAGCTGACGCTTTACCATTGAAGGACAAGACTGGTAAAAGTGTTACGAAAGCTATGGAAACAACGATACAAAGAAATAAATTCAAAATCAAACATCTACAGACCGATGATGGAAAAGAATATTTTAATAAAGACTTTGGAGCTTTGATGAAGAAATATCAAATAAATCATTATTCTACAAATTCTGAAGTTAAAGCTTGAATAATTGAAAGATTCAATAGAACATTGAAAGGAGCGGTGTACAAACAATTTTCAAAACGAGGATCATACGTGTGGTATGACATATTACCACAACTTATAAAAGAGTATAACAACAAATATCATCGTACCATCGGAATGAAACCTATCCAAGTAAACAGTGGTAATGCTAAGGTTGTATTACAACGCATCAGAAATAATACAACACCTAAATTGGAAAAGTTGCAACCAAAAAAGTTTAAGGTCAATGATAAAGTTCGTATAAGCAAATACAAAGGTTTATTTAGTAAAAGATATCTACCAAATTGGACTAATGAAGTATTTACAGTTTATAAAGTGCAACCAACTATACCTGAAACTTACTTATTAAAGGATAACAAGGGTGAATTACTTCAAGGTGGATTCTACGGACATGAATTGTTGAAATCAACAGTCGGTGATGTATATCTTGTTGAGAAGGTTTTACAAAGGAAAAAGGATATGGTTAAAGTCCGGTGGTTAGGATTCGATAAAAGTGAAGACTCTTGGATTCCTTCAAAAGACTTGGTATAGTAATTTAATAGCTCATTGTGTGTTTAACCTTGACACAAGATGGAGATTGTACAACAAAAAGATCGATTTAATATCAATAATATTGATGAATTGACGGTTGACAATGATAAGTTAAATCATGGTAAACATGGTGAGTTACTACCAAATACGATAAGATGTTTAATAACTGGTCCTTCAAATTGTGGAAAAACAAATGTTGTTTTTAACCTTATAACTAATCCTAAAGGATTGCGCTTTGACAATATATACATTTTTTCAAAATAATTGCAACAACCAAAATATCAATTATTGGATAAAGTACTTGCAAGTGTAACTGAAGTGAATTTCTACAAGTTTAATGCCAGTGAAACAATTATGCAACCAAATGAAGCAAAACCATTTTCTATTTTTATTTTTGATGATGTGTCTTGTGAAAATCACGACACTATAAGGAATTACTTCGCTATGGGGAGACATCATAATATCGATAGCATTTATATTGGTCAAACATACAGTAAGATTCCAAAACAACTCATAAGAGACAATGCAAATATGTTGATCATCTTCAAGCAAGATGAAACAAATTTAAAACATATATATAATGATCATGTAAATGCGGATATGCCATTTGAGAAATTTAAAGAGATGTGTGGCAAAGCATGGAATGAGAAATATGGTTTCTCGTTATTATGAAGGAAGAAGATATTAAAAATGGAAGATATCGTATAGGGTTGGATAAATTTGTATTAATGCGTTGAACTACCGATGCTACATCTAGTTACACGTTGAACCTCACAGTGTAAACATGGTGAATTAAGAAAAACTATTGAATGAAATAAAATCACTCAGTGATTCTATTAGGATGAAGAATCGTGCATTGAGGATGGGTTTAAGCGAAAGAGAAGAATTTCTAGAGACTACATTTAAACCTATCACGGAACTTTTAAAACAGATATCAGAAACTATTGGTAAACCTCGTTATGAAGGAGATGTTTTACTACCAGTTTCTAAACAAGAAGTACAAGCATTAAAAAAAGAAGAAGATGATGATTCATATACAAGTGCTAGTGAACAAGAAGAAACAAAAGAAGAAGAAGAACCAATTGTTGAAAAGGAAGAAGAACAGCCAATACCTGAAGCTGAACAATCTATTCCAAATTTAACTCAATTGAGTAGCGATATATTACAACATGGACCTCTTGGAAGAAAATATATAATGGAAATGCTACATGACATGAAATCAAACCCGAATTTGAGTAGATCACACGTATACGGAGCAAGAATTGATGGGAATGAATTAAAGATCGGCGATTCAAAGCTTGAAATAACACAAGACGATTACATCATTATTGGTGAGCATAGATATAAAGGAACAAAAGGACTATATGAATTAATTTTTAAAAACACACCACTTAGATATTCATCCAAAGATTTAAGTGTTTTTAAGGAGATACTACAAAATACTAACGCTCATAAAAGAAACTACTTAAAGGATGCAATGATTAATCGTTCACGTGCAACAAAATATAACATCGTTATAAAAAAGTTGTTTCCTCCACGAAAATTGCCAACATTACGTACTGCACCAGCGGTGAGACAACCACTGAAAAGAAAATCTTTATCACTTATGGATTTATCACTTCTTGAACAACATGGTAAAAAGAGTAAAGGAGATAATTCAACATCTGGTAAAGGATTGATGAAAAATCTATACAATACGAATGTGATTTACTACAACGACATCAATAAATTGGTTGACAGAATGAGACTATTGCATGAAGCCATGGAAGCCGGTCATACAGGTTTAAATAATTAATGGGTAGCTCTGATTGACGAACTCAGGAATCGCGGCATAATCGTATAATTGTCCGCGGATATATAAGAGTTGCAGGCGTATAATGTGTCAGTTCTAACATGAGCGTCGACAAGTTCGGACGATACTCCGCGTTAGGAGTGCAAGTTGGAGAAAACAGAAAAAGAAGTGGATTACCGCAAACACCCGAAGGTGACTATAACATAAATAATAAACGTTTAAAGTTTGTTAGAGATCCAGAAGAAGATGGAGATGCAACAAAATTAAAAACAGTGAAGGAGGAAACATCTACAAGTTTAAAACTCGACAACAACCAACTGTATGATGCAAGATCTCACAGGGTTATTAATGTTGCAAAACCAGTCAACAATGGAGATGTTGTTAATAAAGGCTATTTGCTAACTGCGATGGATTGCGCTTTACTGTTGCAAAAGACTAAAAGTGGAAAAATGTACAATGCTTTAAATTATAAAATAACTAATGTGGCAGATCCAACCGATGATACAGATACAATCAATAAGCGTTATTTGCACTCTGTAATACCAGAAAAAAAGGATGGATTTTCCTTTTATAAATATACTATAAACGATATTGGATATCCTAAAGAAGAAAGTGATGGTGTTAATATATAATATATTAAAGATAATTGTATTTTACATAATGATGCTGTTATTGATTGTCATGGAAAAGTGTTGTCCAATCTGAAAGATGGTTCAACTCCATCGGATGCTGCTACCGTGAGACAAATGAATGAAAGCTTGAAGAAAGGAACATCCGCTTTTGTTAAACAAAATCAGGTGGTGTCAAAGAAAGGTGATGAGTTTATGCAAGGAAGTGAAAAGTTTACCTTACTACAACTACAAAATGACAAGTGGGATGGAAAAAATAAAAGATTGTCAAATATAAGTTTAGGCACGGAAGAACATGATGCTGTTATTTTAACACAAGTGCCACAACTATCAGCTACTGGTGTTAACTTTATATGTGGAGGTAGACGATTAACCCATGTAAAATCTGGTAAAGATGATAATGATTGTGTTGTTGTGAAACAAACTATAGTTTTAGATAAAATAAATAACTTATATGATGGAAAAAATAGAAGAATATCTAACATATCAGCAGGAATAGCTCCGAATGATGTTGCTACTATTAATCAAGTTATAGCAACCTCTAATAACGATCCATCTGTGTATACATGTAATGGTAAACGTATCACAAATCTTGATAATCCAACAGATTACAAAGATGCTACTAATGTAGAGTATGTAATGAATCTTGTAGGTAATGCAGTTGTTGATATGCATAATCATATAATTAGTAAATCAAATCACGATAAAATCGAAGGTGCTAAGAGAGAAAAATGGATTAAAGATACAATCATCGATATATACGGGTAAAGCTTGTGAATATTTAAGTATGGAATACACAAAAAGGATTCTTTATCATAAAGTATTTCATAGAGTGAAGACGTTGGTTACATAAAACAGCATAATGAAGACCGTATCGCTCAGTCGTCGTCAAGACAGCGGCAAGAGAGGACGTGGTATAACATCAGCTGCATTATCCCTGCTCAGACGGATTCCAATTGGTGCTGTTGTGAATCGAGCGATAGACACTTTACCATACGAATTACATCTGCCTGGAGGTTATCAATATTGTGGACCTGGCACTAAGTTGGCAAAACGATTAGCAAGAGGAGATCCTGGAATTAATAAATTAGATCAAGCTTGCAAAGAACACGATATAGCATATTCAAAGTATAAAGATTCAACAAATAGATCAATAGCAGATAAAATTCTAGAGGAAAAAGCTTGGCAAAGAGTAAATTCAAGTAACGCAAGTATTGCAGAAAAAGCAGCGGCTTGGGCAGTAGCTACAACCATGAAGACGAAAGCAAAGTTAGGTGCTGGAAGACGTCGCAGAGGAAGACCTGCAAAAAGAAGCGCTCCCAAAAGAGGTGGAAACATTAAAAAAGGACGTCGTAGAACTCGTAAGGCAAATGTAAAGAAGACTTCTGTTTGGCAAATGGTAAAAAACGGAGCAGGTTTATACCTAAGACCATACCGTGTGTACTAAATAAGAAGAATCAATTGATAATTCCAAATAAAGCCTTAACAAATCATCAGTTAAATGATTATGTAAAATGTTTGAAAATACCGTTCTTTCGAGGAGTTTTTATGAAAGATGCATTACCAACTAAAATATGGAAAAATGAAACTGGAATAGTAAATTTGGATTCCCCCTATGGTCCAGGCACTCATTGGGTATGCTATAAAAAGCTCAGACAAACCGTTTACTACTTTGACAGTTTTGGCAATCTACCACCGCCGAAAGAACTTCAACATTATTTTCGAAACTCCAAAAACATTTTTTACAATTACAAAAGAGAACAACCTAACAATACTGAAATATGTGGGCATTTATGTTTGGAGTTTCTAGCGAAGAGTGTCAGTCAGCTTTAAGATGTCATTTTATACAGTGTCACTGAGTGGAAATTCATCCACATTGAAAAGTACGCTGTTCCTAGCATTGCGTCTATCCAAGGAAAGATTATTGGAAGCGGCATTACTTGATTTGACTACCTACAACTCAATTCCCAATGTTACGGAAGGGAAGAACAATTTACTACATTATTATGAAACTAAGGATGCTGCAGGAAAATACTCAGAATTGAAAATAATTACATTTCCTACTGGAGCTTATGAAATCGATGATATAAACCAATTATTACAGAAACAACTCGGAGAAGACAATATCACCGTTAAAGGAAACAATAATACTTTAAAAGCAGAAATAACTTCGAAATATTATATTGATGTCAGCTTGGAACAGTCGATTGGCAGTTTACTTGGATTTACAGATACAAAAAAGAAAATCTTAACTCCTGGAACAACTCATTCAGGTAATACAACTGTAACAATATTGAAAGTAAATAGTATCGATGTAACGTGTAATATTATACACGGATCATATAGAGAAGGAGTAAATCAGCATATTTTACATACATTTTATCCAACAGTGGCTCCCGGTTTTAAAATTGTTGAGAAGCCACAAAACTTGATATACCTACCGTTAAACACCAGTTTCATCTCAGACATCGTATTGAACATATTGGATCAAGACGGTATTAGTGTTGACTTTAGAGGAGAAACAATTACTATACGGATACACATCAGAGCAGCAACATAAAAGTCGACATGGGATTATCATTTAAACCGCAACGGAAGAGTCGGGAGCTCAGTAGCTCCTCGACATTGGAAGAGTTAACATCGGACAACATTCGTTTTCTACAGAAGATTGGATTAAAACTTAACAACGATGGATATCCTGGATATATCTCAAGGACCGACATTCGACGAAACACTATGGGGGAAGGAATATCACACGCACAACAATACACTTCATCAAAATTAAACAATAACGATGAAATAAGGATTCCTATTCAACAACAAGATATTTACACGTTACCGTGTGAAAGTTATTTGTACATTGAAGGACGGATATTAAAATTGGATGGAAAAACTGCTTCAACAGTTCCTTTTATAAATAACCCGATGGCGTATCTTTTTGATGAAATAAGATATGAGATATCAGGGGTGACGGTTGATTCGACAAAAAAGGTTGGTATAACAACGACATTGAAAGGATTAACATCATTAACACCACATGAGAAGAATTCAATTGTCACCGCCGGATGGGTTGCCCCTGATAAAGACACTATAACACCGGATTCCAACGGTCACTTTGATTTTCATGTACCTTTACGATTGCTTTTGGGATTCGCTGAAGATTACAAACGAATAATAATAAATGTCAAACAAGAATTGGTATTACTCAGATCTTCAACTAACAAGGGCTTGATACTTGCAGACCCTGCAACTACAGAAGATAAACTGGAATGGCAACTACAATTGGATAAAGTTGTTTGGAGAGTACCTCATGTAAGATTGGCCGATGAACATAGAATCGTATTATTGAGAAAGTTGAAATCTGACCGTGATATTGTGATGCCATTCCGAAGTTGGGAATTCCATGAATATCCTACACTACCTCAGACAGAACGACAAACATGGACCGTCAAGACATCAACTTACTTGGAACGAGCAAGGTACATAATACTCGGTTTTCAAACTAAGCGAAAAGATGTTATCACTGCAAATGCCGATCAATTTGATCACTGTAAAATAAAGAATTGTAAAGTTTTCCTAAACTCTCAATTCTTTCCGTATGACAATTTGAATGTCATGTTCAGCAAAAAACGTTTTTCGATTTTATACGATATGTATGCAAGATTTCAATCGTCATATTATGGAAAGACTAATACACCACTATTATCACCTGACCAGTATTATTCCAAGGCTCCGATAATTGTAATCGATTGTTCAAAACAAAATGAATCGGTAAAATCATCAAGTGTAGATATAAAAATTGAAATGGAATTTGAACAACCAGTAGCGGATGGAACTTCAGCATACTGTCTAATTCTACATGATAAAATAGTTACTTACACACCGCTGACCGGAATTGTGAAGAATGTACTTTAAAAAGAATTAGTACAACGACTGCAGATTTTTGAGGTTAGAATTATCTGTCTCAATTTTTGAGGTTTGAATTTCGTTTGTGAAAGACAAGTTGAAAACAAACATTTATGTGATTGTATAAATTTCAAGGATTCCACGAAAAACATAAAAGCGAGAAAATCATGAGTGGAAAGTTCATTATATCTTCGACCGTCGTATGGGAAACATCGTTCGCAAGATGACTTCTACTAACGGAGAAGAAAATACACCTCTAATGGATGATAATAGTTCAGATATAGAAAAACAAGTTGAACGAGAAATGGACGAGTTCCTCAAGTTTAACAAACATAAGAAGAGAGAAGAAGAAAAAGAAGAAGGAGAAGCTGAAAAAGAAGTAAAAAGAAAAAAGGTTGAAGTTAACATTACAACTAATATTTTAACAGAAGTATTTCTCTGGATTTTCTACCCCATTTCTTCATGCATGACGAAAAGTATTTCAGTTGGAATTTTAAAATCATTGGATTATTCACCGATGTTATTTTAAATCATGGAAATAAAATGGTTACATTCACTGAAACTTCTTGGGAATCATTTATGAAACATTTACATCTTTTGGAATGCTATTTGAGTAACAACACATTTGGAAGAAGAACAAGATTAAGTTTATTGGAATCAAACATTGAAGTTGATATAGTGAAACATCGTGGAGGACAAATGGTTCGCTTCAGAGATTTAACTAGACATGATGTAAAATTACATTTGACTAAAGAAGAATTTTACACTTTAAGTTGTACTACCGGTCCCGTCACCAGATATTTGAAACAACTAATATTTTCAAGTGCAATAATCAAAGACTATCTAATTGATACATTGGACAGACAACCTTTTGTTCCAATTTTATACGGTCCCGTGGATACTTCAATTTTGAATCCAATACCTCAAGAAGTGGATATGTGGAGACAATTGAACAACTATCACACCAACTTTAATATCGACGAAGAAGCGCAAGAAGTTAAAGAAGAACAATCGTGTTTGTAATACAAGTCAGTTGCTGACGAGACTTCATCATGAACAAACGGGTTTCGTTTTCTAATGCGCCACATATAATGGAAGTTAAAAGAGGTATAATTGAATTTCAAGCTTTTCGAGGAAATGATGGAAATTTTATTATAAAAGAATTAGTAATTTTAGATATGAACACATCTGTAGTTTATCATTACTTATTCAAACCTCCATTACCATTCAATAGACTAACAACTAAAGCGAAAGTTACAAACAAATGGTTGTACAAACATTTTCACAACTTAAGATGGGATGAAGGTTTTATTAATTATAACATGATGCCGCACATTATGAATCATTACTGCAAAGAGTTCAAAACTATCTACACAAGAGGATTGGAAAAAGCTAATTGGATACAATCATTTACAAGCAACGAAGTGATAAATGCAATAATAGATAGAGATTTCCAATGCTACTTCAATGAACTTTGTATTTCATCAAAGAGTTTTAAACATCGAAGGTCTTAGTGCGCTTTGAAGAATGCCTACCGCTTGAATAATTTCCTTCAACAGAATGGTGGGGGTAATGTCGATTATAAAAGTGAGAGCGCTGCCATGACGCAGCATGAGTATTACTCGAACCTCCGAAGAGACAACATCTCCGACGGACATTATTATTAACAAGAAAATTAACAAGAAGATTAACAATAACATCAAGATGGCATCGCAGAACTTTCTTCAAAATTTGGTTGATCAATTCAACGCTCATTCTAAATCAACAATCTTACCGACGAAGAAATGTTCTGAACTAAAAGAAGAAAAACATTACATCATACATACAATCAAGAAGATGGACACTTCAATTGGTGATGCTATTAATTGCACATTGAGCGAGGCGCCGTATACAGTTGGTGACGAACCGAAGTTTCAAATCTTCCTACCGAAACGGTTTGTACAACTTCTACAAAATGAAGATCTTCGTGTTATTCAACCCGGCGCACTCTATTTAGTTTCACACGGACCGAGTGGAAACAACTCAACTGAACTAACTATTCATGTAACACCTACTACTAACTAGTTTGTACATAACATTGTAAATATATGTGTTTGTAATAGTTTCTCAATAAAGATGATATAAAACAAAAACAAATAAATAAAAGAAGCAACATATTGTTATGTCTTTGTACATAGCAATATGTTGCTTTTTTTGAAAATTCCACGGGATGACCTTGACCCAATTTTGTGTGATAATAAAAGTGAAAATCAACTTGTGAAATTCATCAGTCTACGACTACCTTTCGTACCGTACACATCTCGCTCTCTATAACTAAATACAAAACTTCAACATGTCCCTAAAGGTCAAGTGTGCATCTTACGAAACCAACACCATTACGAGTTTTGAACAACTTAAAGATTTAACCAACGAAATGCGAGTTTTACTTACCGGTGGTTATCACTTAACTGTTGATGTTAGTGCTACTAATGTAAGGATGTTTACTAAAACAAAATACTGCGATGATGAAGTATTTCTTTCTACACAACCTACAACATCTTCATCGCCGACTGGTCAACATAACATCAAGTTCCACAAGTATTACCAATGTTAAATAACTTTTAACAAATAAAACTAAGGAATCACGTGATCAATGTCATGTTGATAAAAAGGGTGTGATACTTGGATAACTAATCATTCGCTTTTTAACTCTCGCTGCGTCAACACCTATTTTTAAAGATGTTATACAGAATGATGATTGAACTTGATGGAAAGATCTATGGAAAAGATTACAACACCGTTGAACAAATGACAGAAGATTTAGAAATATTAACCCGAGAAGGATATCAGGCTAAATTAATTTTAAAATTTCCTGAAGTACATCCACTATCAACTGAAGAACTTATCGCTATGGCTAAAGCGGAGAGAGAGAAAAAGTCTGAAGAAAACAAACAGAAACAGACAAAGTCTGAAGAAGATAAACAGAAATAAACTTCTTAAGTATCAACATTCCTTACATTAGTAAGGTATAATTTTTTAAAACTTCGTTTGAATGACCTTGAAATTACCCCCACCACTTTTTGTAGTACATAAAATTGACTATTCAACACTATACACTCTTATTCTTTCACTGGACTCAGCAGCGTCAACATGGAAGAACAAAAGTACAAGTACGAACCTCGTTACTGTTGTGAACAACAATGTACAGATTTAGGACCAATGATGGTGGACGGGTTAGCTTGCACTAAATGTGAATTTTTTGGATCTTGTTACTGCAAGTGCAAAACAAAACAACTACCGCCACCGGAATTGCGAACTTTCAAATTTTACAAATCAAGATATTTTCATACATGCTGTCCTCAAAGATGTTTCAAATTTCATCCTCTCGATTTAGCTTATTGTCAACGCACCAAGTCTCATCAAGATGATTTTTGTACACATATGATAAAAAGATGTAAATACAGGTCGGATTGGTATTCAGATCCTGTTGAACCATCGAATGTGTAATTTCAGTTTTACACTCTTTTTTAAAACTTCAATTGGATGACCTTGAGATTTCCCCCACCATTGGTTTTTTTTAGATTTCCCCCACCATAAGTCTTTTAGATTTCCCCCCACCATTAGTTTAAGTTTTGTATCTTATTGAATCCACCTTTGAATTATTTCACTTCCAACATTCTAACTAACAACATGGGAACACCTTTCGTCAGGTTTCAACATATAATAACTGAGAGGGAAGAAATGGAAGAATTATTTCAAAACTTGCTCGCTATGATGGATAGATATTATATGAGATGGATCAGAATTGATGTTCAATATTTACGTCCTGGTGAATTATCTTCATCATCACAGAGTGAGGAGGACGAGACAACTACTCCAGCTAAGATATTTGAATTAAAAGACGAAGAAGAAGAACTTAGCTTTTTATTTAATCATAAGCTCGCCGTTAAATAAGCCCCCTCCCTTGGCGGCGTTCCTCATTTACTCGCTGACTCTCCAACGATGAACAACTCTCCATTGGCACGGATGAATTCTAGTTTTGAAATAAACTCTAAAGAAGAGTTACAAGACATTTTTAATATTTTACAAGAACTTGTAGATAATTTTACAACTATCAAAATGAATTTGGAAATAACATACGATTGTCCTATTTGTGATAAGGTTGAAAGTTCGGACGAAGACAGTTTACTAAATCTAACTCCTGCACCATCTGACACTACTGACGGTAATAAAGAAGAGCAAAATCTTTCCCCCACCACTTCTTTGTAATTCATCTTTCCCCCCACCACTTTTCTATTTAACTAACATTTCTCGCTTTCACTCCTCATTCCGTCTTCGACTTTTGAACTATCAACATCACTTCTTTTAAAATTTCAAACACTAACACAATCATGTTGGATATGATGGATGAAGTTCCCTTTGTAACTAGAATGGAAGAGGATAAATTGAAATTGGAAATTAGACGATTGGAAATGGAACAGGAAAACCAACTCGGAATGTTACGTCTCTTCAAACTTTTCAAATACATCATCTGGGGACTCTGCGTTTACCTTTTTCTCGTCGTCGGCGTTTGTTTCTACAACTCCATAGTTCATCACAAAAATTCAACCTGTATAAATCCTGGTATTGCACTTTGATTGTATTTGTTTGTACGAATAAAGTTCAAAAGTTACTTCTACCTATCCCGCTATCACCGGGAAGTTCAACTCTCAGAACTATTTCCTGTGGTAGCGGGATAGGCTTTTTTAAAACTTACTTGGGATGACCTTGACATACTTTCCGTACCCCCCATTATCAAGTTGAATTTCAGTTTTGTACTAACTTTTAATTTATGCGCAAATTTAGTTCAACCGAGCGCCATCTCCACTCCCCCCATTGATTAATTCACCATCTGACAGGCCGGGAGCCCTAGGCCCCCATTAACTGGCATCTACAGTCACGCATATATTTCGACGCGTCATGTTTCATTCTTCATTCTTGTTCTATCCGCGGAACTTAACACTTCTATTTACCTTCTCTCTCTTGTTATGGCTGCGCAATGTTTGAACTGACTTTTATTTTCGTTCAACTGTTAGAGTTTTTATTAACACCGTCGAATTACAATTTTGAACTAACTTTTAATTTATGCGAAATTTTAATTCAACCCCGGTTAATTTATGCGCAAATTTAGTTCAACTCCCAGTTGTTGAATTTCAGTTTTGAACTAACTGATAATTTATGCAAAGTTTTACTTCAACCCCGGTTAATTTATGCGCAAATTTAGTTCAACTCCCAGTTGTTGAATTTCAGTTTTGAACCAACTTTTAATTTATGCGCAAATTTAGTTCAACACCCCGGTTGTTGAATTTCAGTTTTACACTAACTTCTAGTTTCGTTCAACTATTAGAGTTTTTATTAACACCGTAGAATTTCACTTTTTCAACTAACTTCTATTTTATGCGCACTCTTGACTCAACCGACCGCCGACGCTCTCGCCATCTCCACCCCGACATCTATTGTCCCCACTTCTGGCCCACCGGAAGCTGCGTGCCGTGGCATGTGGCTTCCGGTGACGTCACTTCCGGGCCAGAAGTAACCAAAACACACTACTGACAATAACAAGTTATTATGCACTAATACCCGGAAAAATAATAATTACGATACTGAAATTAATATTTGGACACTTTTGAATTATTTTTCTCATCGGAACTTAAAAATTAAAGTAACATTGATCGAAGCCAGATAATTTGTGTGATACTTTTTTTGAATTATTCGTAGTGCTTGACCATTCCATACCTGTTGTGTATTGAGCATAAATGCAAAACTAAATTAAAAAACCAGTGGTGTAATTCAATATACTGCCCTAAAAGTGAGACTAACAAAATTGGCGTCATTCAAATGTTTCAATTTACAGTTGACTGCTGACAGATTCAATCAAATGACAAGTTATAAGCAAACTTAAATTTTTAATACCCACGATTTTATAATGATTACACCTATCTAGTTTAATTAATGGCTTTGCATTTCAAAATGTATAATATGTTATTATTACTATTTCTTGCATTATGGTTCGTTTTCGCAAAATGATAAAACATGTTTATGATATTTTACACGTAGGATTGTTTAACATTGTATTGTGTCAAATCCAAAAAATGTTGTTAAATGTTCAGCATTGTATTAAGAAGATTTTAACTGTGATTCTTATTGTTTTAAAATTTTTTTTGAATTTCTACCTGGGAACTGAAATAATTACTGCAACTTTACTTTACAAAATTAATTGTCAGGAATGGTCAGGAATGTTTCTTACTGTATTCGTATGGAGTGCTTTTTAGACTAAACCTATTATAATGACTACTATTTAGTCTACTCATATATTTAGTAATAAAACGATCACTAAGTCTTAAATATGTCGATAAAGTAATATCAATATACATCAATCATAAACAAATTTTTGTGTTTCAGTAAAGTAAATAAACACAATAACTCTAAAAATATTTTAGAATTTCAATAATCTAAATCTGTTTAAAGAATTTCAGAATCTGTTTAGGTTTTAAAATCAATTGGAGCAGTTAAAAAAAGGCAATCAATTTACAAAACCGGTTCCATTGGCCTTTCAAACGCAAGCTATCGATTCAGAGAAATTACGAAATATTGAAGCTTTGTTGTTTCCTCGTTTTCAAGCCCTTTGTAACATTTATTTCGTATTTAATTGTCCTTTTTGTTACAAGAGTGTATTTCGTAGTTATGTAAAGACAAATAGAGTGCGAAGAAATGGAGTAGATGTTATAAAGTATTGAAATATAATGCATCATGAAAATTAAATGACCATATGATCATTAAATGATTAAATGGCTTTGATCTTAAAATTTATACTGCTCCAACCGCTTTGAAACTAAATACGTTTTTCATTTGGAACATTTTGGTAACATTTAATTACAAATCTAAAATAGCAAATTTCTGATATACTCATCACTTTGCAATTAATTAATAATAAAATATTTAAAAATATAAGATGTCATAACTTGTCGGCTGCCTCGTTGATTTAGACTGTACATTACATATATAGTATGTAAAATCGCAACAGCTTTAAAGGTGATAACTAAATTCTCTACTAGTGTCAAGAGTTAAGAATCATAACTAATCAATCACTACTCAGGGAAACTATCCAGCGACTTTTCCACTCTAGAGCGGGAAAACGTTATTTTCCAAACTCGTAACTGATGTTGGAACCAGCTGATTCCCGTATAGGGGCCTAGTATTATGAGACATATATTTACAGTCAGCGTGAGAGGTGTTGAAGTGAAAACAAGGATGTGTCTGTGTGTCTCCAAATCAGTCCTGTTGTTAACGGGGACAAATCAGTTCTGTTGAATGTACCTAACCAACGGGAACATTTTCTTGGTTTTAAGATATAGTTTAAAATCATGGAAACAATTTTGTCCTTTCTACGAGGCTAAATTTGTTTGTTCAAAACTAAACCTGCAATAACTTGCAATAATCTGCAATAGCCTACAATCTTGGAACCAGCTGATTCCCGTATAGTATTATGAGACATATATTTACAGTCAGCGTGAGAGGTGTTGAAGTGATAACAAGGAGGTGTCTGTGTGATAACAACTCTACTAGTCACACGGGCGATCGATGGGTCTTAGTCGAGATTGCCGTTCTTAGTCAAATCTCTTCCTGCGCTCACCTTCTATACCCTACTTTTCCTGGTGGTTTTTGGCCGATTTTGATTCTGAAAAAGGCAAAACTGAAAATAATAATATACATTTAATTGAAATCATAGAAAAATATGGATAATTTTAAAATGTTGAAGTTGTACGAAGAATTCATGATTAAATGTTTTCACGTTTTTATTAATATCTTAAGTGATTCTTCATAACTTAAATATTATAAGTTTTATTTATGGAATGTGTCAGTTTAAATTTTTAATTGTTTAAGTGGTTAAATATTCAACTGTAATACTTTGTCTAACTTCGCGTTTGCGAGATTTTCACATAAAATAAAATGATTATTTTATTGATATTCATTTTTTACAAGTAGTTGTTCTGGTAATTAGTATAAGGATTATATTATTAATACTAAAATATTGATTTGTGCACTTAATTTATAACACAACTTATCATTTTTTTTAAATCAAGGTCTTATTTGCAAAGGATTTGTTTAGTTTTTTTTATTGAAAAAAATAAAAAGTAACTAAAGTAAGTTTAAAATAAAAGTAACACATCAATTAATATATCCGTAAACAATATATAGTTCATCACTGAGAATTTGTGGATATTTATATGTGAAAATTCTTTATTTTGGACTTATTTAATACTAAACAATTATCCATTCATTTAAGTCACTAAAACAAAAAAAAGGAGAGGATCTAAAAAGATTGCTGTGACGAGGGGGTCTGAGATTCCCCGTTGATCGTTTCAATTTGAAAAGTTTTCAAGAGCAGTGAAGAAAGCCAACCATTCTTTTCAAATCAGTCCTGTTGTTAACGGGGCTCTGTTGAATGTAACCAACGCGAACATTTGCTTGGTTTTAAAATATAGTTTGAAGGTATAGAAACAATTTTGTTCTTTCTACGACGCTAAAGTGTTTTGTTAAAAACTAAACCTACAATAACTTGCAATAACCTGCAATAGCCTACAATCTATTTGTGTCGCTTAACAATTTAATATATTAATATCAAATGAATGTGTCAAGGTGCTAAATACTATTATAAACTTCAGGTCTGAGTAACGAGACGAACGTACGGTAAGCCATGATTTATTGAAGAAGGAGGAAACATAACCATCGACATACAAAAGTAATTACATAGAGCAAGGATGACAATATCTCAATTAGGCTATATACTATATGACATCTCCCCTTTAATAAACAAAAATAGTTTTGACTTAACAAATAAAAATATAACCACTTTATTAAAAAAATAATAAAATTTTTTTACATGACTTAGCGTAATTTTAATCAAATTTTCTGTGAACAAGTTATAGGCCTACTAAAATAAAACAATTTTCTTTAATAATGAAAAATCACAAACATATTCCATTTTTTTATGAATTTGATAGATCAAACAATTACCTTAAAGGCTAACTTAATACAAATATTACAAGTCTAACTTTGCTGGCCTATTCACAGTTCTGCCAAACCTTGTGGTGTAGGGCCTATTCTGAGTAGGCCTATCAACAATTAGGTCAGGCGACTTATGCAAAGCTACTTGAGAACCAGGAGATTTATTGACATTTTTGTTAGGTGATTTACAAGGACTTTTAGGTTTGAATTCACAATCATCATAATGAAAATCATCACCTTGATAAGAATTATGTTTTTCTTGAGTGTCACTCAGTTTCCTGAAGGGTTTCATGTGATACCTATTCGGTACATACACATTTCCTGCCTGTGTTTCAACAAAGTAAGATCTGGGTGTTACATTAGATTGTTTTACTTTACCTTTTACCCAACGAGAGCCATCAGGTTTCTGAATAAACACATTCTCGTTATTATCAAGATGACGCATAGGTCGAGTTCTCTTATCAAAATAAAATTTTTGTTTCACTTGCCTATCTCTAAGGTTTTGTTTAACATTTTTTGCAACTCAAGGCCTTAACTGAACGTTCCTGTAAGGTAAACAACCTCTAATTTTCCGACTAAACAAAATCTCAGCTGGGGATGGGAGCACTGAGCTGATAGGAGTGTTCCTGTACTCGAGTAAAACTAAATAGGGGTCGGTACCCTCTAGAAATGATTTTTTGAGCAAATTCTTTATTGTTTGTATGGCGCGCTCGACCATGCCATTCGATTGTGAAAGATATGGGCTGGTTCTGACATGTTTAAAATTCCAACAATTAGCAAAGTCCTTAAATGAATGAGAAATGAACTGTACATCGTTACCTGTTATGACTTCCTCAGGTATCCCATGCCTGCTGAAGATTTGTTTCAACACATTAATAACATATTCAGAAGTGGTGGTGGGTAGTTGAATTACCTCCGGATACTTGGAAAAGTAGTCTACAATCAATAAATAAATTTTTTTATCTAACTGAAAAAGGTCAATCCCAACCTTTTCCCAAGGAGCATCTGGAACCGGATGCTGCATTAATGGTTGTTTCTGGTTACTGTTCGAGTATGTTAAGCAAGTTTCACAATTGTTAACCATATTTACAATTTGAGTGTACATGTTTGGCCAGTACACTGAGTCTTTAGCTCTAAGTAAGGTTTTATTAACTCCCATATGAGTTAAATGTAACCTATGTAACATTTCTTTCCTTAAACAACTTGGAACAACAATGGCATTGTCCTTCAAAATCAAATTCTTAGGCTTAAAGTACGTTAGGCTATCTCTTACATTCCAATATTGTCTAATTACCTGGGGAACATTTTTCTTATCTTTTGGCCATTCACTCAAAAGAAAATGTTTCAAGTTTTTTAACTCTACATCAGTGTCCGTTAAATGAGATATTCTGGACAATTTATCAACAAATACATTAATATTATTTACTACAGCACATACTTGTGCTTCAACACTTTCCTCTAGAAAGAAGTCGTCAGACGACTTTGGACATGACCTAGACAATGCATCAGATACATACATAAATTCACCTTTCTTATAGACCAAGGTAAAATCATATTTTTGCAATTTCAAAAGCATGCGCTGCAAGCGCGGAGGACAATTTACCAGATTTTTCTTAACAATTGATATCAAAGGTTTATGGTCAGTTTCTACCACAAAGTGCTTACCATAAACGTATTGGTAAAATTTGTCACAGCCAAAAAGGACAGCTAACAACTCTTTTTCAATCTGACTGTATGTCTGTTGGACAGTACTTAGCGCTTTGGAGGCATAAGCCACCGGATGATTGTCTTGCATGATTGCTGCACCAAGACCGTAAGAGCTAGCATCCACAGACAAAACTATAGGTTTCCTCATGTCAAAGAATTGCAATACAGGGCTACTTGAAACTAATGACTTTAATTTATCGAAAGCCACCTGATGTTCAGGAGACCATATAAAAACAGAATCCTTTTTCAAAAGATTACGCAAAGGAAGTGTGACATCTGAGAGGTTAGGTAAAAATTTCCCAACATAATTAACTAGGCCAAGGAATCTTTCGAGTTCCTTTTTGTCTGTGGGTGCTGCCATTTCTGTTATGGCCTTGACTTTCTCATCGTCAGGTGTGATACCTGCCTTACTAATTTTATGTCTGAGATAGTTCAGCTCAGAAATGGAAAACTTACATTTATTCCGATTGAGTTTCACATTTTCAGCCCTAAGTTTAGATAAAACAGCCTTAAGTCTATAATCATGTTCTTTTTGGTCACGACCGTAAATCAAAATATCATCGACATAAACACATACACCCTCAAGGTCGCTAAGCAAAATTGACATTCTCTCTTGAAAAACTTCACTAGAGACATTCAGCCCATAAGGTAACCTTAAAAATTTATAACGACCGAAAGGAGTGTTAAAAACACAAAGGTCAGAACTTTGTTTGCTTAACTTTACATGTAAAAAGGCATCTTTCGTATCTAAAATACTAAATACCGTGGCTCCAGAGAGCCTAGAACTGATGTCCTCAAATGTCGGCATCTGAAAATGTTGCCTTTTGATGGCAGCATTAATGTCTTTGGGATCAAGACAAAGGCGCAAATCACCATTTTTCTTATGTACAATTGTTAAAGAGTTTACCCAATCAGTAGGATAGTTGACCTTACTTACAATACCTGCTTTCTCAAGATCTGCCAATTTAGCCTTCAGCTTAGCCTGCAAGGCTAAAGGAACTTTACGAGGCGGGTGAATGGTAGGACAAGCATCGTCCTTCAAAACAATGTTATATTCACCCTTAAGGCAACCTATGCCTTCAAAAACATCTAAAAATTCATCAGTGATATATTTGGTAATACCGGTACCTTCATTGCTAAAAGAAGTTAGGCCTATTTGATCAACTCTACTAATAAGATTGAACTTTGCGCAAGTTTGAAGGCCTAAAATACAAGGAGCCTTACCACTAGTAACAAAGAAGTCAACATCATGGTTTTGTTCCTTAAAACTACATTTCAATTTACATTTACCAAGTATTTTCAATCGTTGACCCGTATAGGATGTGAGTTTAGTACCTGTGGGAACCAAGTTATTCTTGTCAATTTCAAGAATTTCTAATACATCTCTTTTAATCAAGTTGGCTTGTGCACCACTATCAATCTTAAATCTAGCATTTACAAAATCATTTAAGGTTAAGTTAACCGACCATTCATTTTCACACTTAGACCCTAAGCCTAATTTAGGCCTATTTCCACTTATTGCATTTATACAACCTAAGGACAGGTTTAACTCTGAGTCATCAACAGTGTGAACTTGTTTACTTAAACACTGGGTGGCAAAATGCCCGATTTTCTGACACTTTAAACATTTTTTCCCATAGGCTGGGCATTGCCCAAGCTTATGAAAATAACCGCACTTTGAACATGCTGTGTTGAACTTATGCTGTTTGGGAGAAAATGTACCTGTATTCCTCTTGGGCCGGTTGTAGCTGTTACCTGATGTACTCTGGGATGTGGGACCGGAACCATGTGTGGAGACGTTCTTGTTCTTGCTATGGTTTTTGGCGAAGCTGGTCTTATTTAACCTTATTTTATTTACTTCTAAATTGTTGTTCGGACCGGAGTCACTATTACTACAAATGCCAGCTAGCTGTACTTTGCTTTGTTCGGCCGCTCTGCACACTTCAATGGCTTTATTTAAATCTAAGTCTTTGATGCGAAGGAGACGATCCTTCAATACTGTGTCCCTAATGCCTAGGATGATTTGGTCTTTGATTAAACTATCTGTTAATGTACTGAATTCACAACTGGAGCTCAAGTCTCTCAATTCGGTCACATAATTGTCTATGGACACTGAATCATTTTGGTGACGAAGAAAAAACTTATGCCTCTCATATGTAACGTTCTTCTCAGGCATAAAATAGTCATCAAACTTTTTCAAAACTACTGCCAGATCATTCTTGTCTGCACTGGCAGAAAATGTAAAATTGTTATAAACTTTGAGAGCCCGATCTCCAATAATGCTAAGTAAAAGCGAGACCTGATATTCCGTATCTTCAATGTTCTTTTTAGAAGCTTTAAGATAAATCTCGAATTTTTGTTTGAAGAACTTCCAATTTTCTGCCATGCTTCCTGACCATTGAAGATCAGCAGGCATACTTTTTCGGGACTCATTTGAGCCGAATTTATATCTTCATAGCCTTCTGGCATATTCAATAATTAGTTTGTATGTATACATACCGTAACTGCGCCATGTCAAGGTGCTAAATACTATTATAAACTGTAGGTCTGAGTAACGAGACGAACGTACGGTAAGCCATGATTTATTGAAGAAGGAAGAAACATAACCATCGACATACAAAAGTAATTACATAGAGCAAGGATGACAATATCTCAATTAGGCTATATACTATATGACAGAATGTATTTTGTCTGGAAGGAAAAGAAACATAATAAATAGAAAGCATAATATTACTCACAAAACTCTAATATTTATGTAAGTTATTAATAAACGATTAAAAAAAATAATAAGATAGGCTTTGTCTAAGTAACGGGATTTTTTACTCTTTATCACAATGTTTACATTGACATTAAATTATATTGAATAATCAAGCATTTTTAAATAAAAATCCTTTACACTTATGTCACGTAAATCATATTACACTTGTTTTACGCTCTCAAATTACTCTCTTGGGCCAGGAATTGCTGTTTCTGGGGACACATCCTTTTTTTAGTGTCAATTATGAAATCTTTGAACAATTGTACAGTTAAACAATTTTGACATTGCTCTAAATATATCTAATTTAGGGTTTATTTTCTATTTAATGTTATTAGTCGTTGCTAAATTTAAAACTTAAGTTCTTACAGTTTGTGTAAGTTGTAATAGACATTCCTAATTATTTTCGCAGATAATTCTTGCATTCTACTATAAGGATGGCGAATTTTGTGTACAAAATACTCATGCATGTAGGCTTTTTACTTACTATTTGTGTAATTTACCTTGCATTTAATATTTCAAATTGATAAAATAGTAATACAATTGAAAATTGGTTTGAATATTTTTATTTGACAACTACAAAATCTATTTTAAGTGATAAGCAATTAATCTCCAAAAATTATTTGAAAGTTCTTTAACCGACATTTTCTAATATTGTCACAGCTTCAAGCTGTAATGTTCCTGGTTTGTCCTAAAACCGTTATTGTAACTAAACGCTGATTTCTTTATATTAGGTGCCTCTTACAGAAATATACACATTCTTTATATTATAGAAATTCTCGGCTAAAGAAAATAGACTTCTTCCCTCTTTCAAATTATTTTTTTAGTCATTGGGATATTTGAATTCTGATGATGGGATATTCTATGTAAAATCTTTCTCTGATCGTGGATAAACAGAGTGTCACAAAAATACGAGACTAGCCATTCATATTCGCAATCTACACATAAAACTAAATCGAAGAATCTCAGAAAAACTTTAATCTAAAAAGCAAATATCATAAATCGGAATATTTTAACTAATTTTTATCAGACACTAAAAAGATAGAAAATGTAATTATCCACACTTTGATCATAAAGATTGAACAACAAGTGGCACAATCACTGCCATTAATCGTATTAAAAATTATATTTTTCTTGCCTAACTATTGCATATTTTGAAAAAATTTTAAAGTAAAATTACTTTTACACCGTAATTTTTAAAAATATTTATGATATTGGTATAAGTGTTTAGATAATTAAATTACCAGCTTTTACTTGTTCAGCAAAACATTGTTGAAATTTACCGTTTTAAGATAAAAAAAGCCGCCAATTTGAAAATGTACACAGGAACAAAATTATAAAGTTTCTTGTAAATGTAAATTAATGTTAGAAAGGTAAATATGAATTTAATAACAAGCTGTAAAAACAAAATGGCGGATAATTTCTAAAAAAATCATCAAATACTGTTAGAATACTTGTAACACAGTTTATATTTCTTTAAAAAGTGATTTTTATTTCATAGGGTGAGTGCACCAGTGAATGACCGTTTAAGGTTGAGTTTCCACTTGAATCTTAAATGGTAAAACAGTCATTTACGCTATAATGTAGGGAATAGTTTAAACGTCTTGCCCGTATTCTCCTGCACTTCCTAATGGTAAAACTTAATGTATTAAGTTAAAACAGAGTATTGAAAAATACAATTTATAATACATAAACAATTGCACCAGTGAATGACCGGTCATTCATTGGATATTTAGAATGAATATACCTGTGAATGACCGTTAAAAATAGGTAAATTAAGACAAAAGTCACCACACAAAAACTACACCCAATAATTGTGTAAATATTTTATTTTTTGTAAATTTTTAAAAATATTTTATACGCTCATAAAGATTTAACATTGAAAATTGTTTAAAGTGCCACCATTTTGAAACAGAAAATTATACAAAAATGAAATTTAATAAATGCAATGTTAATAAATAATACGGTATTACGTTACAATCCTTTACGTCTTCAATCCAAAACATTTGTCTTCAGATAATGTTTTGGATTGAAGACATTTTTTTTTTTTTTTTTGAGGGAGAGGCGGAAAAATGCATTACGCACACAGGTGGCCAGCCTGTAGTGTGGGGCTCCCCTAAAAACGAGTTTACCCACTAAAAAACCTCCTCTACTCTTTAGGAATCTAACCTGGAATTGTTTGTCACATTACGTCAGGCTAGGACTAAATTTGGCTTACGCCCGTGGGGCTCGCTCCTTATCCAGCCGCTCGATCAAGGGATCTGGGCCACTTCACGGTCCAGATCGGTTTTCTTTTCCAGGAGGATGCCCCGGACGAACTGTGACAAACAATCCCAGTTGCCCTCATCCTCCAAAATCTTTTGGCAGACCGAGTCCACCGAAAATGCACCAAAGATTTGTGTGGCCTCCAGGCGGGGCCCTTCCCAACGGGGACAGCGGAAGAATGTGTGTTCCGCATCGTCGGGAACACCCGGGCAATAAATGCAGTCCGTTGAACCGGTCTTTCCCATACGGTTCAGGTACGACCTGGATTGAAGACATAAAGGTTTATTGTAAACTAGTATTATTGATTGTAGTCATTAATCCAGGGGGAAACATGAATAGAAATGTTATTCGTACCTGCAAAATTTTATTATTTATCTACCATCATTTTTAAGACAATGAAATTTGTATAAAATAAGTGCACACAGACCGACAGACAGAAAACACATGTTACGTCACATTTATTTTATCGTATTAATACCCAAACTACAATTCCCCTCCTCCCAACCGAATAGCCTGTGAAGATTCTCACATAGTCGAAGCTGGGCATTCTGTATATTAACAACGTTAACCATTTCCGAATTGTTAAAATATAGATTCTAGTGAATAACCATTGTTCATCTAGTAAATTTCCGTAAACATTGAGCCCCGGTCAAACTTTGGTTTATTGTGTTTAAATGATTTCTGATGTTTTTTTAGTGTTTCCTATCACTAAATATGTCAGAAAACATTGTTTCCAAAATGTTTAAAGAAAATTTATTAAAATCTAGTGAATGACCGAAATTGTCATTCACTGGTTATATCAATAGTTGTGATCCAGTAAATGACCGACTGTATAATTAAATTGTTCGTTAGGATTTTTTTATTAAAACTAATACAGAATTGTACCTTAACATGTTTACTATTAATTACATTTAATATATTGCAGTTTCTAACAATAATCAAAGAACAATTAAAAATACAGCTAACCTTGTTTGTTCGATGAAGCTTGAAGATGAACTGGGTGGAACAGTTAATTTTGTTTGTGTTACAAACAGATGTTTGACACTTTCTTTTTGAACCACTAATAGGGAGGATTCAAATGACACCTCCAAGTTACATTTAAGACCGTTTATGATAGACTAGGCAAAAGGTAAAGCTTAATATGGTGTTTTTTATACGAAACGGTCATTCACTGGAGGGTGGTCATTCACTGGTGCATAAAATAAATGTTTTTTTTTATGATAGCCTCGAACTTTTTGTGATCGTTATAAGCTCATATTAGAAGTCGTAGTCCAGTATATATCATACCCGTAAACTCTCTATGCTAAATCCAAAGTTGCTTTTATAGCGAAATGACCTGTGAAGACATTTCTTAGAATTTAAAACCTTTAGTTAAGAGAAATTGTATCAATTCTTTCTTTAGTTAGGGTAAATAATTATATGTTTTACAGTAGATTTGAAAAGCGAATTATTTAGCAATATATTTTATTTTTACAGAGCTCCCAGTAAAAAAATATTACAGAACAAATAATCATGCAGTTTTATTTCATCAGACGTCTTTCATCCAATCGGAACCGAGTTGATTCCTTCTTCAGCCAGGAAATTACAATTCTGGCGCTCCAGCCCTTAATTAGTTCCCATCCATCAGGTATCCTAAAAACCTTTTGGAAAAGGTATAGTACAATTACCGATACCTATTCCAAAACTATATCTCAATTCCACCAATAATGTTATTGAGAAAAGTTTTACTATTTGTTTTATTTTTTCTTATTGAATCACGCGAAAATCACCCGTGAAATCAAGAATTTTTTTGCAGATATAAAAAAAAATAATATAGTTTTACTCTTTTCGAAAATACGAAATGGCTCTACCTCCCTGGCTATAAAATTTCTCAGGTTATAAATAAAGGAAATAATAAAAAATATAAAGTTAGATTTTTAGAAAAAGTTCCCTTGAAAGAATAAATACAATTAAATAAACAATAATTAATTAATTTTTCTGTCTAACGAAAATGACAAAAAAACTAAGTAATAATCAAAATATATATTAATTCATGAGTCGATATATTCAAGTAAGGATTCAGCATACTGCAACACTCATAGATTATTTCCGCAAAATACAAAACATTTTATTATGTGTAGAGACAAATAAATTGTAACGACTAGCTCCCCCCTATATTTTTAATATATTTCTACTTTAAACTTCGTAAAAAGGAACGGAGTTACAGCTTGTCTGTTTACAATTGTACAAAACCCCCAACTTGCATGAGACATAATACGTTATAGTGGTCAGTTCAAAATCACCTGAAAGTCATAATTGAAATAAATTTATCTTATCTTTTTTTAAAGATCTAATTTATATCTTTAAATTTAAAAATCCAAATTAAGTAGAATAATGTAGAATGGTGTTTCAATTAACAATTTTTATCAAAACCTTGAAACTTTACTAGGGTTAAATGATTTCTAAATCACAAAATCACTAAATCACTATTTTGAGACAGGGACTTTACATAGTGGTTACTTTAACCTGAATATAAACTCTGTATACATTGATATAAATGAAAGATGAGTGTAGGATGACTGTGGCGCGATCTTGTAGTCTTGTTACTGACTAAGGCCGACATTCTCCTAAGCGACTGTTAATAGCCCAACGGCCAATGTTATCTAGGGACTTAGAGTTTAACGTGGGATCCGAACCACAATTTCAACTTCATATAAACGAATAGGTCTAATTATGAGGATGGTCTTTATGGATTCATTAGTGTAGACGTTAATCCCCACCAGGGAATATCGCATTCACAAGCCATCGCTTATAACTATCCACAATTCGGTACCTCCAAGTAGCTGGACTACAGGACGATGCCAACGTCCCAGTCCTGTAATCAAATTAATAAACAAGTGATTGATTTATTATACGGGAAAATGAAAAAAAAAAAATACATCGAATTACTATTACTAAGTTTTCATAAACTATCGCAATAAGTGTGTTGTATATCTATATTTTATAATCACAATTATTATTTGGAAATGTGACTCCAACGATGATGATTCAACCAGTGTTTGTGTAACTTATAGCACAAACTGATCCAAAAAACCGTTTGACTTTGTTTTTAGGCGTTATCTGAAGGCACATATCGAATACTGTACAATAAGTAAATGGTTCCTAGTCAACCCATCGCTTCTGGCAAACAAGTCTAGCTATGTCTATTCAACAAGATGTCATTCATATGTATGAATTGACACTTCTCTCAAGTATAAACCATGCCAGAAACTGTACCTTTCTTAGATAATTTGCAATTCCCTAATGATCTTGTTTTAGCTTGTTAAAATATTTTTAATGTTTATTTGGGAGAGATCGCATTCTTGTCCATAACTGTCACGCATTTAAGTGATCAGACAAGGATTATATGAGCTTTTCAAAATATGTCTTAATGATTTTAAGGTACCTTTAACATTAGCTTGTATACATTAGTAAGTTTTACATAATACATAATAAATGATTACATAATAAATGATTATTATCTAAGAATCAAAAGAAACCCGGCAATGTATTAGATGGAACTTATTTAAACTTAACTTAAAACTTTATTTGAAAGATCTCAAATCCATATGACGATTGACTTCAAATATTATAATTTTAGTTTGGGCTTTACTTTATTATCCTATTGAATCCCTTAAGTACGCTTGAATTACAATAAAATGTTAACTTCTTTATTTAATTCTTTTTATAAACATTCATAATAAATTAAATATAAATATAAAATAAAATAAATGAAAAGTCTCCATAAAATATAAAACCTTAACCTTAAGGGAAATGGTCCAATGTAATTGAGAATCACTTGAAGTTGTTCAAGTCTTTCAACAAAAAAGTCCACCTCTGTTTATTGCTTGACGGTAAGCCCCATAGTAAAGTTTACAGTTATGTGCTGTGAGGAAATGTTACTGGTGCGATATTTCCATTACAACGACCCTATTCTCAATGATGTTCAACTTTGGTTATCTTTTAGAGGATGGCCTCAACCATTGAAATCCCCCGAAACCGGTAATACGTTTTGGTGGATTGAGGGAACTATAAATAGACGGGAAACATGTACATTGCGCCTACAGAATTTTCCATTCAACGGTTTGACACCTCATATTATCAACAGTTAAATGATCAAAAGTGTTTAAGTCGGTTGACCACTGCTATGGATTGGATAGGTGAGTTAGAGAAGTATTATAGTAGTAGACATCATAATGTCAACTACTCTAATACGAAATGACCGTTAACTCGGAAGTCTGATAACAAAAAACCAATTAAATGCCGTGCAGGGCGGGCCAGAACAGGTAACGTTGAGAGGTAAGATGGATAAAGCTGTAAAGCTGTTTATACCACTGAATCTGATATTCTGGTAAAAAAATATATTGCATTTTTTACATTCACGTGCAACTCCCTCTTTACTATAAACCATTTAATAAACAATTAATTAATTCGGGTGAGACAAATTTTAATCTTGGAGGTCCTCCTTTAAAAAGACATTTTACAACGAGGAATTTTCTACTGTGATAATTTATGTAAGTGTTCAACTGTAAATTTTGAAGTAATGCAATACTTCCAAACATATTATGAAAATAAACCTCAGGCAATAAGTTAATTAGCAATGAAGATAAACACACATTATACGAGAGATGGTGAGAATTTGCATGTGTATGTCCACAACTGCAGTTGTGTACCCAACAGCGATCGTGACCTAACCAATTCCAGTAACGGAAGGAACAAACAAACCAACAATCTGGTTGGAACGTGCTGCGGTCCAAACATGCAGTTATATTCAGTCTGGGGTATTTATCTCATGATGAGGATTAGGGAGAAATCTGAGGTAAGGCGGATTATGTGAATGTGGAGGTAGGTATGATAGGGATTTATACATTGCTAATTTTAATTTTAAAGACAGTGAATTTTATATATTGTATAAAACATGTGACTCAAATGAGAAAACAAGATATAAATGTAATCATACATATGTGATTAGTCGCACATAAAACAACATTTAATGCATCCAATATATTTTCACAAAGGGCTACCTACGGCTGATTTTAGACCCACCTTTACTCATTATTTTTTTAAACACCTAAAAAAATACGATCAATTCGTACTGTAATAATACAATGATAAATATTATTATCAAAATTTACTCATGATACTTATGACTAAATCGGTTTCAATGACATTAAATGAAGTATTCTGAACATTAAGAGGCCAACCATGTTTTTTTCTTTTTAACTGATGGTTAATAATGCGCATATGTTTTGTTTTAACTTAACGTAAGCCAATAATAATAGAACATTTTCATCGATTTAAAAACTGTCCGCATCAATGATTGGCTATTCTGCCCATCACCAAAGGACTGAACGGTTGGGTTGTGGGCGTCACCCACGTGTGAGCGTGGATGTGGAGCCCTTCCACCATAAAACATGGGAGGATAAAAAGTATTAAATCACTAAAGAGACTTTAGCCTATATATTTTTTTCTCTATACCACAAACAATTAATGTTTCTTTTCTTACCGGCGCGGGGTGTCGCGGTGGGCGGGCGGGCAGTGTTGTTTCCAGGGCGGCATTGTTTACACGGCCCAGGGTTGACCTCTCTGTGAAGCCCCTCAACCGCCCTCGAGACCAGTGTAAGCCCACATATCGCCCATTAGACGCTGGGGCGCGAACATTGCTGAATTCCGCAGACGATAATTACTAATAATATGTTTCGATAAAAAAAATAATTAAAATATTTTGTCGAGTTATGGAAAAAAATTGTAAATTACAGTAAGGAATATTTTTTTGCAGTTTTAGTGTGTATTTTTCAATTGAAGATTTTAATTTAAGAAAGTAAAAAAATCATATTTGTCGGAAGAAATATAAAATGTATAAATTTATATTTGATAATCTTATAATATATAAATGTATGATTAATAAAATGTCAAAACTAAAAAAAAATATTTTTGTTTTATTAATTATTTTACTTATTTCATTAACAATTTAAAAATTATAAACAAAAATAAGGGGATAAAATGTTTTAAAACTAATTAATATTGATAGAATTATTCCAAATAAAGGTCATTTACGATAACGACTATTTTTAATATGCATTAGGCAGAATGCTTATAATATTTTTATAAAAGAAGTTATTATATTTCTTCATAAATCCTAAGAGTGCCCATTATATTAGGGTAACCATTATAATTCGTAAATTGTGGCTAAACATTTTCCATTGTAATATTTGCAGGGGAAAAAATTGTTTCACATTACCAAACTGTAAATAAAGTAGCACTGAATGTGTGGCATAATTACGTTGGAGCATGCTAATTACTTTGCTCGTCAACGCTTTGTTAACGCATTAATCCAGGGGCGGGTTTAAATATTAATCTTGCTTATTTAGGATCATAAATGTTTACACATATTTCATTTTTATGGAGTCTTCCTGATATACGAACATCTTGCTTTTTACGAGTTACTATAACTCTAATAATTGGCATCATATTCGTGTACGACTTGTCCAAGAAAATATGCAGCTATTAGGTTGGGAAATGGGCTATAAATTGTATGTACAATCCACTCCAAAGCGCTGTCTCCAACCCACGTTATGTGTCTTCTGAGATGGCAGTTAACTTTTTTATTATTTGTGAATGTAAGTTTTACATAAAGTACCGGGTTACATAAAGTAGCCTTGCTCGTTGGTTTTAATTCACTTTTGTTTATAGTATCATGGCTATCAGGCTTTGAACTTTTGAAGTTTACGCCAATTATACCTTTTCACAGGTGACAGCTGTATCAAAACAATGCGCTTGAAATTACTATAATTTTATTTTTTGTTTACCTTTAGATGTTATTTCGTTGCCTTAATTACAACTTATAAGACCAATGTTACAAAATTAAAATTTTTAAACTTAGTTTTAAACAAAAACGATTTTTGCTGGGGTTGGGCAGTTCCTAACTTATTTTTCGACCAAAATTCAATTCAATTCAATTCAATTCTCTTTATTGCCAGAATACAATACAATTATTGCATGACAAGCGTCAAATAATATTAATTTCATAAAAAGTATAACTATACACATTTATGTAAAAGAAAATAACTAAGTAAAAAACTTCTAAATCATACAAAACATCTGTCAAACTTTAACAATTGGAAAACTTGAGCTAAAAAATATCAATAAAATAAATACTATACAACCAGAATAAAATAAATAATATACAACCAGAAAGAAAGTCAAGAAATAAAGAAATAACTCTGTCAGATCACAAAAGAGATAGCCTGATCAAATCCTACCGACTACAAAGAAAAAAATCTTAATCACCAGTTAATTCTTGAAGGCTATAAAATGACACTCTAAAGGCTATAAAAAACACTCTTAAATGCAAAGTTCAAGCAAAATCTACCCTCTAGATTTCGAGATCGTGGAAATACATCCCCTCACACACTGCTTGTGTTATAGTATGGAATTTACCAATACCTACATTAAAATACATTGAGAATATTTAATTGCAGGGTGTAAATCTTTTTAGCCTCTGTTTTTTTTAACACAACAATAAATTACTTATATAGAATATTCATCCAATCGTATAACTATTTAGTAATATATGTATTTTCAATTCAAATGTCTTAAATACATTAAATCAATCTAGTTATTGTAAGAGTATTCAAACCTTTACAATTGTTATTATGTTTTATAAAAGGAAAAAATATAAAAAAATAATATTAAATGGTAGAGCTTTGTAAAAAAACGAATATAATTTATCATGACAATTTTAACAATTCAAGTTATATTAAACGAATTTAATACTGTCTTACAATAAAAGAAAACTTAAAATGATGGTTTGAAGCGGGAACTTAATGCTGCTGCTCTTTAATTTGCGATTGAAATTAATGAAAACATTTCCTTTAGAACTCACTGAATTTTGACTCTAATAAAGGTTAATTAATTTTACAACTTTTATTTTTAATATAGGTCAATTTATTACATATTAACTCAGATTGTTAATCTTGATACTCTGTTTCTTTTACCCAAGAGGTGATAATATATAAAAATGTATAATTTTTTCATTTCATGTAAGTTATTATTTATTACATTTTAACTAAAGTATATCTATCTAATTGACTCACGTTGATGTCCAATCTTAAAATATTTGCCATTGGTAATTATAAAATTATTATATTATTATAAATTCTCACTTAGATAACAGTGATACTTTTTAATTTACCTATTGTTGTTACTGCTTCCATAATGTGTTCTCATGCTTATTATTTCGTAGAAGCATAATCGTTGGTTAAATTATGTTTTATTTTTTATTTGATTTGATTTTTTTTATCTTGTGCATTGTATGTTTGTTATGCTTTACAAATCTTAAATATTGCATATTGGAAAATGGTGTATTGAAGTAAATAAATGAATTAATGTAATCATGCAATTTTAAATACATGAAATATTGTCATCATTAGTTACAGTACTTTTGAAATAACAAATGTCATCAAATACTAAGTTAAATATAAATTAAATACAATGTAACATATATTAATAACATCATATTTGATTTGCAAGTATGATAGTAAATAAAAATAAATAAATGAATGAATGAAAATACATATGGTATAAATGTCATATTCTGGTCTAAAGACAGTAAAAACTTGTGTAGAATATATTATTTATATGCCAGTATCGTATCTTATTAGTCGTAATTCATATATTCTTTACAATATAAAAACTAAGTAGACTGTGTTTCTTTAAGGACAAATTTTACAGGTACAGTTTAGTAACCGATTGTTTTATTATTCATAGCGTGGTAAAGGCATGAAGGTTGATTGGCAAAACTTTTTTCATTTAAAAACTAAGGCGTGAACGGGTTGATCGGATTTGTTCTCCATGGAAGTTGTTAATATTTCGTTTGCTTATTATTTGTTATTATTTATTGAATGCCCCTGAACTTTTGTGATTACTATAAATTATATGGTATAAGATTACCTTGATCTTTCCAGTTCTTGAGCTGAGTGTAAAACTACTTTAGTGTAGTCATTTTAAATCAAAATTTCTCCATTACCTAAAAAAACTCTTATAAGTGTGAAACTTGGTGTATGTATTAATATTTACTTCCGGAATAACATATCAACATTCCTCGAAAAATAAACTTGTGCTATGGCCGCCATCTTGGAAAATGGCGCCCAAAACCCAGTTTTTCTCCAATTACTCAAAAACTATTCCTTCTATAAAAAAGAAAACATTAAATGTAAAAATTGTTCGCCAAAAAAGAGCTACAACTTTTGTCCTTAGCAATAATTTCGATATAATTAACAGTTTAGCCATAAAATTCAATATTTAGAAAATAAATTTGAAAATTCATTAAAAAAACCTGATTTGCTATTGAAATTGTTTTAAATGCATTATTTTAAAATTTATTTTACTATTTTAATTTAATAATTGGAATGTTCTGAACATTTTCATACCAGTAGTGTGTTATAAAAAGATCAAACTTTATTCCAACAAAACAAAACGTTTTAACAACACGGGCAGACTAAACTTGATATTTAAGGAAATATTAATTAATTACTAAAGTATAAAATATATATTTTAAGGACTAATAAATATATCATCGTTTTATTTTAGAAACTCAATAATGTTATTCTACTTAATGACAGTTACTGATTGCGTTGATGTGTTTTGCCATCGTGCAGGGAGAGGTATGTGTGTCAGATTGGCTAGGGAAGAAGTTAGTTCTACGGCTTCACATCTAGAGCGGTGCTTCTATGTTGATAGAAAATTGGGGACAACTCGCCGAGAAACGTTTTATATTCTTCGACAATGCCATCGAAGAAATGATTTCGAAAGTACAACACCTCTAGTTTTTTTCTAAAACTATATTTGTGGTAACATTTTATTGGGGTTTTCATGAAGAGCCTTCGTGGTGGCAGGGGGGTTGAAATTAATTTTAGTTCATTTTTGAACATTATAGCTTTTATACAGATTTTAATTCTTGTATGTAGAATAATATATTTTGTTTTTTAATGTTTCAGAATAATTTGTTAAAAAATGTTGCCATTATGTAGTATAAATAAGTTGATTTATTTCAAACGTCATATATACAAAAACTATGTTTATGCATTTTTAAATTGAATAACATCATTTTTAACATTCAAATAATACCTTAAAAACCAATAGTTTTGTCTTTATATTAGCACATAACAACATAAATTTGGTAAGTTAATTTAAAACAAGTTAAATTTTTTATGGAAAGAAGTTCAATTGGAATCTAAATATTTTTACTAACAGTTCAAAACTATACTATGATGGAGGTTCTACTTGGTTTCTAAAGTAAATGGCCGGCTTAAGAACAAGAGATGATAAACTCCGTTGTATGTACCTAGCTAAGAGATAAGTCAGGTTGTCGATATTTATGTTAGGGCAAGTTTACACCCCGACCCTCATCCTTCTTACCTGGAAAACAAGCTAATGCTATCGGCCCGTCTTCTGCACAGAGGCTTCGCAGTCAGATCAAACGTGTTTTGTGAAGCATTTCACTGAAAAATATTAACAATTACAAATGAGCTTAATCCAGCACAATTGAGTTAGTGTTATCAGTCATGCCATGTATCGTAACGGGATTCATTTACAATATTTAACACATTTGGGCATTTTATTTTTCCTTTAAAGAATGCGTATCTTACATTTTTTGGTAAGAATATATTGCTTCTAACATAATTAGTTCAGTAAGTAGTTAGGAAACTTCGTTTCTTTTTAATTAATTAAATAGTTTTTTAATTTTATATTTTTAGTTAGATTGTTATCATACTACTACAAAAACATCATACCTAGAAATTATTTTTTATTTAAATGAGTCCTCTCATACACTTTTTTATTCATTTTATTAGGTAGGTAGGCACTAATTCCATGAACTTAAAAATACAACAATCCTTTTTACCAATGTTTAAATTTTAAAATATGGATTAACAACTCGCAGCAGGAAGTTTTAAGGAAAGCAATTGTTTTCTCCCTACGCTCAGAAAGTTAGGTAGGAAAAATATCAATTTATCAATCAAAAGATTAAAACGATCCTACCCTTACATATTTCGAGATGTTAAATTCATAAATATAATTAAATTCATAAATATAGGCAAAATAACTCATTTCACAGTACAATTTAATGTTACAAACAATACAAATCAGGTCACACAGCACGTGTGGTATTATTATGCTGAATCATGTTAATTACTCGGGTCGTTAACGCTTTGCTAATGATCCAATCCCGGGATAGAATACTTATTTAGTCCATTTTGTAAGGTGTATCAGTGTATCTTATCTTATTAATAATATCTATAGATGCTGTGTAATACTCAATATCTCGTATGAATGTAAATGCTGGTAAATGAATTTTTGTCGTGAAAAGTATTTTTTTATATTTCTAAAGACTTTTTGTTATTGTTGCGATTTTAATTAAAATAATAGGAACTTGATTGTATATTTTCTTTTTAATAAAAAAACTCTACTCTTTTGAAAAATACCATGGATTGTTTTTCAAACATTCTCATTTACTATTTGGATTCTAAGAATTAATTATGAACTATGGGCAATTCCTTGGTTTTAGTAGTACAGGCACTGTGTACATTCTTGGGTGCGTTATACAAATTTTTCGCACTCGGATGACGAACGCAACATGACCTAAAATAAAATAAAAACTTTTCGCATCTACTTTTTTTTGGTAGTTTTCACCTAGAAGGACTAGTTTTACGAAAGGAGTGTTGTCATGAATATTAAGGTACATACAATCTTCTAAATTTTAAGACCTCAATCATTGGAATATATCAGTAAATTTATAGAAAGAAATATAGTAATCCTGTTATTTCTTTACTGTATCATAGTATAATGAATTTTCAGACACTGGGTAGCCTACTAAAAACTAGTTCATCATGTCGAATCCTCAAATTACAATGCTAAAATTGTGCGTTTCATTTACAACGTTCTATTGTTACAAATATTTACACTAATAAATATTTTTTTAAGTTTGTTAGTTTTGTAGGCAAATAAAGAACTTTGGAGATAAAAATAATGTCTTGAAATTGGCAAATTAGTAAATAGATTATATTATATGTAATTAATTCGTTTTATGCGTTTTACGTATGATAATGTCGCTTTGTTTATTTTAGTATAATACTGACCTTGTCAGTCAGGCTTGACTTGTTTAATTTTCGCTTTAGTTGTTTAAAGCTGAAATCACGGCAGGCCTTTGACGGAAGTTGTACTTAAAGGGGACACCTTCTGCATCGGACAGTCTTTATAACAACACCGTCAAGGTGATAAGTTCAGACACTTGTTTTACAGCAAATTGCAAACATTTAAAATAAAGTTTATTTCAAGCAGTTAAATATACAGTATATATATTATTTAAAACAACACACTTGCTGCCTACTACAACCTGGAACCGAATAAAATGTTATCATGGAATTAATTGAAAAACTCTAAGTAAGAGCTTAGGATAATTCTTAAAAATAACATGCAATAATATTGTGATGGTAATATAATCTGCATTATTATGCAAGAAGACCTGTATGTATAACGTTATGCCAAAGTAAAACCTAAGCACGAACTCGGAGTATGCAAACACAACAAGGTTTAGTACTTCATTGTCAATATGCTTCTAAAAATAACTATTATACTGTTCATACTACATCTAATGAGGTAAGGTATTGAAATAAATTACTGTTTTATTATCCTATATTTAGAAAAAATATTGTATACCATGCATATTTAGTACAGGATTTCTATAAAATAGTGGTGATGTTTTAACTGTCTGTAAACCTATTACAAGACGAAGCAAATACTCCTTTGCATCCGGTAGCTCAAACAGTTTTTTTACATTAATTAGAATAGCTGTATGTATTGTTGTGCAAATCGGAAACCTCTTTATTCCTTTTAATAAACTTCAAATTGTCTTTTCTTTACAAACATGTTTTCCGATCAAGAAAAGGCTAAGTTTGGAATTTTATGAAGTGAAGTAAAGTCAGTGAATCTAGTAAAACAGGCATTTATAAGAACATTTAGCAAAGTTCCACCTCAAGAAAATAGCATTCTTCGTTAGAATAAGCATTTCATAAACACTGAGTCAGTCAAAAATCAAAGTAGACCTGGTCTAAAGTCTCGAACCAGACAGTTGAGAACAGAAGACTACCCCAAATAGATGGATTGGTGTATAGATAGCCTCCAAGAAGCCAGGACCTGACTCCATGTAATTTTTTTCTGGGGATATGAAAAAAATTATAAAAATTGACCCATATAAGGGAAAGATTCAGAGATGCAATATCCACTATAACAAGAGAAATATTGCACAACTTGTGGGCTGAAATAGATCATCGTCTGGAGGTCTGTAGCACAGTAAATGGTGGCCATGTTGACGTTTATTATCTAAGTTATGTATAAAATTTTTTTTGATGGAAGGAATTCAACAAAATTAATAGTTTTTTTGTAACTTTCCTCGTATTTCATTTCATAATTAAACCCCACCATTATTTTATGAAAACCCTGCATACATAATTAAAATATTGATATTGTTTGAACTTAAAATTTTCGTGTTCAGATTATCCTTATACAATTTGATTAAAAAAATAAGGTGAAGAATATTTTTTTCAAATAAAACACTTTTTTACTAGCATTATACGTGCTGTCTGTAATCAGAATTGAAAACAAACGTCTAAAACATTCAAAACTATATTTACACTTATACTGCAAAGAATAGAGACGGTAAATATATCAAAAAATGGCAATCGATTTCGCCCGACACACCGATCATCATCAGGCCCAAATAGAGAATGACAGAATCCAACATGGCGGACAATAATACAGAGATGTACGCCAATACAAAATGAAGCCATTTGTCTCTGTATTATAGGTCCTCTAATTATTCAATGGTGTGTTAATTTATTGTCAAATTCTCTAGTCTTGCAGTAAATTCTACTGTATTATTTTTTGTGAAATGGTGTATGCAGTGGATTTGAATGAATAAATAAATAAATTATTGTCAGCCATGTTGGATTCTGTCATTCTCTATTTGGGCCTGATGATGATCTGTGTGTCCGGTCAAAATCCAATGTCATTATCTATCTTTTCATATATTTACCGTTTATATTCTTTGCAGTATATTGTAAATATATTTTTGAGTGTTGAAGACGTTTGTTTTTCAATTCTCTTCAAATAGAAAAATAAATAAAATGAAAAAATAAAATAAAAAATAAATAGTATGAAATTTTGTAAAATTGTAATTGATCGAAGTAACGCTTACACAGGTGCCTAGCCTGTAGTGTGGGTACAAAAAATTCAGTAGACTACCCACTAAAACAACTCCTCTTCCACTTTTGTACACTAGCCTAGGATCGCTTATCGCATTACATCAGCACTAGGCCTACTTTGGCTTTTGCCCTTTAGGGCTCACTCCGAATCCAACCGTTACTTATTCCAAAGATCTAGAGAGAAATCCTGTCTAAATCGGCCTCCTTGGATCGGAGGACTTTCTGGACGAAATGCGATAAGCAACTCCAGTTGTCCTCACCCTCTAACATCAAGCAGACCGAATCCACCGTTAGCACTCCACGTTGCCATGTGACCACCAGGCGTGGCCGTTCCCAATTTGGAAAGTTGAAAAACGTGTGTTCCGCGTCGTCGGGAACGCCCGAAAATTAAATACAATCAGGTGAACCGGTCTTACCCATCCTGTGCAGGTAGGACTACGACTGAAATTAGCCATGACCCGACAAGAATTAAGTCAGAAAGTAAGGCCACCTCGTCATGTAGCCCAGTTCCACCCAGGGTTGGACCTGCTTGATGAGTGTCGCAGTCCATCGACCGCGACTCTCCAGCTCCCAGCTCTTCTGCCATGTCTGGTTGGTTCGCTGACGTTCCTGTGTTCTTGCCTGGTCCTTCCTGACATCAAATTGTCTCTGATATATCACCTTTCTCTTCCGTGTTAAAAAAATGAACAGGGAAAACGTCAAAATCGATAGGATTGTTTTATTTTATAATGATCAAGTTAGGACAAAAGTTTTAAATTCGAGAATATTGAACCTCGTATATTGGTTCTGCTCAAGTTTCGTTGCAGTTTGGAATACATTTGTTCAGTTTGGTTGCAAACACAACATTAAAAATTTTCAACAGTAAAATAATCCTGAAAATCTGTGCTTTACTTTTTAGTTAACAAATGCTGATTTATTATTATTTAGTCGTTTAGCTAATTTACAAATTGCTTTTATTTTAGAGACTGATTTGCACATATGCAAAAAGAATGGGGAATCCTGATAGGTTTCAGGATATTTTCCTTTAAATGGAATCATCAAATAAAAATAAAAAAATTAACTAAATAAACCAATATATTTAACACTGTATTAACAATATATATAAACCAGATATGAGTAAAAAAATTCTTTATTTCCTAAAATAAAAAGAAATTCATAATTCGATAAAAAAATTGCCTAAGAGTTTAATTTATTTAGACATAGTTCTTCGTCTAAATACTTTTACTTTCTCCCCCTATACCATAGTATATGGAGAAAGTATTGTTTTCGTCAAAATTTTCGAATTTGAGTTGTTGGTGGATATATCCATTTTGGTTCCCCCTGAGTCCAAAAAAGTTGTTTTCGGAGTGATGTCTGTGTGTGTGTGTGTGTGTGTGTGTGTGTGTGTGTGTGTGTGTGTGTGTGTGTGTGTGTGTGTGTGTGTGTGTGTGTGTGTGTGTGTGTGTGTGTGTGTGTGTGTGTGTGTGTGTGTGTGTGTGTGTGTGTGTGTGTGTGTGTGTGTGTGTGTGTGTGTGTGTGTGTGTGTGTGTGTGTGTGTACACGTAAACAGTGGAATGTGGCATCTTTCGGTGGACATTTCACCGTGTTGTAGCATCGTAAAATATTGTGGCATCTTACACAAGATGCCACAACAAAAAATCATATTTTTGGCTTCCTTGTAACATTCCAAGCTTTATTAGACATGGATGTCACAATCGATTATTTTGCATTATTGTGTGTGTGCCGTCCATTTATACGTATTGTGGCATCGCGGAGTCAGCCAGACGGTGGCGCTCCTACAGGGGAATTCGCCAACTTCTTCCACCGCTCTCCACTACCTGGCGCTGTTGCCACGTTTTGGCGTTGTGCTTTGCGATGCGCGTCGTTCTAATCGTACCCCAGCAACAATCGCAATTAAAGGAATGTACTTAATCAAATAGTTGATTATTTTAAATGCGTTTTAAAAATTATAAAAATTAATTATAATAACAGCCTGTTTAGTGTTTTTAAACTTATTATTTTGTGACGTATTGACATGAATCTGCTCTTAAAACTATAACATATAAGATCTTAAACAATGTATTATACTATACATTTTATACACATTATAACTATATGTACAACTAAATATAAATTATTTATATTTACATAATACACTTAGTTTTAGTTGTATTTCCCATTTTTATTAACACAATTCACCCAAGTCGAATAATGGTAAACATGCAGTTTTTATCATACAATGATAAAGTGCTATTACTAAAAAATTGCTTTTGCTATTTATTACTAAAAATGGTATTGCTAAGTACTAAAAAAAAACTTTGGTTTTAAAACCCATTATAAAAGTATACTTAAAAAATCGCCCCCCCTCCTCAGACAATTTCAACGACGCATTCTGCGTCATAACGACCCCCCCCCCCCCGTTGGCACCCCTGCTATAACCTTATTTATTAATTAAGCTAGGTTTTATACTTATATTTCATGAAAGTCAAAATATAAAGAGCCATACACTTAATGCTGTTGTTAATTCTCAGTAAAGCCCTGTTTTATGTGGCACAGTTTTATAACATTCATAGTAAGCATAGTAAGAAAATTTTTGAATTTTGTGGCGAAACAAAAATTTGTATTACGTATAAATTCAATTTTTATGATAAATAAACTGTTTACAATGTTTTTACAATGTTTGTACTAACTGTTGATGCAATGTTTTTAAATTGTTTTACAATAAAAATCATTTCTTGTACTAATAGTATATTTCACCACTAGTCCAGAAAGTGACCCATTTCTGGGCGAGATAGTGTTTTACGCGCGAGTCGAAGCCGAGCGTGGAAAACACTATCGAGCCTGGAAATGGGCTTTCCGGACAGGTTGTGGACGATACTTTTCATCACGACGCAATTATTAATAAATGTGGAAGTTTTAAAGGAGGATTATTTTTGTAAATTCTTCGCCATTGGACAAAGTAAACAAAGCTGGAATTCAAAATTTAATTTGTTTTAAACCCAGCTGATTGTTGCTGTACGGAAAAGTTTGTTTACCTTGGACGGAAAGTAATGTTTACAAACATTACTTTCCGTACAGGTCAGTAAAATCAGCTGACAGTGACAGTTTGGGAAATGACTACTTTCCAAGGTCTCAGCTGTACGGCAAGTTGTCACTTTCATATACGGAGTGATGAAAAAGCATTTTTATTTTTCCTTCTCACCCGGACCATATGTTCATTCACATCTGTAAATTTTAGTGGTGTATTAGTGTTTGAATGACTGTTTGAGTTTATTTTACGTAGGCACCAGTGACCTTCTTTTAAATTGACCAAGATGCAATTGATTGTGGTCATCTCTGGAAAATTACCGGTGGACCTTCCAAAAATATCAAATTATCTGTAACTTTGTTAATATACTGAACTCTCTGTATATGCAAAAATAATGCATACCGGTAACATTTAGGTTGTTGCTAATAACATTCACCTAATTTATTGTAGTGTAAACGGTTTTTATTGACTATACATAAACAACTGAAACAAACATAGATAATTTATTAAACATATAATAATAATAAATTATATGTTTACAATAGTATTTCGTATAAACATAATTATATATAATGACTTGAGTAAGGCTACGTTCGTAACTATACATACTTATCTACAACTAACTAATCTTTGCCTTAAAAGGTGTATAAAAGAGTGATGTCTTCTTTTTGGTAATTATGAAAATTGGTCGACTTTAAAATATAGGTCATTGTTGTTATAAAAATTAAATAAAATTGATATAAAAGGCAGGAAGCAGCACAGATGCGTAGGTGACAACTCCAGGGAGGAAACAGCTAGGATCCAGCTCAAACTGGGTACAGTATTATAAATTTTTGCCTTTTTTATTACATTATCCATCCATCAAAATACTTCTGTGAGAGCATGGTGCATATTAAATTAACCTCGGTTCAAGCTGGGTTCAAGACCTAGGAATGGTAAATAAAATTTGACAGTTAGAATAACAAAATTATAAGATAAGCAATTGAAGTTGAAAAGTAAAAGTTGTAAAAAACAATGCTTAAAAGTAGCATTCTGTTATTTTTTAACTTTCAATGTTATCTCTTTGCCTTTTTATGGCAAACCCATAGCACTAATGTTAAAAAATTACAGTTTTCAAACTGAGTTTTAGAAAATGGGTAAGTGGTAACTATAATTTATAATAAATATCATTTATAATAAAAGCGGATTAAAAGTAAATCTGTTCCAAGTTGGGAGCCATTGCTTCCTTGTCCCCCGTAATTCCGCCCATGTACGAGCTAGATTTCCAGATGGATGAAAACACATAACCACAGACACTCCTTGTATAATAGTATAGGTCTCACAAAAAATTGCATTTGTATTATAAAGCTTTCGCCTGGGTAGCGTGAGCTCTGTTGCAAATGCTCTGCTGAAATCAGTTTGACTCGCTTGACAGTGTTGGGAGAGTATCAGGAACGCAATTGAATCAACTCAGATCAAGAAATTAAACAGACTTTAATAATACAACTATAACTAAACTAACATGGTGCTCAGATGGAACATATGATTATACCCTTCAATGACAATGAGCGATTCATCCCTCCGTGCAATATTTACTTATAATTGAATTTACACAAATTAGACTCCGCCCAAGTGGGGCTAGTTCTTCTTTGTTTGCTCAACACTCATGACGTAAGAGTTCGGTAAATTGCTTCGCGCACAACAGGAGTGTCCAATATGTGAATATCACTGTGGAAATTTTACTCACAACTTAATCGAACATTAATTATTTACAGCAATAAAACGAACAATGATATCGTTAAATCAAACTTGGGCTTACGAAATTCAATTCCACAAACAATGGTACTTTACAAATTAACCTACAAATGAAATCATGTCTTAACCTCTAATATTTAATAATGTTGAAGGGTTCCAGAACCCTTGGATGTAATAGAATATTTAATGCTTTAAATAGCAGTGCTTGCCTTCAGTTCCTACTTTAGAGTTTTACTTCGTTTCTCTAAGCGGGGCGGATTAATTAATTTTATCTATTACTTTAAATACAATTATTTATTTACTTATTTATTCCTTTACTACTTATAACTTTATCCTTAATATTTGATTACTTCATTTATGCTTGCTGTTCGCTTTAGGGCTTATGGTCTTTGTTTATTCGTTAACTAAAGGGAATCTAGAAATGCTCTATCGAGCATTTAAATTTAATCGTTCGGGACCTAACGCTGTGCACCGTGACTTGACATACCCCTGAAGTTGACTTTTCTTCCGCCGTCCGTCGGGATCGTTGCCGGTTCGGGGTCGTTCGGTGTGGTCCCTCGGCTGTGCTCCACCGTTCACCCCGTGGGCGCGTGAGTGGTCGCTGGTGCGGTGGAGTCCTCGTCCTTGGGCCTCGAAGCTGCCGGTCCGGCTTCCTCCTCTGGGGCGTCTGAAGCTGCTGGCCGTCTTCCTTCTCTGGGATGGTCTTCGTGGCGGCGTTGATATCTGGAGCCCTCTCAACTGGTGGCTTCTACCTGTCCAGTTGGCCTCTTAGCTCCTACTCCCCCCTAGGCGAATCCTTTTCCCCTGACTTCTTCTACCCTCTACGCCTTGAAGACTGATAATTCCTTCCGCTCCTAAGTTCCAATTTTGTCCCCACTACTTTTGATTTCATCCCCGTTTTCGATTGTCCACGCCTCCCAGCCAATTGCGGCCGGCGTCAAATTGTCACCACGTCGGATTGGAACCGATCCTCAGAGCTGGCCTAGGGCGGTGCGAGCGGTGCGACCGCACCGGGCGCGCGCTTTCAAATGCCCCGCGCAAAAAATAAAATAAAGTAAATAGACAAGATTTAAGTAGAGCATTGGGAGACGCCGTTTATAGTGCCACGGCCTCAAAATGGTCATCTACGTCTAAACATTTTGTACTAGTAAAATACCGGTGAAAAACAACTTGAAAGTGGTTACATTATTATATCATATGAAAGGTAATATTCTGAAACTTCTTATTATAATAAGAGATAACCGATAATTAGTTGTGTTACAGCAACTAATAATTCATAGAATATTTGTAGATTTTTTGCGACGTCAATCCAAGTAGCCACCACGTTTGAAACGTCGAAACATTACTTTTTAAACTTACCTAGCTCAGGTATTAATTTGTATCGTATAAATTTGTATTGGCACCTCTGGTTTGTCAAAAGAGTTCCTAACTAGTATTAATTCATCGTAAGGTCTCTTAGGTTTGAATATACAATATTCGTATTTTCGAACTTTATAACAAATGGTGAACGGCTGGCAGACGACCGTTAGCTAAAATTGTTATTTGATGTAGTGTACATCGTTATTGCTAGTCAAATGAAATGTCAATTTGAAGAGGAAGGAAATGTAGATGTATGTATTAGGTTGGTAGTATATAATGATCGAATTGAGTGCAACACATATTGTTTACATGTACTTTGTTAAATACTTCCTTCGCGCTCCTTGCAATTTTGTTATGCAGGTGTTACGCTCGTAATGCAGGTGTTGACAGCATTACAATTTTACAAAAAAAATTGTACAACATTCATAATTTTTTATAATATATTATTAAAATTTAATTGATTTGTAGGCCTACTCTTATAAAGACAATAATATTCAAATCTGCCTACTTAATTTTTATTGCTTGTTTCCAAAATAATCTTAAATGTTACCATTTACAATCAGAGGGTCATTAGTATAATTTAATTTGTAATTTAATGAGGATTAGAATGATATAGTCTACGCTTATGACTTCATTTACTTGTATTTAAAACTACACGTAAAACTGATATTAAGTTAGGCTATTGCAATGCTTCAAAATAATGGAAATTTGACCGCATCTGGTCACGTGACCAAAATTGTAAGCAGGCCCGTTAGGCCTGAGTTTTCGTGTGCCCCACTCGATGACGTTTTGTTGAAAATTAGATTTTGTTTAGGAATATTTTACTCTAATCAGTAGTAAATATTGATTTTTCTTTATGAGGCAAATATTTCCATAATAGTTCTAAAAAATAATTTAATAATTTTGATTTAACGAAACATGAATTATTGGTTTTTGCCTTTTTAAAAACAAATTTATAATTCAATTTTAAGCAAATATTAACACTATTTTATAATGTTTTATCAGTCATTAGGTATAGGCTATAGTTACAAATCATAATAGTTAGTACTATTTAATACAATTTTTCTTTTTTTTCTATTGATTTTTTTACATCAGATTAGGTCTTAGGAAATTATAAATATTAGACTATATTATAAGTAAAACGAGAAGGACCTATTGAGCATAGTGGTGCCATTCTGTCGGGTACTGTCACGACAGATCGTCACCCATTGTAACCGGCGTCAGGTTGTCACCACGACAGATTGGTACCGCGCCTTTCTCGAGGTTCCAACCTGTCGGGTAGCGCACCGTCAGATTGTCGCCGTTAGCGGTAGGCGTCTAGTTGTCCCCAAGACAGATTGGCACCGGCCCTTCTCGGGGTGACAACCTGTCGGGTAGCGCACACGACTGATTGTCACCTCTAGGATCGGTGCCAAACTGTCGTGGTGCCAATCTGACGGGGTGACAATCTGACGCGTACCCGTGAGAATGTGCGTGCCGTCCGTCCTCCCAGCGTTGTACATCTGATCATGGTACATTTTTTGTATCATGTTGCCGTCTGGTTGGCGCCGGTCTTGGCTAATTGAAGTGAATTTACTGAGATAAATTTTGCATCGAGATTAATATTAGTTACGTTTACAGTAGGCTATATACAATTTTACGAGGGTAAATAGTTGTAACTGATTCTTTATCTTCATTTTCGTAAACCCCCTTATTTATTTGAAGGATTAAATTTTTATTTTCAACACACTAAATCGTAAGAGGGAAAATAACAAACTCATGTAGCCTATGTATTAGGTAAAGCTCTTTTAAATAAATTAAAATTATTATAAGTACATAAGTTATCCATCCGTCAAACAGTACCTAAGAAAAAACATTTTTGAACAGTTCATCTGAGACTTCTTTCTACTGGGCCAATTTACATGCAGGTTGTACCAAAAACAATTTTTTACCTACACTAATCTATTAGTAGGCTATATCAACAATATTTAAGATTGGGCCTAATTGGTCAAAAATTAATCATACAATTTTCTTAGGGACACGTTATCTAAGTCAAGCCACGTCCGCATTGGCCGAACATATTCGGCGAATAAAGTTCTTCTGAAGTTTTGTTTGTTCGTTGCAAACATTTTTGAATGTAAATCATAAGGCCGGTAATTAAGAATGTTTGTGATTTTTTGTGTTTGCCGTACAAGTTCGCCACGAATGTTTGGCCAGTGCGGACGTGACTTAACAATAGAATTTTCCCAATCCTTTAGACAAATGTCTAAGACTTCCAAACTACTCAAATTTACATTGAATGACGCGTGGCGTGCGACTGTCGGAGCGGGTTATAAATGCTCCTTTTACTGCAACGTATTTATTTTACCCGCGTCTTTTGACGCACGTCGAAACACACGATGTATAAAAGGGGCCTTAAATAGTTAAATTGTTGATGGTCAGTTCTAATAAATTGTTTACGTTTATATTGAATACTATTTTCGAGCATAAAAAGGAACGAACACACTTGTTTTGACGTTATGCAGTCAATTAATTGTCCGATTTGTCAAATCATAATGCTGCCTTATTTTGATAATTTACTACAGTCGTAGAGCGATCGGTTTAGCACTCCGGTCTAGATATTGGCCAACCGGTTATTTCGTATCTTGGCGGCGACGTCATATTTATTACAACTTTGTTTTAAACAGTGTCACTAAAGTTTTGTTTTACAAATGATACTCATGTTTTGTGACAACTAGATTACAATATCCATAGGCTTTTGAAAATTATCGAAAAAATTATGTCTTGAACATCTTAAACGGTAGCCGGACGGAAGGTCCGGGCTTCAGAAATGACCTAGAAATTGGTTACCTGTTTTGACGGGGCGGACACAGGGTCAAACCTCTAATGGCAGATCGGGCCCGGACCTAACGTCCGCCCCTGCGTTTGCCGTTTGAGTCTGTTTGGCGAGAGTTGACAGGGACATGGGACATAGGTGTCTTCATTTGTTATATATTGTGGGCCTACTAAAATAACAATGTATATAATGATTTTTTATGATTACGATGTTATGTTTAACAAAATAATATAAATAATGTATATAAAATTTTAGCAAGTTCAAACTTGCTAATCAATAAGGCTGTGGTAAATCGGTTAAAAATTCCACAGAAATTAGGTCCTAACGAAGCCATGTTGTTAAAGGAGTGATTTGGGTGAAAGTTTGTCTTAATAAAGAAAATTATTGTCAAATCAAACAAAATAGAAACAAACAACGCATTACGAGATGCCGCCTCGCGGCCGTAGCTCTGGGCGAGTTTGATGGCTGCACAGGTTTACGGGAATCGTGCTTTAAAATTAACCAATTATGATAGAGATTTACTCTTAACTTGCACACAGAAAAGAGCTGTAAATAAAATCAACTTTGTATACTGTATATTGGTTCTAATTTTTCCATGAAGTGTTGGGCAGAGTCTCGAAGATAGATCTGAAAAAAGACTACCACGCAATTATATTTTGTACCAAAATACAAACAATTTCAATCCACAGTATCTGTAAGACCTGCTGTGGATTATTAGAATATAATCTACAAGAGGCTAAAAGGGCCAAAGCCCATAGGACGGCAAATTTTAGGGAATAAAGGTTTTTAATTCTACAAAGAATTATATAAACCAAACACGGAACGAGTACTACTTAAGCTACATAGTTTATTTCCTTAAATTTATACAGGGTGGTTGAAAAGTAACATGGACCCCCCCCCCCTTAACTTTTTAACTATTTGAGATATTTGAAATTGGTTTGCGGCAACCTTAATTGGACATGAGGTTATTGTACCATCATTTTGTAGCCCCTCATATCCAAGAAGGTTGCCGCAAACTTATTTAAAATATCTCAAATATTAAAAAAAGTTAAGCAGGGAGTGCAAGTTACTTTTCAACCACTCTGTAGAATCACAATTAATAATTGTAGCTCTTCGCCATTCCTTAAAGCTTGAAATGAGGTTCAATCTACCAAAAGCGACCACTTTGCGATTAAAACCTGCAACGTCTGGGGACGAAGGAGCCCTGGAGCACCGTGACAGTGACAGTGTGCATAGAGAGCCTGCGGCGTCGGGTGCCGTGGGTTGTCATTGTCGCCCCCACCCCCTCGCTACACCGCGCCGCGGCCCTTACCTGCGTTGCAGGGGACGACTGGCTGGATACAAATTCGCCAGCGGTTGGAGGGTCGACGAAAAGATTAAAATTCGCCAGTTCCAGGAATCCGCCCGCAGCCCCTCGGCGCGGTGAAACAGTAGATGACCCCGGTTCATGAACGTGTTCATTCGGCGGGACAACATATCCTGGTAATATTCAAACGGAATGGTAAATCGGCCAATCAAACGTCACCTTGAGAAAAATCAACGATCGGAAACCATCGTTCCGACAAACAATCTTCAAAAACAATTTTGAGCAATCTAGTTCATCATTAGTTAATTATATTATGTTATATATAGATGATGTGGGGTGCGTACGTAAATATGTCGCCATGGGAATGTTGTAAGCTAATGTCACTCAAGCATCTATCACCTACGAGTAAATTAATAGTAGTTTATACAATGAATTGTATTATGAAAGTGTTTAAGCCACGATGAGTTAAGATATAAGTTAATAGAGGACCAGCGAAGGGAGTGTTCTAAATATCTCACGAAAATCAATAGATTTTAGTTTAGGGGCCATGGATTATCAGTATTTACACAAAAATTGCCAGGATCCGTTCAGTCGTTTCATATCTAGACACTTAAAATAATTTTTTCATTATGTAGGATTATTAGGCCTATGATATGAAATTAAATGACAAATAAATCTCACATTGGCCTATATGTACATAAAGTGTTCAGTTAACTTTTTTCTTTTTCATTGGAATCTCATATATTATTTTTAATGCGATTTGTCAGAGAGAAAACAATTTAACAATATAGCTTAGGACTCGGTCAAGTCAGGAACAACACTCAACTCCAGTGAGGAAGAGCTCGACCGGCCACGTTCCTGGGTTCCCCGAGGGTATGAGCGCTGGTTCCAAGAACTGGCGAATTTGTATCTTTTCGTCGACCCTCCAACCACTGGCGAATTTGTATCTGGCCGGACGACTGAGGGTCCCATCACTAATTAGGGCTTGACCTGGGACCTTCAGTCGTACTCTGCAAAATATTTAATTATTCACGCTCGATGATTTTACCCTGGGACCTTCAGTCGAACAACCGGGCGGACCGCTGACGAAATGCCACAACCAATAGGAACAAAGTTTAACCAAAAATAATCTTGTAAATGGGAACCGATTGGTCGGAAGGCGGAGACATCGATGAAAAAATTAGGAGTTTTAGAGGGAAGGAGAGAAAAGTTAGTCTGGAAGAGGCCGCCAAGGGAAAAGGGGAAGTCTAGACTGGGGCTGTAAGGGATCGAGCAAGGCCCGGAAGAGGGCTATCCATCCACCGAGGACCCACCATCCAAGCACCTGAAGGAGAAGGAATTGAGAGGCCGACGTAGAAGAGGACAAGGACCCGCCGTCACAGCCGACCTCATCCACTCCGTGCAACTTGGGTTCCTTAACAGAGACCGGAGGAGAAGAACTCGAGAGCCCGACCAAGAAGAGGACAAGGACCCGCCGCGCCGTCGAGCCACCCTCAGCCAAACCGTGCGACTTGGTTTCCCGACAAAGACCGTAGGAGAAGGACTCGAGAGGCCGACGAAGAGGACAAGGACCCGCCGTCACAGCCGACCTCATCCACTCCGTGCAACTTGGGTTCCTTAACAGAGACCGGAGGAGAAGAACTCGAGAGCCCGACCAAGAAGAGGACAAGGACCCGCCGCGCCGTCGAGCCACCCTCAGCCAAACCGTGCGACTTGGTTTCCCGACAAAGACCGTAGGAGAAGGACTCGAGAGGCCGACGAAGAGGACAAGGACCCGCCATCGCATCCACCCTCAGCCACTCCGGGCGACTTGGTTTCCCGACAACGGTATGTCACGACCACCTTCAAAGTTAGGGGTGATGAGGCCGAAAATTATTAGGAGGATTTAGTGCAAAATAATTCCAAAGTACAAAATAGAATTCAAAAAAAAGAACAGGAGAAGTAAATTTGATAGTAATTTTTCATGAAATAAATTAATAATAAATTAACAAAAATAATAATAATAATAGTAAAATAAAATAGACCTCGTGTTAAAATTAAATTAATTTGATAAATAAGTTTAACATAGTCCACATGGGCTCATTGTAAATAACCTTGTAAATAATTGTTAAATCTTGTAAACTAATTAATTTTGTCGTCAATATTCTCGTAACATTTATTCTTACATTGTCATTTTGCATATTATATTTATTCGTTTATTATATGTGATACATGAAAGTGAATGGAAGGACAGTGATTCACCAAGGACTTGCCCTTGTGACAAGAAGTGATTAAGTGAATTTACTTACTGAATGACAAAATATACTTGTTTTAATTGTGAAGAAGAAAGGACTTGAGGCCAGAGGCCACATCTGACTTAATATAATATATTTAATATAAAGTACCTCTTATGTCAAAGTAAGAATACTGTTGTATACCATGTACAAAATAGTTGAGAAGATTAGGGACCGGAGGCCTCCATTTTAGAATGCTTAGTAGATATAGCTATCAATAAATTATTATTTGTTCACAAATACTGTGCCTGCTAAATTTTATCCCAACCTTTCACTAGCCTAAGTGAGTGGGAAAATTTAATATATATATTCAAAGGTAGTTTGACCAAGAGAGAGTCTTACAGCGTCAAAACCCCGTTTTTGACCCCTTTGATGCCCCGTAAAAACCCCGTTCCCATTACCCAATTTTGCTGGTTGATGAACTCATGAAAATAGATCTGTTCCAACATCTTCACACCAAATTTCATCCAAATTGGAGGTCCCTGTCAAAAGTTATCAGTACCAAGGGAAAATACACACATATTCATACATATACATAATACATATATATGAAAATGAACGGATAGTGTTTTTGGCTTCTGGGGACCTCAAAATAGAAAAGTATCATGGTCCCGTGCTTAGGTCTTACCATGGCTACTACCATAATAGCGTATACCCTATAGAGAAATTCTAAGTTTCCTTTGCTAACCCCCATCTGACTTGTTTTCGAACAACCAGATTAGTTGGTGAGCACAGCGAACGAGCTAAACCATAATGGCGAGTGAGCGTAGCGAATGAGCAGACCGGAAAGGCGAGTGAGTGCAGCGAACGAGTTAAACGTGACGGCGAGTGAGCGTTGCGAACGAGCTCACTTGAATTACTAATAAAATAAATTCAATCACGGGCGAAGCAGTGACAGGAACAGCTAGTTATATATAATTTTTTAAATCTAATTATTTTCTGCAAACCCCCATCTGACTGGTTATCGAACTTAATCCATAAATGTCGATTTACACTTTTTTACCAAATTCAATCAAAATTTGACATACAGATTTGATTAAAAACTTGAAATATAACTAATTAATTAGATTTAGTTATTTCATTTAAATTTGATAAATTTTAATACAGTAATTTAATTAATTTAATTTCATTACTTTAAATTCATTATAATTGTGATTATATTTTATTGACAGTTTAATAATATTTTAGACATACAGACTGGCAGACTCTTACCTCAAAAATTAATCTTTTTGTCAAATAGTACAAAATTGACTTTTTATAATAACTAAGATTTGAAATAAATGTACCGCACACGTGTAGGCTATGTACGAAATACACAATCCATTACTATAAGATACATTTTACCAAATTTCAGCATTCAAATTAAAGTTTAAATTAATGGGCTAAATCGATACTAGCCGAAAGAGATCACCGATTTGATTATGAGAAACTCTCAGCGTGATCGGAGGTGGAGTGCACGATCTGGCAACAGCGCTGAGGCGGGAGTACACACAATAAGACCAAACATACATGTTGTGGCTTCTTTAAGAAACACACATTTTGTGGCACCGGATGCCACATTCAAAAAGGACGTGTTTATGTGGTTTTTTTGGTGTGTATCAGCAAAATGAGTTACACATCATGAAACATTTGCTCTTTGGACAAACACCACGTACTCAGTTTTTACGATGCCACAATCGACTGTTTGTGTGCCTGTGCCACAGCCAATCAATTGCCTGTATGTGTGTGTGTGTGTGTGTGTGTGTGTGTGTGTGTGTGTGTGTGTGTGTGTGTGTGTGTGTGTGTGTGTGTGTGTGTGTGTGTGTCAGGATGTATACAGAGCTAGAGAATGCCCCAATGGTCCGATTTCGGTGAAATTTGGTACGTAGGTCCAAACCCACGATAATTCCAGGCGTTTTTTTTCATTTTTTTTGAATTTTTGATTTTTAAGGGTAGTTTACCCCCAAAAACCTTCAAAAATCGTCAAAAATCAAAATTTCTCAAAAACGGCTCTAACGATTTTGATTAAAATTTTGTGGTTTATTAAGCTTAAAATGGTGAATAAAATGACACCACCCGCATCTCCGAGAAAATGCGCGTTCAAAAGTTATGGAGTGAAAAGTGTTTCAAAAATCAATTTTTTGAATTTTCAAAATAGCAGTTGTCTCGAAATAAATTTTACTTACCACCATTAAATCGAGCTAAAAAAACTAAATAATCCAGTATTTTAAATTATTGCTCTACGTCAAGTGGTTGCGGAGAAAATTCAATTTTTCGTTTAGCGGTAAACGCAGTACGTTGTTAAAAGTCACAGACGCGCGTAGGGTCAAAAGAGCGCTGCTCAGCTGGTAGCTATCCAACTGAGTCATCAAGACATTAATGTTTAGAGCTTTTAACACCTTTTTTATATTGTTGGGAGAAAGTATGTGTCAGTTAACTGATACCGTTTATTTAAAACTTAGTTCAAAAGTTTAATCATGACAAGGAAAGCCAAGAACACTTATGGTTTAGAGTAGGATGGAGCACTTATCGATCCCGAGTGGGCCAGATAAGATAGCCGCCAGCTGGCCGGTCCCACAGACCCATGTCTAGGAACACTCGTCTTTTCAGTTGGTCGTCCAAAGTTAAGAGTATTATGGTTCTTTACAAATAAATTTAATTTAAACTAGTAGGAGTTATAAGTAATAATTCAACAGCTTAAAAATATTTTCTGATATCTCACTTGAAAAATATTTTATTTATGGGTAGAGAATAAGGAAAATAAGTTTTGAAAAGAGAAAGTCTTGCCATTAGTTTAAACATTTATGAAATCAAATGTTAAAATAAATAAATGTTGACTCTAGGCTTCAAGCAGTCGTACAACGCTTGTTCAACTGATTACTTGTAAAGTGTGCCTCATGACGAAACTTCAATATTGCTGTTATTGTTGAACGTTAACTTAATTGTTGAATGCATTACTTAAGTACGGTGAAAATACGCGTACTAGCCATGACGCGTCGCTAACTCCAAATCCTACCACATTTTATATCTTTCAAAATGTGTAGGATGAATTTTGAATTTTGATAAGTAGCTTAAATTTGGTGGTATTAATATATATTAAGATTACTAATTAAATATTTAAACAAAATGTAAGATTAGGTATGTACTGTCAAGTTTCGCATAGGCCCCACGACGTAAGTAAACTATAAAATAAATTTACTTTTAGGATTTACTAGGTTGGAGCTTTTGTTAAGATTTATTTTCCAACTTTCGTAAATGATTTTTGATAAACGATAAAAAAGAACTATAGTAAAGAATAATTACAAAGAATAAACTTTGAAATAAAAGACAGCGTCGTAAAATAGATTACATCGTGAGTCTGACAGCACTCCAGACTTATCTGTTTCCTCATTGGTGTTGCCTTGAGACCTTTACCATTCACTCAGGTCTCAATGGAAACTTTGTTCTTCTGACCCACTTTAGTTATAATGTGTGTTTCTGGTTTGTTGGAAGCTAGAAACTTAGAAATCATAATTATTTACTTTATAAAACAAATATAAACGTAAATAAACTCAAGAACGAGAATCTCATCTGAGAAGCTAGAACTTAACGAAAATAATCTGAAGAACGTCCTTTTATTTTCAATTCAAATACTTATAAACATGACCGTTAAAAGAAATAAAATAAGTCATATTCTGTAAGATTAAAAATTATTAAAATAATTGGATCGTTCCCTTGTGTTGCAGTCAAAGAAATTCGATGCAATCAAATGGCTGGATGAGCAGATTAATAATATAATGTGCAAATAAGAGCATCCTCTTTGCCTGACGAGAAGTATATACGCTCAAAAATGCTAGATTGAAACTCTTGACGAGTTTAAATTGTTCTGTTACTTAAAGCAGCATATTTCTGAATAAAAAAATGTAATTATTGTACAGTAAATGATATACAATATTTTAGGGTAATAGAATTAATATCTAGTTAGTATTTTATTCGGAAGCACACTTCAATTTCAGTTAGTAAGTTAAGAAAGTCTTACTATGGTGGATTTATGGTTTTTAATGATGCAGTACATGTTAATTGTTTAATTTAGTATTTGTTAACTATTTAATTACTTGATAATTTTATTTAGTAGTACTAGAAGTAAGTGATCTGCTTAAAATGTTTCTTTTATTATTACAAGCTTTCAGTATTAGTACAAAATTAACTGTAAAATATTGTCAAACCTGTTTGTAGATTAAAGAGTGTTAAGAAACTCATTAAACGAAGCAAGGAATTTCATGAAGTTAAAGCTTTCTTGATGAGAGAGCAGACAACGAAGCTTGTTTGATGTTTTTGAACTGCTAAATTATCATATTTGATACAAAAATATCATGTAACATATTTTAATATCAAAATGTCGTTATATAATTTAAGGTATTATTCAAGGCAATAAGTAGTTTTTAGGTAAAACAATAAAAGTGGAGTGAATATAAGAAACATGTTTTCATAATTACGTCATATCCTGACCCTATTTATGTCAAGAAAAATTATTATCTGAACGTAATTTTTATCATAACCTGACTGGTGATAATTCAATCAGACTGATACAAAATATAATGTTTTTAGTTAATTTGTGTCGCGAAATATTGTAATGACTTGATATTTTACCAATTTTTATAGACAAATGCATCAACATGATTTGTAAACTTTCTCATGGTCGTAAAATTAAATTATACACCAATGTAGTCTAGGCCGAGACTAATGACGTAGTTAAAGTAGTAAGGAAAGTAGCAAAGATAAATCCATCACTCCTTAATCAAAATCCGGATTAGTCTAGACCAAATAAGTTGAGAGTATGTAAAGTGGTCCGTTAAGAAGTAAACTTATTTATAGCAATTCCTATCAGTATCTAAGAACTTCTCAAGATTGAGAAGAGCTTGACACACCACGAGGCAAATCGGAAGTCTGCTGCAAAAACGATTCTATATTATAATAGTCTTAAACTATTAATTTAAAATTTTCATGGTTGTTTTTAGTCGTTGTCACGTGAAATCTAAATAATGTGAATGCACCATTGATTTAACGAAATTTCCTGATAATGTAGATCTATAAATACTCTACTAGTTAAACAATTTTTATTGGAAATAGTTTTTCATGAGAATTGTTTTGTATGGTCTTTAAGGAATGAAGTATAAAAACGTGATTCTCGTGAGTGAGGTTGTGTTTTTTTCAACTTACGGAAGCTTTTCACATCTATGTTCATCAATACCACTTAGCTATGTTATCTTTAGTCTCATTCTTAAATACAAACATTGTTACATACAAATAATAAAGAGGGTATTGGGATTCTCGGATTATTCATTCGCCCTCTGGTCATGTTCAATGGTTTGCAAAAATAAGCCTTATGGAAAATTTTATATTATCAGGTCGAAAATTGCAACATGTTTTTAATTAATTCCCAAAAAATCTTCACTCGGTCAAGTTTTGAGCACCAATCTGAGGATTAAGTGTCACCAATTGTGTTAAGTTAATAAACGGTTAACTTCCATCGGGAAATGTAACCTGTCAAGCTAAAACACATAATTCATTTTAATCTTCAGAACATGTTATACTTTTATGAATAAATGAAATAATCATAGTCGTTAAGGAAAAGTTTAATAAAACAGCTGGTACAAAATGATACAGCTGTCTCTTAATTTATACATCAATAAATAGGCTTAATAAATATATTAATAAATATTTTGAAAATTTTTCACAATTTACTGCTTTTCTAAAACCAATGCATAAGAGGTGCACAAGATAATATTAGCACTCTTCTTTTATTTGTTGTTTACTGTTTTGTTATTTCACTACCAAAATAGCAAACCATGAGATCCGTGTTAAAAATTGCAACTTTAAATACCCCCGTCGCACCAGACCTGCATACTCAGCGAATTTGAGATTTTGTATTCTCAACATAAACACCATAGGAATGAGAATGCTACCATGGGGAACAATGGAAGTAGGTATTTTTAAGATTAACAATTTTCGACCATATGAAGCTATACTGTATACTAAGTTTCATCAATATCTGTCCATAAATAAAGGAGTCTGCCTATTATCCATATGATTAACATGGGAAAAGAGTATGCAGGTTTGCTGCCAAGATAATTACAAAAACAAAGATTTTTTACCATAAATAGATGGATCTCAACCAAATGAAGCTAAATGACAAGTCTCAAAAAATATTGGTTAATAAGTGAAATATTAACACATCCTTATCCCCCTTAACGATTAATATTGGAGCCCCAAAATACAATGCATTGTCTTTAGATTTTTTAATTTCTCGGTAACCAATGGAGGTAGAGCAAATCTTTAATGTTTTTAAAAAAAAGTGTGTGTTTTTTGAGCTAATTGCAGTAGTAAACTTAAAAATAGAAAACGTTTAAGAATTACATTTGAAAAACGTAAAAACCAATTTTTTGGGGTACAAAACCCCCCAAAAATACCCCATCCGGTTGGTCGATAGATCTGGTTTACCAACTCATACGAATAAAGGTAGGATTACACACCTATAATAAATTTGGTCTCGATCGGACATTTTTTACTAGAGTTATCGTGTTTAGACACACACACACACACACACACACACACACACACACACACACACACACACATACATATATATATATATATATATATATATATACTTATACTTATACTATTATAAGTAGTATAATATTAGTTTTGAAAATGTGTAATTTAAGCAATAGTGTGTTTTTTCTATATTGTTCATATTGTTAAATTGCTTGATCTAATTATTATAATATATAGTGTTTCTGCCATTTTATTTTATCGACAACTAGTTTCTGTCTTAGACCATTTTCAAGTCGATTTAAAAAAATACAATAACCTAATAAACTAAACATAATAATTTTTTTTAAAAATATAAGAAAAAAATGTTATCTTTAGTTTATAAGGTTATTGTACTTTTTAAATCGACTTGAAAATGGTCTAAGACCGAAACTAGTTGCCGATAAAATAAAATAATATAATAAAAAAGTGTACTTTGTTTTAAAATGTTTATTAAAATAATATATATATATATATATATATAAATTTTAATGAATATATTTTTTGGTCTCTGTGTACCTCAAAACGAAAAAGTAACATGGTCCCGGGCTTAGTTCTTACCATGAGACCTACGGTAATAGCTTCCTCCCTATGGGAAATTTGTCAAAAATTATGATTTAGACTAAAAAAGGGTTTATAGGGGTTGAAGCTGTTTTAAAATATATTTTTGGCCCCAAATGCGCCTTATACAAAGTGTAAGCAAAATCTCTAGGCTATATTTCAAGATAAAATGTAAAAAAGTACATTTATACAGACACTCCTTATATTATAGTATCATACAAAGTAAAGAAAGTTAGGAAGCAAAAAAAGAAAGTAAATAAAAATTGTATTATACCTTAATAAAATGTTGGATATAAACAACCTTTGGACCGCTCCGGTAGCAGACAAATGCGAGTCTACAATGTCAATAGAAACAAAATTACTTAGCTTTATCAAATTAAAGTAGGGTTTGCTTCATTAAAATAAAATAGAAAAACTAAGTTAGGTGCTTCTAATCATTACACATTATTATTATACATTTAACAAGTATTAGCCAGCCTCATGACACTTTCACGTTAGCATAAATATTGCTAAGTATCTATTTTTATAAATTAAAGTCGTTTATCACATAACCAATCAATTTGGGGACGAAAAACGTCTTGCAAGTGAAAAACCTGATAAATGTTGTCATCATTTTGTTAATGGTTACTGGAAAATATTTGAATTTAACATTCACTGAATACCTACAAAACATTGCATGCTGAAATGATGTAGCAGATTGAAGAGGAGAGCCGGTATCCCATGTGAGTTGATAGGCGAGACTGTCATTGTATTGACAGCTGCTTATCGAACATATTGTGCCACTATACATTACAAAATCGACGTCGTATTATTTCAATACAAACTAAAAATTTTGTAACATAAATATTTTGAAAATATTCGAGTTTAATTTAATACCTGGAAAATGTATAATCCATTTCTATCCTCAAGGCATAAAAAACTTTGGCTCCAAAAATATAGAGAATTGGAACACTTATTTATTAGAGGGGATTTTGCAGACATCAAAACTGTTCATCAAGATGCTTTACAAAATCAAAATGGTTTATCTATATTTATAAAAGAAGATGTTGCTATATATATTTATATATTTATAATCGATGTACTTGGAAACCACTGAACCGTTTGCAATTATATGGAAAATTTCATGGAGAAGGTCTGTAAGCCTTTTATAATAGCCCTTAGGGTTAGAACCAGGACCGTCATAAACGGACCCATGCTGTGTACGTACCATAAAACGTAGGTTTTCAAAGTTTTTGTTTTATCTGAGTTGCTTGTAAACACAAATGGGGCAAAAAACGTTTCTTTGTGATTGATTTTCATTTAACGGTAGCTGTTTTCATTTAAAGTATCAGGAGAAGTTCTCATATAAAGTATTTTGGGGAAATTGGTTATGAAAACCTACATTAGATAATATTACAGCCATGAGGCGTGTGAGCGAACGAGCTCACCTGGGGGGCAAAGAAAATTCCTCAGGTTATAAGGCATTGCAATGCATGCCGGGTATCTAGTATATGGAATGAATAATATCATCATCATTTAAAAATTAATGACTAAAGAATATTATATCATGTTCAAATATACTTTATCTAAAAAGAACTCAAACCAGACTTTTTCTTAGTAAATATAAATTATTTCGGGTGTGTATTTATATTTATTGAAGGCAATTGGAACAAACAGTTAAAATCCGGATTTTCTAAAAAAACACAGTAGCTTTTATTTGATAGTTTGATAGTAGTGGCAAAACACCGGTTCTGTCCCAGTTTAAGGTCACTCATTTTTTTTGGGGGTTGGAAGTGGCAGGTGTGGGGTTGGAAGGAGGGGTGACAGTGATGGATGGGTTTGGGAAGTGGGTCAAGGTCATCCGGAGGGAGTTTTAAAAAAGTGGTAGCCGCAGGGGCTCGGTGGGGTTTGGGAGGGGTGGGGGTGGCGGTGCCGGGGTTGGAGGTTTTTGTTTATTTTTAAAATTAAATCAAAGTCGTGTTCTTGTGCAGAGAGGTGTTGAAATATCGTCCAACGGTGAGGGAGTGGTAGACGCCGAAGGCGGTGGCGAAGAGAAGGTAGATGCACAACATGCACAGTACGCATTTGAACAGTTGCAGCAGGCGAACCATCCCTTGTTGATTTTCTGTTTCCAATTGCAGCCTGTTGATCTCTAGTTTGAGTCTGTCCTCTTCCAATTGTGTTTTAAGTGAAAAATCATCCATCATGTTTGTGTGCTTGTTTTAATTTCTATTGGTGAAACGGGAGCGGTGTTGACGGTCGGAAAGTTGGCGATGAAATGAGAAACGAAGATGAGGACAGGGCATATTTACTGGAAAGTGGTGGGGGGTTAAGAAAAACAGATGCGTGTCCGATCAAACGTCATCGTCAGCTGTTGGTGTAGGTTTGGAGGATGCAGGAGTGAGTTCCAGCAAACCATCTTCATCTTCACTCTTAACTCTATCGCATGTTGGACAACCATAAACAAGTTCCAAATTCATAGTGATGCAGTGGAATTTGTCTATAATATCTTCTAAAGTTTCCATTAAAGCTTTTAAATCATGTCTTGTTCTAATTATAAAAGTAGATTTCATATGTGGTAGCGGATCGTTGTTCATCGTACGGGAGTCGGGAAACAAATGGCGAGCGTCAGTCAGCGGCTCGCTTATATGCGGGCAAGGGCGGTGGAGGGGGAAGTGGAGGGGTGGTGGTGTGGTGGGGGAAGGGTGATATACCCCCATGCGAACCGTTGGCCAGCGCATTTCACTGCGAAACGCCGTTCGGGTAGGTAGTAGGAGGTGTATTAAGTTAGGAAAACTAATAATGTTTGTAAATTAAATATTAAGTTTATTTCTAACCAGAGTTTGCATTTCTTGTTCCTCGTTGTCCAATTCAATAATTTTAAGACCATCCGTTGTTTGTTCTTCTTCCCCTGCACTGTGCAAGGATGAAGATGTGAAGGTGGCAGAAGAAGATGATGACGATGAAGGTAATGTTGGCGGATTTATAACTTTCACTCCGATGTTGATCCATCTTACAGGATAATTATCCATAAGTATGAGCAGGTTTTGAAATAGGGTTTCCATCTCGTGCTTTTTGGTAACTAAATGTTGAAAAGAAATAAACTTATCATCCATGTTGTTGTCTGTCTAAGTAATGGAATCGGAATGAGAAATGTGTCGAAGGGTCTGTGGAATATATGTTATAAAATAAGTGGTGGGGATAATCTCAAGGTCATCCAAATGGAGTTTTAAAAAAGATCATCTTACAAGTGTAAGATGTATTTATTTAAGATAATGAGTTTTCATCTTTTTCTTTCTTTACATCTTGTTTGTATTTTTCTTTTTCTTCTTTAGCCATAGCGATGAGATCTTCAGTGGATAGTGGATGTACTTCAGGAAATTTTAGAATTAATTTTGGTTGGAATCCCTCTTTAGTCAATACTTGAAGATCGGACGTCATTTGTTCTGCACTTTGATAGTCCTTTCCGTAGATTTTTCCATTGAATTCAATCATCATTCTGTACAACATGGTATTAGTAGTTGTTTTCGCTGTGTCAGTTGGAGAGCAAATGATGATTCTGTTAGGTTACACGTTCCTTTTATAGATGCTACAGCGATCACTTGATATTATTTAACATTAGTAATATATCTGGAACTTAACGTTACTTTGAGTAGATGGTGTTGTAGTTGAAGGTTGTGTAGAAACGAATACTTCTTCGTTGCAGAACTTTTGTTTAGGAAACATCCTCATGTTGTTAGCGTGAACATCAATATTTAAACGATAACCACCGGCAAGTAACACTCGCAGTTCATTAGTAAAATCGTCGAGTTCTTCAAAAGTTGTGATGGTGGTGGTATCGTATGATGCACACTTAACCTTAAGAGACATGTTGTTATTCGTAATAACTGGAGAGCCAACAGAGATGTGTACAGCACGAAAGGCAGTCGTAGACTGATGAGATCCTCAAGAAAATTACAGCCTTTATATACCCTCGAAACTAGGTCAAGGTCATCCAAACGTGTTTTTAAAAAAGCAACATATCGATAGTGCAGAAACACTATCGATATGTTGCCTTTTCTTATTATTTTTTTTTCATTTTTATTTATTTAAAATCAGTTACACACATGTGCAACAGCATATATAAATTACAGACTAGTTGCTAATAGGCATAACATGAAGTGTAAGTTCAGTAGAGTTGGTTCCGCTAGGACCGTGGGATGCCAAATAGAGTGCGCCGGGGTGAATCAGTCGTAAATCTTCATTCTGCAGCAGTTGAACAAAGCGTTTGGGAAGAAATACTTGAAATTTCGGTTCATCACCAGGTGTGTAGGGTGCTTCACTCAATGTGCAATTGATGGCATCTCCAATTGATGTTTCCATCTTCTTAATAGTGTGAATAATGTAATGTTTTTCTTCCTTCAATTCTGAACATTTCTTTGTCGGTAGTATAGAAGATTTAGAATGTTTGTTGAATTGATCAACAAGTGATTGTAGAAAAGTTTGCGATGCCATTATTTTCTTCTTACTATTGTTCGTCTTCTTCTTCTTGTGTTTGCACGTCAGAGGTGTTGACTCCTCGGAGGTTAGAGTAATACTGATGCATTGTCATAGTGCCGCTCTCGCTTTTATACCCATCGCTTCCCCCACCACTTTGCTGGAGATAGACATTCAAACGATATGCGTTCTTTAAAGCAAATTGTGACTGTCGATGTTTAAAGTTTTTAGATGAAATACAGATGTTAGCAAAGTAGCAATGAAAATCTTTCTCCATTTGCACATTTATCACTTCATGGTTTGTATATGCTTGTATCCAATTTGCTTTTTCCAATCCTCTTGTAAAAATAGTTTTGAACTCTTTGCAGAAATGATTCATAATGTGCGGTATCATATTGTAGGTTATAAAACCTTCATCCCAACTTAGATTGTGAAAATGTTTCATCAACCATTTGTTTGTTACTTTAGCTTTGGTTGTTAATCTGTTGAACGGCAAAGGAGGCATGAATAAAAAATGATAAACAACAGATGTTATCATATCTAGTACCACTAACTCTTTGATTATAAAATTTCCATCATTACCACGGAATGCCTGAAACTCTATGATACCTCGCTTTACTTCCATTATTTCCGTCTTCTTAGAGAATGAAACTCGTTTATCCATGATGACGTTCAGTAGACAACTGGTATGTCAATGCAGATTGGCAGCCTTTTATACTCCAACATTCTTCTTCTTCTTACTTACTTACAATATTCTTTGTCTGTTTAATTTGTTGTTGATTGTTGATTGTTGAAACGTGATTCGTTTTCCTTGTTTTCTTGCTTTTCTTCTTCATCTAAATTAAAGTTGGTTTGATTGTGGTGTAACTGTCTCCACATCTCTACTTCATGCGGTATCCTATTGAAGATTGAAGTATCTACTGGACCGTATAGGATTGGAACATATGGTTGTCTATCCAATGCATCAATTAAATAGTCTTTAATAATTGTACTTGAGAATATTAGCTGTTTTAAATATCTTGTTATAGGGCCAGTAGCACAAGTTAAAGCGTAAAACTCTTCTTTTGTCAAATGTATTTTTATATTATATTTAGTTAAATCTCTAAATCGAAATAGTTGTTGACCACGTTGTTTAACAATATCGATTTCAATATTTGATTCAAACAAACCTAGTTTTGTTTTTCTTCCAAATGTATTGTTACTCAAATAGCATTCCAAAAGATGTATATGTTTCATAAAAGATTCCCAAGAAGATTCAGTGAAGGTTACCATTTTAGATCCGTGATTCAAAATAACAGTTGGAGAGTAATCCAATGATTTCATTACTCCAGCAGACACAGTCTTTGTCATACAAGAAGAAATAGGATAAAATATTCGAAGAAATACTTCCGTTAAGATGTTAGCGGGAATGTTATCTTCAATTTTCCTTTTCTTTGTTTCTTTTTCAACTTCCTCTTCTTCTTCTGTCTTCTTATGTTTAAACTTGAGGAACTCTTCCATTTCCTGTTCAACTTGTCTTTCTATATCCAAACTATTGTCAGCCATAAGAGGTGTAGTTTCTTCATTAGCACTTGATGTAGTAGAACTCATCTTGCGGACGATGTTACCCATACGACAATCAAATATGAAATGAATTTCCAGCTCTTCTTTCTCGCTTTTATACTCGCAGATGACCTAGATATTATTGATCTTTTGTAAAAACCTTACAAATTGTGCAGATGTTGTATTAATCCTTCTTAAAGTACATTCTTCACGATTCCTGTCAGCGGTGTGTAAGTAACTATTTTGTCATGTAGAATTAAACAGTATGCTGAAGTTCCATCTGGTATTTTATCTTCAAATTCCATTTCAATTTTTATATCTACACTTGAAGATTTCACAGATTCATTTTGTTTTGAACAATCGATTACGACAATTGGAGCTTTTGAATAAAATTGTTCTGGTGATAAAAGTGGTGTATTCGTCTTACCATAATATGACGATTGAAATCTTGCATACATGTCATATAGAATGGAATAACGTTTCTTGTCAAATGAAACATTTAAACTGTCATATGGAAAGAACTGAGAGTTTAGAAAAACTTTGCAATTCTTTATCTTGCAATGGTCAAATTGACCAGCGTGTGCAGTTATAACATCTTTTCGTTTAGTCGGAAAACCGACTATTATGTACCTTGCCCGTTCTAAATAAGTAGAGGTTTTAACAGTCCATGTTTGTCTTTCTGTTTGAGGCAATATGGGGTATTCATGAAATTCCCAACTTCTAAATGGTATCACAATATCACGGTCAGATTTTAATTTTTTCAATAATAATACTCGATGTTCATCCGCCAATCTGACATGAGGTACTCTCCATACAACTTTATCCAATTGAAGTTGCCATTCCAAATCGGCATCTTTAGTTCCACTTGGCGCTTGTATTACATCCTTATTCGTTGAAGATCTGAGCAGTACCAGTTCTTGCTTTACGTTTATTATTATTCTTTTGTAATCTTATGCGAATCCCAAAAGCAATCGTAAAGGTACATTAAAATCAAAGTAACCTTTTGAATTAGGAGTAATAGTGTCTTTATCAGGAGTCACCCATCCAGCCGAGATCAAAGAATTCTTTTCATGAGGTGTTATTGAAGTCAATCCTTTTAAAGTTGTTGATATACCAACTTTTTTTGTTGAATCAACTGTTACTCCAGATATCTCATATCTAATTTCATCAAATAGATATGCCATAGGGTTATTTATAAAAGGAACAGTTGAACCAGATTTTCCATCCAATGTTGTTACTCGTCCTTCGATATATAAATACCTTTCACATGGTAATGTGTAGATATCTTGTTGTTGAATGGGAATTCTTATTTCATCATTATTATTTAATTTTGATGAAGTGTAAGGGTTGTGAGTGTGATATTCCTTCTCCCATAGGGTTTCGTCGAATGTCGGTCCTTGTGCTATATCCAGTATATCCATGGTTGGCAAGTTTTAGTCCGATCTTCTGTAGGAAGCGTATGTTGTCCGGTGTTAACTCGTCGAATGTTGAGGAGCTACTGAGCTCCCGACTCTTCCGTTGTGGTTTAAATGATAATCCCATGTTGACTTTATGTTGCCGCTCTGATATGTAACCGTATAGTTATTGTTTCTCCTCTAAAGTCAACACTAATGCCGTCTTGATCCAATATGTTCAGTACGATGTCTGAAATGAAACTGGTGTTTAACGGTAGGTATATCAGGTTTTGTGGCTTCTCAACTATTTTAAAACCAGGAGCTACTGTCGGGTAAAATGTGTGTAATATATGTTGATTTACTCCATCTCTATATGACCCGTGTATAATAAGTAGTGTGTTTTGGTCACTTTTAAAACCGGCCACGTGCCCACGGAGCCACGTGCCGCGGCAGCTGGCGCCAGCTGCCATGTCACATAGCTTCCGGTGGGGGTTAGAGGGTATATATGAGATGCTGTAGTTATATTTTATGTTATATAGGTTGGGGTGGAGATGGCGATAGTGTTGGCGTTAGGGTGAAGTGAATTTGCGCATAAAATTAAAATTAAAAGTTAGTTCAAAATTGAAATTCGTCGGTGTTAACGAAACTCTAACAGTTGAAGAAAAATTAAGAGTTAGTTCAAAATTGAAATTCAAACTTATAACTGAGATGCGGAAAATATGTCAAGGTCATCCAGAGTAAGTTTTAAAAAATTCTATCCAACTATCACCAGAAATAGTTTTAAGTTGAAGTAGTTGGTGATAGCGGGATAATTGATTCGTGCCATGGGAGAGGTGTTTATCGTTTGAAAGTTGGCGATCGAATGAGAAGCGCCGCCTAGGGAGAGGGCTTATAAAACGGCAACCTTCCCCCACCACCCCTTCCCCCACTCCTTTAGACCAATAACCGGTCGCCGACTCTATGTGGTGAAACTGAACCAGACATGGCGGCCGCCATGGATAATTCTAACCTCAAACTTTAGCTTAGCTGAAGAGAATAGAGGAGCATGAAGTAGGAATTGTGGTGACAGCGCTTATATGAGGAATAGTAGGGGTAAAATAAAAAAACTTGTTGAACACAGTCGATAGGTGTAACAAGTTCAAAGTTGTTGAATTGTAACATAGAATGCAAAATGTTGTAAATAACATTATCATCAACATTAACCTGCGAAGTCTTTGAGTATAATGGGTTAAAACTGTACTTCTTCCTAACTCTATTTAAATTAGTTCTACACTTTGAAATTGAAGGTTTAGAAGTACTTCGTAATATGTGTTGTGTTCGCAAAAGCTTTAATTTTAAACATTGTGCAGTCATTATAACCGATGTGTTAAGTTCAGAAGTTAAAAGAAGACTGAGATATAAAATGAAGTGTAAAAGAAATTGAAACAGAACGCCAGAGTAGTAATTTTATAGGTTAGAATTTACGAAGGCTATTCCATGGATAATTCTAACCTCAAACCTAGTAAGTGAAGTAGTCATAACATAAAACTAATGAGAGATGATGACCGAGCGGATGCGAGGCAATGAATGTTTGTAGCGCGATAAACTACCCACCTTTATAGAGGCAATAACTCCAGCCAGATGGCGGCAGATGGCAAGCAAATGACTGGTTGACCGACTTTCACCTGAGTAGTAAGAGAAGTAGGGTTCTGTGTCTATCCCTACTCCTTGGGGTCAATGACCGACCGGAAAGGTCAATGACCTCCCCCCCCTCCCCCCCTCCCCCCCCCCTCCCCCCCCTCCCCCCCCCCGAAAAAATGGAGCCCCCCCCCCGAAAAAATGGAGCCCCCCCCCCTTCCCCCACTCCTTCCCCTACTCCTCTGGGTCAATGGCCGGTCACCACCTTTCCCTACTCCTTCTAGGCCAATGACCGGTCACCACCGGTTGCTGACTCTATGTGGTGAAACCAGACCAAACATGGCAGCTGCCATGGATAATTCTAACCTCAAACCTGCTGCGCATACAACGAGTTCTCCGGACCGGAATCAGTCCATGCTATGCGCATGCGCCTAGTCCTGTATTACTCACTTTAGCGCTACTGCACATGGATAATTCTAACCTCAAACCTTGGTTTTGTGTTGTTGCGCATGCGCCGCTCCCCACTCCTTTGCCTTCCTTTTACACTGCTGCGAACTGGACTGGATTGAACACTGTACTGGAGTGAAACAACTTCCCCCACTACTCGAGAATCCGAGGAGCAATACGAGCCTGATCTTAGCGTCAGTCGTCAACAAACTTTCATAGCGAAAGGTTGTTGGCGACTCAGCAAGAGGTTTCAAATATATAGTAGGCCTATATATATTTGAACTTCTTCTACTACGTTGCGTTTTTTAATGCAATGTAGTATGTGTGTGTGTGTGTGTGTGTGTGTGTTTAGTTTTAAGTTGTATTTAATTTAAGAAATAATTTGCGCATTGCGATGTTAGTTATAAGTTGGGTTTAGCATTAAGGTGTATTAATTTTAAGAGGTGTTTAGCATTAAGGTGTATTAATTTTAAGAATAATGATGGTATTTGGTTGTGTTGAATTATTTGGTTTTTAATAATGATGTGTTGTTAGTTTTAAGTGTTGATATTAATAATTTATGTTGTTGTTTTGCCTTTCAGCTAGATGTTAGGGGGTAGATTAACTGTAAATTCAGAAGTTCAGTTGAACTTCACTTAGAAGGGGTGGGACATCCGCAAATTGCGGACTAGGTTTTTGGCATTTTGTTTAGGAATATGATGGGTGGGATTAGTTTGGGTGGGTGTTAGAGTTGCGTTTCTGCATTAGCTGTTCCAGTTTCCCTGAAATTAATGGTTACGCTTTGATGCGGACGGGACGTTACGCTTTGATGCGGACGGACCAGGGCCTCCCTGCTGTTCCAGTTTCCCTGAAATTAATGGTTACGCTTTGATGCGGACGGGACGTTACGCTTTGATGCGGACGGCCCAGGGACCTCCCTTGCAGAACGTAACTAGTGGGTTGGGAGTGGGAACCGCTAGGCAAACAGGGTGGTGGGAACAGTATTACTGTTCCCATCACCTTGGATCATTATAAATCTTGAATGACCTTGACCCACTTTCGGAAGGGTCAATGAACCCCCCCCCCTCCCCCCCCGTGAAATTACTTACCGTGTGAAAGTTACTTGTACATCGAAGGACGGGTATTAAAATTGGATGGAAAAACTGCTTCAACAGTTCCTTTTATAAATAACCCGATGGCATATCTTTTTGATGAAATAAGATATGAAATATCAGGGGTGACTGTTGATTCAACAAAAAAGGTTGGTTTAACAACGACATTGAAAGGATTAACATCATTAACACCGCATGAGAAGAATTCAATAGTCACCGCCGGATGGGTTGCCCCCGATAAAGACACTATAACACCAGCTTCCAACGGTCACTTTGATTTTCATGTACCTTTACGATTGCTTTTGGGATTCGCTGAAGATTACAAACGGGTAATAATAAATGTCAAACAAGAATTAGTATTACTCAGATCTTCAACTAATAAGGACTTGATACTTGCAGACCCTGCAACTACGGAAGATAAACTGGAATGGCAACTACAGTTGGATAAAGTTGTTTGGAGAGTACCTCATGTAAGATTGGCTGATGAACATAGAATCCTATTATTGAGAAAGTTGAAATCTGACCGTGATATTGTGATGCCATTCCGAAGTTGGGAATTTCATGAATACCCTACACTACCTCAGACAGAACGACAAACATGGACCGTCAAGACATCAACTTACTTGGAACGAGCAAGGTACATAATACTCGGTTTTCAAACTAAGCGAAAAGATGTTATCACTGCAAATGCTGGTCAATTTGATCACTGTAAAATAAAGAATTGTAAAGTTTTCCTAAACTCTCAATTCTTTCCCTATGACAATTTGAATGTCATGTTCAGCAAAAAACGTTTTTCTATTTTATACGATATGTATGCAAGATTTCAATCGTCATATTATGGAAAGACTAATACACCACTATTATCACCTGACCAATATTATTCCAAGGCTCCAATAATTGTAATCGATTGTTCAAAACAAAATGAATCGGTAAAATCATCAAGTGTGGATATAAAAATTGAAATGGAATTTGAAGAACCAGTAGCGGATGGAACTTCGGCATACTGTCTAATTCTACATGATAAAATAGTTACTTACACACCGCTGACCGGAATTGTGAAGAATGTACTTTAAGAAGAATTGTATAACAACTGCAAATTTTTGAGGTTAGAATTATCTGCTTTAATTTTTGAGGTTAGAATTTCATTTGTGAAAGACAAGTTGAAAACAAACAATTATGTAATTGTATAAATTTCAAGGATTTTACGAAAAATATAAAAGCGAGAAAATAATTAGTAGAAACTTCATTCTATCTTCAACCGTCGTATGGGAAACATCATTCGCAAGATGAATTCTACTAACGGAGAAGAAAATACACCTCTAATGGATGATAATAGTTCAGATATAGAAAAACAAGTTGAACGAGAAATGGACGAGTTCCTAAAATTCAACAAACATAAGAAGAGAGAAGAAGAAAAAGCTGAAAAAGAAGTAAAAAGGAAGAAGGTTGAAGTTAACATTACAACCAATATTTTAACAGAAGTATTTCTTCGGATTATCTACCCAATTTCTTCATGCATGACAAAAAGTATATCAGTTGGAATTTTAAAATCAATGGATTATTCACCAATTGTTATTTTAAATCATGGAAACAAAATGGTTACTTTCAGTGAAACTACTTGGGAATCTCTCATGAAACATTTACATCTTTTGGAGTGCTATTTAAGTAACAACACATTTGGAAGAAGAACAAGATTAAGTTTATTGGAATCAAATATTGAAGTTGATATAGTAAAACATCGTGGAGGACAAATTGTTCGCTTCAGAGATTTAACTACACATAATGTTAAATTATATTTCACTAAAGAAGAATTTTACACTTTAAGTTGTACTACCGGTCCCGTCACCAGATATTTGAAACAACTAATATTTTCAAGTGCAATAATTAAAGACTATCTAATTGATACATTGGACAAAAAACCTTTTGTTCCAATTTTATACGGTCCTGTAGATACTTCAATCTTTAATAGAATACCTCAAGAAGTTGAAATGTGGAGACAATTAAACAACTATCACACCAATTTTAATATTGATGAAGTGGCACAAGAAGTGAAAGAAGAAGAACAATCCTGTCTGTTATAAACATCGGCTCATTCAATTTTTAAGTCAGTTGTTAGTAAGACTTCATCATGAATAAACGGGTTTCGTTTTCTAATGCGCCACATATAATGGAAGTTAAAAGAGGTATAATTGAATTTCAAGCTTTCCGAGGAAATGATGGTAATTTTATTATTAAAGAATTAGTAATCTTGGACATGAACACATCAGTAGTTTATCATTATTTGTTCAAACCTCCAGTACCATTTAATAGACTAACAACTAAAGCGAAAGTTACAAACAAATGGTTGAACAAACATTTTCACAACTTAAGATGGGATGAAGGTTTCATTAATTATAACATGATACCGCACATTATGAATCATTATTGCAAAGAGTTTAAAATTATCTACACAAGGGGATTGGAAAAAGCAAATTGGATACAATCATTTACAAGCAACGAAGTGATTAATGCAATAATTGATAAAAATTTTCAATGCTACTTCAACGAACTTTGTATTTCATCAAAAAGTTTTAAACATCGAAGGTCGCAGTGCGCTTTAAAGAATGCCTACCGCTTGAACAATTTCCTTCAACAAAGTGGTGGGTGTAGTGTCAGTAGTGGGGGTAGTGTCGATTATAAAAGCGAGAGCGCTACCATGACGCAGCATGAGTATTACTCTAACCTCCGAAGAGACAACATCTCCAACGGACATTCTTATTAACAAGAAGATTAACAACAACATCAAGATGGCATCACAGAACTTACTTCAAAGTTTAGTTGATCAGTTCAACGCTCATTCTAAATCATCAATTCTACCTACAAAGAAATGTTCTGAACTAAAAGAAGAAAAACACTACATCATTCATACGATTAAGAAAATGGAAACTTCAGTAGGTGATGCTATTAATTGCACATTAAGCGAGGCTCCATATACAGTTGGTGATGAACCAAAATTTCAGATCTTCCTACCAAGACGCTTTGTACAACTTCTTCAAAATGAAGATCTTCGTGTAGTTCAACCCGGCGCACTCTATTTGGTTTCGCACGGACCAAGTGGAAACAACTCAACTGAACTAACTATTCATGTAACACCTACTACTGATTAGTTTGTACATAACATTGTAACTATTTGTTTGTAATTGTTTTTCAATAAATATGATATAAAGAAAAAACAAAAAAATTAAAAGAAGCAACATATTGTGATGTCTTTGTACATTACAATATGTTGTTTTTTTTAAAAATTCCACGGGATGACCTTGACCCACTTTTGTGTGATTATAAAAGCGAAAATCTACTTGTAAAATTCATCAGTCTACGACTACCTTTCGTACCGTACACATCTCGCTCACTCTATCGCTTAATATAAAAACTAAAAGATGTCTCTCAAAGTCAAATGTGCATCTTATGATACCAACACCATTACAACTTTTGAACAACTCGAAGATTTAACCAACGAAATGCGAGTTTTACTTACCGGTGGTTATCACTTAATTGTTGATGTTAGTGCTACTAATACAAGGATGTTCACTAAAACAAAATATTGCGATGATGAAATATTTATTTCTACACAACCTACAACTTCTTCATCGCCAACTGGTCAACATAACATCAAGTTCCAAAAGTATTACCAATGTTGAATAACTTTTGACAGACAAAACTACAACTAAAGAATCACATGATCAATGTGAGTTAATAAAAAGGATGTGATACTTGTATAAATAATCATTTGCTTCTCAGCTCTCACCACGACAAGACCTATTTAAGAAAATGTTGTACAGAATGATGATTCAACTTGATGGAAAAATCTATGGAAAAGACTACAACACCGTTGAACAAATGACCCAAGATTTAGATGTATTAACTAAAGAAGGATATCAAGCTAAATTAATTTTAAAATTTCCTGAAGTACATCCATTATCAACAGAAGAACTTGTTGCTATGGCTAAGGCGGAGAGAGAGAAAAAGTCTGAAGAAAACAAAGAGAAACAAACTTCCTAAATTTTAATAATCCTTACACTTGTAAGGTATAATTTTTTAAAACTCCATTTGGATGACCTTGAAATTACCCCCACCACTTTTCACAGTACATAAAACTCACTATTCAACACTATACACTCTTATTCTTTCACTGGACTCCGCAGCGTCAACATGGAAAAGCAAAAATACAAGTACAAACCTCGTTACTGTTGTGAACAACAGTGTACAGATTTAGGACCAATGATGGTGGATGGGTTAGCTTGTACTAAATGTGAATTCTTCGGATCTTGTTATTGCAAATGCAAAACAAAACAACTACCACCACCGGAATTGCGAACTTTCAAATTTTACAAATCAAGATATTTTCATACATGTTGTCCTCAAAGATGTTTCAAATTTCACCCTCTAGATCTTGCTCATTGTCAACGCACCAATTCTCATCAAGATGATTTTTGTACACATATGATAAAAAGATGTAAATACAGATCAGATTGGTATTCCGATCCTGTAGAACCATCAAATGTGTAATTTCAGTTTTATACTCTTTTTTAAAACTTCATTTGGATGACCTTGAGATTTCCCCCCACCACTAGTTCTAATTTTTATATAATATTAAATCATTCCACTTCCAACACTCTAACTAACAACATGGAAAACAAATTTATCAAGTTTGAACATATAATAACTGACAGGGAAGAGATGGAAGAATTGTTTCAAAACTTACTTTCTATCATTGACGAATATCCTATAAGATGGTTCAGAATTGTAGTTCAATATTTAAATCCTGGTGAATTGTTTTCTTCATCGAGTGAAGAGGATGAAACAACTACTTCGGTTCAAATAATTGAATTAAAAGACGAAGAAGAAGAACTAAACATTTTATTTAATCATAAGCTCAAGGTTCCCCATATAAAAGCCCCCTCCCTAGACAGCCCCCCTCCCTAGACGCCTGCTCAAGGTCACCATTATATAAGCCACCTCCCTATGCGCCGATCCTCATTCCATCACCGACTCTCCAACAATGAACAACTCTCCATTAGCCCGAATGAATTCTAGTTTTGAAATAAACTCTAAAGAAGAGTTACAAGACATTTTTAATATTTTACAAGAACTTGTAGATAATTTTACAACCATCAAAATGAATTTGGAAATAACATACGATTGTCCTATTTGTGATAAGGTTGAAAGTTTAGACGAAGACAGTTTACTAAATCTAACTCCTGCACCATCTGACACTACTGATGGTAATAATGAAGAGCAACGTCTTTCCCCCACCACTTCTTTGTAATTCATCCTTCCCCCCACCACTTCTTTATTTAACTAACATTTCTCCCTTTCACTTCTTATTCCGTCTTCGACTTCTGAACTATCAACATCACTAAAATTTCAAACACTAACACAATCATGATGGATATGATGGATGAAGTTCCCTTCGTAACTAGAATGGAAGAGGATAAATTGAAATTGGAAATTAAACGATTGGAAATGGAACGGGAAAACCAACTTGAAATGTTACATTTGTTCAAGCTTTTCAAATACATCATCTGGGGACTCTGCATTTACCTTCTCATCGTCGTCGGTGTTTGCATTTACAACTCTGTAATTCATCATAAAAGTTCAACTTGTTTAAACTCTGCTGTTGCACATTAATTGTATGTTCACTAATAAAGTTCAAAAGTTACTTCAACCTATCCTACTATCACCAACTAGTTCAACTTAGAACTATTTCTGGTGGTAGTTGGGTAGGCTTTTTTAAAACTTACTCTGGATGACCTTGACATACTTTCCAGATCCTATTTATAAATTTGAATTTCAGTTTTAAACTAACTTTTAGTTTTGTTCAACTATTAAGAGTTTTGTTAACACCGTCAAATTTCAGTTTTCAACTAACTTTTAATTTATGTATACTTTTAGTTCAACCTTAGTTACTTTATTCGCAAATTCAGTTCAACCGACCGCCAACGCTATTGCCATCTCCACCCCAATATTTTAACATTTCTGCCCCCAACACCTGCCCGAACATCTGTTCGGTTTTAAAAATATAAAAGAAAGGTAAAGGAGTGGGGGTGGCTCATGCTCACCAATGCAAAACTAAGGTTTGAGGTTAGAATTATCCATGGCGGCCGCCATGTCTGGTTCAGTTTCACCACATAGAGTCGGCGACCGGTTATTGGTCTAAAGGAGTGGGGGAAGGGGTGGTGGGGGAAGGTTGCCGTTTTATAAGCCCTCTCCCTAGGCGGCGCTTCTCATTCGATCGCCAACTTTCAAACGATAAACACCTCTCCCTTGGCACGAATCAATTATCCCGCTATCACCAACTACTTCAACTTAAAACTATTTCTGGTGATAGTTGGATAGAATTTTTTAAAACTTACTCTGGATGACCTTGACATATTTTCCGCATCTCAGTTATAAGTTTGAATTTCAATTTTGAACTAACTCTTAATTTTTCTTCAACTGTTAGAGTTTCGTTAACACCGACGAATTTCAATTTTGAACTAACTTTTAATTTTAATTTTATGCGCAAATTCACTTCACCCTAACGCCAACACTATCGCCATCTCCACCCCAACCTATATAACATAAAATATAACTACAGCATCTCATATATACCCTCTAACCCCCACCGGAAGCTATGTGACATGGCAGCTGGCGCCAGCTGCCGCGGCACGTGGCTCCGTGGGCACGTGGCCGGTTTTAAAAGTGACCAAAACACACTACTATAATATTACACGTTACATCAATACTGTTCACCTTTAATATTGTTACTGTTGTATCGCCAGTATAATCATTTCCAGGAGCTAAAATTCCTTTCTTCTTTGAAAATCCGAGCAAATTGCCGATTGAGTGGTCTAAGCTAAAATCTATATAATACTTTGAAGTTATTTCTGCTTTTAATGTATTATTATTACCTTTTATAGAAATATTTTCTTCTCCAAGTTTCTTTTGTAATACTTGGTTTATATCGTCTATTTCATATGCTCCTGTAGATAATGGAATTATTTTTAATTGTGAATAATTTCCTTTTTCATCTTTACTCTCATAATAATGTAGTAAATTATTTTTTCCTTCTGTAACATTGGGAATTGAATTGTATGTAGTCAAATCCAATAATGCTGCTTCCCATAGTTTGTCCGTAGATAAACGTAACGCTGGGAAAAGTGTACTTTTCAATGTTGACGAATTTCCACTCAGCGACACTGTATACGATGACATCTTAAAGCTGACTGACGCTCTTCGCTAGGAACTCCAAACATAAATGTCCGCATATTTCCGTATTGCTAGGTTGCTCTCTTTTGTAGTTGTAGAATATATTATTGCAGTTCCGAAAATAATGTTGAAGTTCTTTTGGTGGCGGTAAATTTCCAAAACTATCAAAGTAGTAAACATTTTTTCCAAGTTTTTTATAACATACCCAATGAGTACCTGGTCCATAATTAGAGTCTAAATTTACTATTCCAGTTTCATTTTTCCACACTCTATTTGGTAATGTATCTTTCATAAAAACTCCTCTGAAGAATGGTATTCTTAAACATTTCACATATTTTGACAATTGATAGTTTGTTAATGCTTCATTTGGAATTATCAATTTATTCTTCTCATTTAATACACACGGTATGGTCTTAAGTAAAGACCCGATCCGTTTTTTACCATTGACCATATGGATGTTTTCTTAACTTTCCTTTTAGGGTTAGTGTGACGTCTTCTTTTGATGTTCCCGCCTCTTTTTGCAGCTTCTTTTTTACTAGGTTTTCTCCCGCGTCCTCTTCCACCACCAAACTTAGCTTTCGTCTTCATGGCTGTTGTTACTGCCCAAGCTGCTGCTTTTTCCGCAATACTAGCGTCACTTGATTTAACCCTTTGCCAAGCTTTTTCCGCTAGCGCTCTATCCGCTATTGATCTATTTGTTGAATCTGCAAACTTGGAATACGCTATATCGTGTTCTTTGCAAGCTTGATCTAATTTATTAATTCCAGGATCTCCTCTTGCTAAACGTTTTGCCAACTTAGTTCCGGGTCCACAATATTGATAGCCTCCGGGCAGATGAAATTCGTTTGGTAAAGCGTCTATTGCTCGATTTAGAACAGCACCAACAGGAATCCGTCTTAGCAGGGATAACGCAGCTGATGTTATACCACGTCCTTTCTTGCCGCTGTCTTGACGACGACTGAGCGTTGTGGTCTTCATTATGTCGTCTTATATAACCAGCGTGTTTACTCCACGAGCTGCTTTACATAAATGAATAACTCATGCACAATTTTTATATTTAAATACTTAATTATTCAAATTAATTATATACTGATTTATAATTCTATTTTTAATCCAAGCTTCTCGTTCATCGGGTTGAATCATCACATGACTCGTTGTACTAGCTATATGATTGTGGGTATCGATAAGTAAATTTCCCACTATTCTTATTAAACAGTCTAAAGTTACAGCATCTTTTGGATGTTGGGGATCGTGTAACTGCATAATACGTTTATCATTACACGTGTAAGCGGTCGAATCACTTTTCGACGTTGTTATGACTTGTCCAATAGTAGCAGCATCATTTAAATCTTTTCCTGGTAAAATATTAATTATTTTCTTCATCTTTGCATCATATTTGGTCCCAAAGTGTTTATCCCAAGTTATTGTTTGTCTCAATGTAACACAATCATCATCTTCATAACCAGGATAAATATTTTTTATTCTTCTATTACGACCATTGTATGTACCTAATGTACCACCACTCGCAATTAATGTTTGTGCTATTAGAGGTACATCTGTATCTTTTATACCAAATCTTCCATTTGTTATTGTTTTATGTCCTGCATCCCATTCATTATTATTTCCTTGCATTAAATCAAACTTTTCATTTCCATGTATAAATGTATCTCCTCGCTTTAGCACGGCATCTTCATGTTTTACAAAATTCGATGTTCCCCTTTTTAATTCTTTAGATAATTGTTCCATAGTAACAGCGTCTTTTGGTTGAGAACCGAACTTTACATTTGACAACATTTTCCCATGACAATCGATTTCATCACCATCTTGTAAAGTACAGTTGTCCTTGATGTATTTCAGGTTTACAGCATCCCCATCTTCCTTTGGGTATCCAATGTCATTTATTATAAATTTATAAAAAGAAAATCCGCGTTGAGTCTTTTCCGGTATTATAGAATGTAAATATTCTTTATTAACTGAATCTTTATCATTTTTTGGATTTGCCACGTTGGTTATTCTATGATTTCCAGCATCATATGTCTGTCCATCTTTTAAATTATTACCCCATTGCAATTTTAAAGTATTTGAAAGTTCAGATGATAAATACTCTTTAGTAATTGCATCAGAACTGTCAGTTGGTTTACCAACATTAATTATTCTATGTGATTTAACATCGTAAGTATTCTTGTCTAATTTCAATGATGTTGAAGTAGCCTCTTTTACTGTTTTTAAATTCGCTCCATCAGTATTTTCTTCTGGGTCTTTAACAAATTTTAAACGTTTGTTACTCATATCATAGTCACCTTCAGGTGTTTGCGGCAATCCACTTCTTTTTCTGTTTTCTCCTCCTTGTACTCCTAGCCCGAAGTACCGTCCGAACTTGTCAACGCTCATGATTGAACTGATCCACTGTATGCTCACAGCTCTCTTATATATCCGTGATGATTTATACAACTATTCCACGATTTCGAAATTCGTCAACTAAAGCCACCCATTCATTATTTAAACCTGTATGACCAGCTTCCATGGCTTCATGTAATAGTCTCATTCTATCAACCAATTTGTTTATATCATTATAGTAAATCACGTTTGTATTATATAGGTTTTTCATTAAACCTTTACCAGATGTCGAAGTTTCTCCTTTTTTCTTTTTACCATATTCATCAATAAGTGATAAGTCCATAAGTGATAATGACTTCCTCTTAAGCGGTTTCTTCACAGCAGGTGCAGTTCGTAATGTTGGTAGTTTTTTCAGGGGAAACAATCTTTTTATTACAACCGTATATTTAGTTGCACGTGTTCTATTTATCATTGAATCTTTGGAGTAATTCTTCTTATGGGCATTAGTATTTTGCAAAATTTCTTTAAAAGTATTTAAATCTTGAAGCGTATATCTTATAGGTATATTTTTGAAAATCAGTTCAAATAATCCTTTTGTTCCTTTATATTTATGCTCGCCAATAACAATATCATCATCTTCAGTCAAATGTACTTTTGAATCTCCTATTTTTAATTTATTTCCATCAATTCTCGCACCATATACATGTGACTTGTTTAAATTTGGGTTATCTTTTATTTCATGTAACATCTTCATGATATACTTTCTTCCAAGAGGTCCTTGTTGCAATATATCACTACTTAATTTTGTTAGATTTGGAATTGATTGTTCTGCTTCAGGTATATGTTGTTCTTGTTCTTCTTCTTTTTCAACATTTATTTCTGGTTCTTCTTGTCTTGTTTCTTCTTCTTTTTGAGAAACTTCACTATCACTTGTGTAAGAATCATCATCTTCTTCCTTTTTCAAACTTTTTACTTCAAATTTAGAAACAGGTAGCAAAACATCTCCTTCATAATGAGGTTTACCAATAGTTTCTGTTATCTGTTTTAAAGGTTCTGTAATAGGCTTAAATGTAGTCTCCAGAAATTCTTCTCTTTCATTCAAACCCATTCTTAATGCTCGATTTTTAAGTCTAATCGAGTCACTCAGTGATTTTATTTCTTTTAATAGTTTTTCTTGGTTCACCATGTTTACGCTGCGAAGACCAATCTATTACTAAACGTATCATCAATCGTTCAATGGATTAATACAAATTTATCCAATCCTATACGATATCTTCCATTTTTTATAGCTTCTTCTTTCATAATAACTAGAAATCCATATTTTTCAGCCCATGCTTTGCCACACATTTCTTTAAATTTATCAAATGACATGTCTGCATTTACATGATCATTATATATGTGCTTTAAATTTGTTTCATCCTGCTTGAAGATAATAAGTAGATTTGCATTATCTCTTGTTAGTTGTTTTGGAATTTTACTGTAAGTTTGACCAATATAAATGCTATCAATATTGTAATGTCTCCCCATGGCAAAATAACTTCTAATAGTGTCATGATTTTCACAAGATACATCATCGAATATAAATATAGAAAATGGTTTAGCCTCGTTTGGCTCCATTATAGTTTCACTAGCATTAAACTTGTAAAAATTAACTTCAGGCACACTTGCGAGTACCTTATCCAATAATTATTATTTGGGTTGTTGCAAAGATTTGGAAAAAATGTAAATGTTGTTGAAACGTAGTCCTTTAGGATTTGTTATTAAGTTAAAAACCACATTAGTCTTTCCACAATTTGACGGTCCAGTTATTAAACATCTTATTGTGTTTGGCAGTAGTTCACCATGTTTTCCATGATTTAACTTGTCGTTGTCAACTGTTAATTCATCAATATTATTAATAAAAAATCGATCCTTTTGTTGCACAATCTCCATCTTGTGTAAAGGTTAAACACGTAATGAGTTCATAAATTGTTACACCAAGTCTTTTGTAGGGATCCAAGAGTCTTCACTTTTATCAAATCCCAACCAACGTACTTTAACCTTATCCTTTTTTCTTTGTAAAATCTTTTCAACAAGATATACATCGCCGACTGATGATTTTAACAACTCATGTCCGTAGAATCCACCTTCGAGTAATTCACCCTTGTTGTCCTTTAAGATGTAAGTTTTAGGTATTGTTGGTTGCACTTTATAGATTGTAAATACTTCATTAGTCCAGTTTGGCAGATACCTTTTACTAAATACTCCTTTGTACTTACTTATACGAACTTTATCATCAACTTTAAATGTTTTAGGCTGCATTTTTTCATGTTTAGGAGTTGTATTATTCCTAATACGTTTTAATACTATCTTAGCATTACCGCTATTTACTTGGTTAGGCTTCATACCAATGGTTCGATGATACTTGTTGTTATATTCTTTTATAAGTTGCGGTAAGATATCATACCAAACATATGATCCTTTATTATCCTTTATCCAAACATTATACATTGCTCCTTTTAATGTTCTATTGAATCTTTCTATTATTGAAGCTTTAACTTCAGAATTTGTTGAATAATGATTTATTTTATACTTCTTCATTAAAGCTGCAAAGTCTTTGTTAAAATATTCTTTCCCATCATCAGTTTGTAGATGTTTGATGTTGAATTTATTTCTTTGTATAGCCGTTTCCATAGCTTTTGTAACACTTTTACCAGTCTTGTCCTTTAGCGGTAAGGCATCAGCCACTTTAGTAAAACAGTCTATAATCGCTAAAATGTATTTAAAACCTTTATTCAACTTACCATGTGGTATCATTTCAATGAGATCGGCTTGGAAAAGATCATCCATTCCTTTTATAACTGTACTTCTTCTAGGAAATTTTCTTCTTGCTAACTTATGAAGTTCATTTACAATTTTATTTTTTAAGTCTTCCATCTTCAGTTGTGTCTTCCACACCGCTTGTAAATGTACTGATCTCTAGAATGGTTTATCCTCTTTTATACAGTTAGGATATATAGGTCAAGGCCATATTACGTTGGTGTAAAAAAGAGGGAACATGACATTGGGCTTGTCATGTCCCCTCTTCTTTACGGAAGGAAAAAGGAAGAAGGTAAAGGACGAAGAAAAGGTTTACTGGTCAATGGGGATTAGGGAATAGTGGCCAAATGGTAATGAGTTGATGTTGTTTTCAAGAATGTGGCGTTTATCATCCTTATAACTTAATGCCCACTTTGTTTGCTTTACACTATACAATATATGGTTGTAGCTTCTGATGGTGTTGAATGTTGCGGTTGTTTCCACATTTTCAAATAAACATCTCTTATAATGGTCAAACTGTACTTTCTTCTTTAGATATGACGTCTTGATGCCTTTGGCTTTCTTCACAACTTGATGTTCGTCCTTTTCACTGATGTACAGTTGGAATGAGTACAGCTTGGACATTAAAGCGACGATTTCTTCCATTGGTACACCATTTGTTTCGTCTTTAAACTTGCCCAACACCTTTTTATTTCTATCGTAGTCATAGTTAGGATGATCTCTAGGATAATCTGAAAAGTCAAAGTCAGTAGTATATACAAAAGTACGTAGATCTTCATACATGTCTTCTGTTCTTATCCAATAAATGAAAGCATCTGTATCCCGATGTTTTCTCTTCCATAAAACTTCACCATCTTGTGGTAGTGAAAGTCATACATGTGGGTTTTAGAAATATCCAAAATAGACATTCCCACATATAGAGGACGATCCATTGTTATTGAGATTTTGTTCATGGTAACAGCTACAAGATTCTCGTTAATAATTATACTCGTTCCAAAGTTTGGTTTTTGTACTAATTTTTGCAATTTCGCCGGATCGCTAACTAATTTTACATCTTTATGTTTTCTTTTGTTTTCCAACGTTTTGCCAAATATTGAATTATTCATTAATTTGAAAAGGTCCTTTTGAAAAGCGGATGTTGCTGCAGTCCTTCTTCTTGTGTTGTTGTCGATGTATGGTTTTAACCAACAAGATTGATTAAATTGTATTGCTCTGTTGATTCTTGTTATTTTCAATCCCAATTCTATTGCTTGCTGTATTGTCCAATAATGAGCTACATATCTTGACTTGTTGGTTTACGTCATCATTAACTTGGGCCATCTACAAGTTGGAGATATTTCCGTCTTGGCCAATAGTGGTAAATCGTAGTGGTGGCCATGCAGTTGTTCAGGATACTCAAAGTCTACATCCAAAATGTAACCAATGTCTCCGTGTTTGGGTATGTCCATTATATTGCCTATCAAATCTGGGTTTGCCCACTTAAAATTGCCATATGGAAGAGGATTTGACATAGCCCATCCATATAGGTTATTTGCGTCAAAATATCCTAAGAATGTTGTTGGTTGTGACGCATCAAAGTTTGGGAGATATTTGTTGTTAGCTTTTACATATCTAGTTACAATTGCGTCAATCCTCCACGAACACCTGACTCTATCATCAAAACCATATCGATATCTGTAATAAGTTCAAGTCTACACTTTGTTTCTTTCAGCATAGCTTGCCATGCTAGTCCAGGCGATGTATAAGAATGAAGTGGGTCCAATCCATATGCTTCAAAACAGGTATCTCTAAATTCTTCCATTATATCACAAAGTAAAGTCACATCTAATTTAACATAAAAGTCGGAATATTCTCCCAATGTTGTCATTCCTAGTTCATTCCATACTTTACAAGCGTGTTCATAGTCCTCTTCACTGATGTCCTCTTCATACAACTTACTCTTGAAGGCTTCTCTTGGCGGAAGTGATGTTTCTTAAAATTTTTCCAAACAATCGATGTAATCATAGGGAAAAACACCTTTGCGGAGAACCAAATCCAATTTATCTTTACTTACAATCTTCATTGTTTCTATTAAATTTTCTTTCTTTAAGTTTTCAGTAAGTTTACTTAAGCTAGATGGCATAAAACGGTAAGAGTCTAGAAAACGTAACTTCATATTTCCAACCGTTTTACTAAAACTAATAAACTTTTCAGTGGTTTCTGCTATCACATCGATTCTTCCATCATCTCGTCCCAATTCCGGTATAATAAAATGTGAATCATAACCACTAAGGTTATGCAAAATTACAGGTATGAAGTTGCGAATTTGATAGTTAATATTACATCTGTTACATGCAGCACCTCTATAATATCCTGTTAAATGGTCGTGATCACGTACTTTGTGATTTTCCATAGTATATTCATTTTTACATAAATAACAATGGGTTGAATTTTCATATTGAATCTCTTCTTCTTCATTCATCGGTATCATTGGTACAATATCACTGTACAATCTTTGTACCTTTTCTGCTATTGCATATAAGTGGTCAAGGAAAATTTTAGAAGGACTTTCACCACGATATATGACAGGTTTTTATGTTAGATCATATTTATTTAAATGCTCTTCTGACAGTGTAGATTTAATTAGTAAACAAAAACTGTTTGGATCATGTATCTGATACTTAACACTTTTCTTGGCTCCATCATCATCATTTTCAATAGGAACAAGTGTAGATTCAAAGTCTGCATATACAACAATAAGGATACGATACTGATGAGATATCTTTTCAAATTTTAGCTCGGCTCTATCTGGTGTTGGTAATATTATTTTGGCTTCATAGTTGTTGTTACATAGCTCCTGATGTTCTCGTATCCATCCTCTGTTTGATATTCTTTCTTCCTTAAAACTAAAACATCTTTTGCATATTATTTTCTTGTGTTCAATTTTTGATAATTGTTTACTAACAAGCATTTCAAAACTTCTTATATATACATAGTGAGAAACATCTCCTTGCGTTATTAGCAATAAATCCGTGTGGTCTGCAAGCTCATTCTTTACAACCTTTAAAGGATATACTTTATTTGAACTGTCCAAACCAAACACATTAACAGATGTTCCACAGTTTTGTTTTTCAAATTTTGTAATATCCTTCAATGCTACCGGGTACGACAACCCTTGGAAATTGTACCTATATCTTTGGTTTTCATATTCTTGGCTAGGTCTATCTGCATGTTTAGGTGTTACGAATTTCGATGTCATTGCATAACGAAAACATTCTGTATCTTCATTTTTTACATTTATACACGACTTTGTATCCTGTATTTTCTTTGGCAGTGGAATGTAACTGCTTCCCATAAGCCCGTATCCATGTTTGTGAATTCTTAAATCCATTTCCTCAATACTAAGCAAACTCCAACCTGATCCTCTTCCTTCATGTTCTTGAATTTTAGTTAAAATTTCATCAAAACACTCTTCAACTATTGAATCAATATTTGAAGTAGCCATAATTGTTTGGTTTTTTGTTATAAATCCTCTAGGAGACATTTCTTCATCTGCATTAATAAACATAGCATTTAATAATATGCCAAATTTAATAAAGTTTAATCTTTGTAGTTCTTCTTTTGTAGTTTTACTGACAATTATTCTTGCTTCTTTAAGAAACTGTTCTAATTCCAATTTTTCATTTTGAATTTTGTGATGCATTACTACTCTACCTGCTAAAGCAAATACTTTTACACTTGGTATAGCATTAGATGGTCCTGCTAATGGTTCTTCTTCTTGTTCTTCTTCTTTTTCTTGTTCTTCTTCTTGTTGATCTTCTTGTTGTTCTTCTCCATATAGTTTTAAATCTTCATATTCGGTTTCTGTTACATCTTCATTATTATTATGGAATAACTCTTTGTGTATTTCTAGTAGAATATTATCATGAAAAGTTTCTAAGCAAATTTCACATTCATACATCTTGTTGATGTTTACTCTTTGAAATTTAGCAGCGAAATGAAATGCTCCTCTACTGCTCCCTTTTTATAACCTCCCAGTTGTAGTGGGGAGGGGTGGGGGTGGGGGGGGGAAGGGGGATGGTAAGATTTTTAGTAAGATGTTAAAAATAGTAGGTTAAGACTAAAGCTGAAAAGTAATGATTAAACCCTATATTTTCTTCCAATTGCAAATACTCCACATATGCCTCCGCCCATAGCCATAACAGATCACTGTTACGCCAATATACACCAAAGGTGGGTCTATCATCAACTAAAATTGGAGATGCTATGTTTACTAATCTTTCATTTTCTATCCATGTCATAACTTCAATTACAAACCTTCCTATAATATCCATTGGAGAATTTGGATCCACAAATATTCTTGTTACAACATTTTCACTTAACAAAGGCTCTTCAATTTCTTCATTGTTTTCTTCATCGTTTTGTACATCGTTTTCTTCATTGATTCCTTCATCCACCTCCAATACTTCTTCAACTTTTGTGCATTTGTTATAAAATATTGGAGCATCTCGGGGAGACATGTTCACTCTAGCTATTATTGGCAAAGAATGTCCCAACGCAAACCACGACACTCTTATATAGGCAAGTCAATGAGTGGGGGTTTCTTTTAATAATAAAGTTTTATTAAAAGAAAATAATTTAATTCCGTCTTTACTACAATATTACTCCTAATTAGAGCTTTCCAATGATGTATCACTTGCCCTATTCTGGCAAACCGTTCTCAAGTTATAAGTAAATTTGTTAGCACTTGGCTGGCGGGGGTGGGGAGGGGGTGGGGGGGGGCTCGTCAAGTTCAAGGTCAAGGTCAAGACGCTACACTTAAGACATTTTACTTAAGACATTATACTTAAGACGGTACACCTAAGACGTTGTCGGGGGGGGGGGGGGGGGGTTCGCCGGGTTCAAGGTCAAGGTCAAGACGATACACTTAAGACATTTTAATTAAGACATTATACTTAAGACGGTACACCTAAGACGTTGTGACGTCGGGGGGGGGGGGGGGTTATGCATGAGTGGATTTAGGTCAAGATCACCAAAAAATAATAATGATCCAAGATGATGGAGGCGGCCGTAACCGTCTCCACCACCCTGTGTTCCTCAAACACTCCCAATCCCAACCCAAAAAGTTACGTCTTGCGAGGGATCCCAATTTTTTTTGCCCGCACGCACTTTGGCGATCCAGTTTGGTGAGCTGTGATACGGGCGGCCAGTCTCGGGCCATTTGGCACTGGGCTTGACCATGTGGTAGTTAGGGACACTGGAACAGCTAGTGCAAGACGCAACTCTAACCTCCCACCCTTAATCTAAACCCACCCAAACATATTTTTGCCTGACCAAAATTAAAAAACAAAAATCAAAAACAATAAAAATATGCGCTACCTACGGCACAACGCGCATGTCCCACCCATATTTAATGAAGTTCAATAGAACTTCTTCAATTTACATTTACATTTTAATTTAATCTACCCATCCTAACAGCTAGCTGTGGAATATAAAAAATTATTAGTACACAGATAAACACAGACATAAACGTACATTCACACACACACACACACACACACACACACACACACACACACACACACACACACCATAATCCAATACTTAAAATTAAAAACACATTTCTTAAACATAAATAATACCATAACACACCTTAATGCTAACATCGCAATGCGCAAGATAAACCTTAAAACTAACACATCTTAAGACTAAAATCATAGACACACACACACACACACACACACACACACACACACACACACACAACAAATATTAATAGCCTAACAACAAGAGTAACTCAAATATATATCGGCCGCTTATACATTTGAGTTGCCCTCTGAGTCGGGTCGGAGTGCCGCGTCCGGAGTTCCGAGCCCGACTGCGGCGGAAATAGTCGTCGGGGTAGTTCTCGGCTCCCAGAGTGGTGGGGGGCCGGGAGGGGTTTGAGGGGAACTTTCCAGAAACTTCAGTGGAAAATTCCAAACGGATGTGCTTTGTTACATGTGGGTCGCCTAAAACGCAGGTGGAGCCTTGTACCTCTCAATTTGCATTAGATAGCATCAAATTACATCCGCTGACAAGTACATCCGCAGCTATCCCCATCGCGTGGCAGCATAATTATCGTCGATTGTTATCCACCCTCTTCCACCGCTTAATTATAGTTCCAACGGAAATAGGCCGCCGAAACACGCAACTTGTTTTAACATACAATAGACTATTGTTTTTGGAAATGCATTACTTATGCTCATAATCCTTGGCCTGGTCGGTACTTCTTACACGCTACACCCAAGACGTTGTGACGTCGGGGGGGGGGGGGCTTCCGGCTTCCGGTCGGCGGGGGGGGGGGGGGTCACACATGAGTGGGCACCCCTATTTAAGCCGCGACGCGGCCGCGCGGCTCCCATATAGGCCGGCGACACCACAGCGGTAAGAGCTAATCCATTAGTATCTACCAACTAGTAATATACGTTTAATACTTACACTTGTTTTACTCACTATTTTTAACGCTTAATATGTACAATACCTCTACAATCAGCAATTATAATCCCGCTTAATCGTGCACGGGACATTTCCTGCACACCTGCAGGTTATACACTTTACAACCGTCTACTATTATAGTTATCGCTACAGCATAAGATTCACCTGTACAATTCACTATTGTAATCCTACTTGATCATGCACGGGGCATTACTTGCACACCTGCAGCTTATACACTTTACAACCGTTTAATACTACAATTGTTGCTATAATACGATAGTTACCTGTTCAATCACAGTTGTGCCCTCACTTGATTATCCACAGAGCGATACTTCCAATCCTACAACTGAATAATTAATTAATTAACTTCCGCTATTACCGATACTTTTCTTAAACTATCTGTCTCTTCCTCTGACTCTTGTGACCGTAGCCGCAGCCGACTGACAAATAACCGCGCTATCCCAAAGCTCGCTCTTTTATGCGGTTTTCTCGGGGAGGGGGTTGGAGGAGCGTCTCACATGACTCATCGATCGCATAAAAAGAGGGGTTGCTGCCGCGCGCGTGCCATTTCGGTGGCGAAATCGGTCGGGTGAGGTACTATCCGTAAGTCTCTGGCGCTTTTATAACTAACACTTGTTACTCTAAAATGTGTTTGCACTTAATATGCTAATTAGTCTCTATATTTATGCATGGGACATTTCCTGCACACCTGCAGGTGATACACCTTACAACGGTCTACTATTATACTTGTTGCTACAATACAAGATTTACCTGTCCAATTGGCAATTGTAATCCCACTTAGTCGTGCACGGGACATTACTTGCAATCCTGCACCTGAATAATTAATTAACTTCTGCGGCTACCGATACTTTTCTTCGCCTATATGTTTCCCCCTGCTACAACCTTTCGCGGCGCCGCCCGACAAATAACTGAGCTCTCCGAAGTTCTGTTCTTTTATGTCATCCTCTCAGGAGGAGGGGTTGGGGAAGGGGGGGGGGGTTGGGAGGGGCCACACAACCCCCATAAAACGGGCATCGGTACCGCGTGCGCGTCATTATAGTGGCCATAGGGCAACAGTGAACAACTATCCGCAAGTCTCTAACACCTAGTCTAACATTTTTTTTTTACTTACGCTTTTTTACTCTAACATATGTTTGCACTTATTATGCTAATTAGTTTCTATATATTCAGACACACTCGCGGGCGCCGGTCATATACTCGTCGATTGTCGGAGAGTACACATCTCCCCTTCGTGTATTATCATGGCTTCGCACTCTTTACAACTAAAACTTTTACGCACAAAACATATTTTACAGAAACAATCTAACTCCACAGTTTCTAAACCGCGTACTACACTGGCTAAGCTTAAGAAATACTACAGTTTTCACCCCTTGTACTTTGCAAAACCTAGCCTGTGCAACACTGCATACTGTACTGATACTGTTTTGCACGCTGTCTTAACTGACATGCTGCAGTATCAACATTTCAATCTTGTTACACCTATTGACGACGCTGTCCAATTATTCTTATTCACTATATTACCGGGTTTATATAATCGTTCTTCCATGGACACATGTCTCATTCTACTCTATCGACTCGCACTGTAAACACTTATGGAGCTCTCCTTTCATGCAACTATCACAAGAAGGCTGTGATTGAATAAATTTTTAAAAACCCCCTCAGGATGACCTTGACCCACTTCCCAAACCCATCCATCACTGTCACCCCCACCCCACACTTCCAACCCCACACCTGCCACTTCCAACCCACAAAAAAATGAGTGACCTTGAACTGGGGCAGAACCGGTGTTTTGCCACTACTTTTGATTCTGGGCCCAGTTGGGCTTTTAATTAATGAATGATTCTCTTTAACGAGAGGTCGACGTTAGATTATAACAATGCCGGGGCTTAGACCGTTCCCCATCAAAACATAAAAAAAATCATAGGAGTGAAAAAACAAAATCAGAAGTGTTTTTCTAGATTTCTCTAGCTCAATTTTGTCAACTATGGTTGAAAATAATTTTAAGGCTTAACAATAAACCGAAACAAGTTTAATAACCTAGTGAACGAAGAAAATATATAAATACTAAAAGTGGCCTTTTCTGTGTGCAATTGGTGATTTGGGAGCCAACTTTCGAAGCCAGTGAAATACAATGTTTTTCATCGTTCTTCGAAAATTTTCATATTTAAGGTATTAAAATATTATTAGTTAAAATTTAATAATCCGTTTACGTTCAATAGATTTATTTCATTTTAGATTAATTTTAATCAAACAGCTGATAGTTTCAATCAATGCCAAAGTATTGGCTTTTAAAAGTAGGATGAATGTTCGTTTTTGTTTACATTGTCCTTGTTTATATTGCATCAGAAAAACCTTTTGTTGAATTTCGTTACAAGGGTCGAAAATGGTGTTTTTGCGGGCTCGAGGAGATCTTAAAACGATCGAGAGTAGGCAAAATGTTTTTGGCCGAGTTACGAAAGATATATTACACCACACTACACTATTCAATAATTTGCAAATGAAATAATAAAAATGAAAAACATATTTTTATTCGCCCATAACAAACAAAACATAACCTTAACCATTCTAGTGGGATGCACTGCTTGTGTTTCCGGTTACTAGGTTACTTGTGTACTCGGTTTCACATTAGGTTTCACACTGGTTTCTATTTGTTTCCAGTGGGAAGTTTTAGGGTCGAAATGTTTGGCCCTAGACCTCAAAAGCATGATTTTCATTGTTAGAAGTGAGGGTCGGAAATCTTTGATATTGATGTAGTGTAATGAAAACGACATTTTTGAGGATGGCCCACCGTAAAAATGAACATTAGGGCATAAGACAAATGACGACTTTGAGAACTAATAACAAGGCAGAGAACGGCTGTTTCGCGTGCAGTATGATGAAAAAGGTTATTTCGAATTAGACATGTTAAAATTACTTACGTTTCGCTGTATATACCCGACATTAGTAGTCTGATGTGTAAGATAGATACAGTAAATGCAAACGTGGATACTGCAGGGAATCAGTCTGACACACGTGAACCAGTGATTGATCCTATAGGTCAGCCTCACACGTGGACTACCATTGTTGTTAAAGTCATACAAGGTTTTGGACATTCTCATTGACCACAATTTCAAATTGTCATTATAGACTTTATTGTTAAGTGTAATTACAACTTTACTAAAAAGGAAACAAATGTAAATAATAAGAGGAACACATTATCAACGGCATTCTTTTTTTTTCATTCATCGGACAAAGTATCAGGGGTAAAGGATTACACAGATTTTCTCTGTAAATGTGGATTTTCTCTCATTTTATCCATGAATTCGTTTTTTTTTTTTTTTTTTTGCTCATTCAATATTTACTTAAACCCTCATTGCATTGAAACTTTTTTATTTTTATTCAGCAAATGTTAACAAATATATTTAATTTGTGAAGTATTTGCTATTTTTTAAATTACCAAATTAGAAAAATGAACAAAGCAAGAGTGTTTAATAAAAACAAAGAATTACCTGATATACAACTAAAACTACCTCCCAAAGATGTATACGTTAATACTGATTATTGAATCAATATTCAGATTGAGGTTTCATGAACGCAATGTAAATAATTTTATTTCACGACATGAAAAAGATTTACTGGGTCGTGCACATAAGAAGTTATGTACGTGGGCTTAAAACTAAAGTTAACATTTAAATTCCCTAAAATTATCCATAACATTTCCATTCAAACTAATTAAACTTTCTTTTTTATATAAGTAACACGTAGTTTACAAATTTTGTGTGACCATATAAACTTACCTGACCTCACCTGATCCTTGCTTAGAGTTAATGTTCCGTTTAACCTTTATAAAGTTCGTTAATGGCGGTTCCTTACATGGGCTACAATGGAGTTTCAATTAAGATTGTTTAAAGTAAACTACTTTTTAAAGAAAGCACTGTGTTGTATATTTGATGGAAAACACATGTTAAATTTGTAAAAAGGTCTTTTATAAGGGTTTAAAAATACGTGAAGAGAGGATTTGCGAAATCCTTAGCTTTTTTCAGTGACGATAAGTTGCTACTTATTAGTTATTTTCGTTAACTCTTTAACAAAGTTGGTTTGTTTCAGGTATTACAACAAGTCTGCTAGTTGGTAATGTATATTTTTTTACTCATTCTTCACATTTTTAAGTATTGCACTTTCAAAATCTTGACTTGTTTTGCAAAATACTGTTGGTATGTAAAGGAACATTGACAAATAGTCATATACATGTGCAAAACATTTTGATCGCAGTTTTCAATATACCAGTAGAGTGCGCGAGTGATGTATTAGATGTACTGGAGATGTGTGATATTATTAGATACCTTTGCAAGCGAGTCCTACAGATCATTGAACATGACATTGAATATACACATAACGCTTCATGCTCAGTGAATACAGCTAGTGCTCAGGTGCCTTGGCGCCGATGTAGCTTGTTCAAGCATGTCTGACACTCGACTGTTCTTTACTTCTAGGACAGCAATATTCTGTTATTTCATGCTTGGAAGGATAATAGCCTCAAAAACAAGAAAAAATTGATAATACGTGTTTAATAGAAGAGACCGTTAGTTATTTATTTACTTTACTCTACCTCGATTCTTTTTTAGTGTACGAACCAGCATTCACAATATATGCTATACTATCTATATATACTATTTAATAGAAGTTTATCATTTGATTATAAAATTGGAAAACAGGTTTATCACAATTAAAATTTATGTTTTGAACCTCCTATAAAATGCTCGACTTAAAATCACTACAATTTATCTAAATACAAGAGAAATTTAAAATTTTCATCGTAATTTTATAAGGTTACCAAAAAGCAGTTGCATGTTCTAAAACAAGGTTATTAGAAAAACACCTCCTCGTTTAAATCTTTTCCTATTGCTTTTGCCTTTAATTTAGTTAATGATGTTAATCCCACTTATAATTCCTGGGTAAAGCTAAATAATGTTACTCAGTATGATTCTATATTAAATTCTTGGATAGAGTTAGTTCGTTTTTCATAGTTTAGTTCAAATTTTATTCCTACAGACTACAAATTACCATGCAAAAACCTTTAGAAATAAAACACAGGATGTATGTTAAAATTAATAATCAGTGGACACTAGAAATAAATAAATCATATTCACTTATAGTATAATTATGTTCCATTTGAAACATACACCACAGCGAACACAGTTGATCAAAGTGATGAAATGTGTTCCATTTCTTCCATTCATTGATGGCCAAATGGGTTATTTAATTTTTAAGTGGTGTAGGAGCGATTGTAGAGCACACAATAATAATTGGACTAGTCTAGGTCAGTACAAATGTGGGTTCATTCATGGCTGGGTTTCTGATACAACTAATATTGATCTGTATTGAGGGGAACTGAAATGGAGTCCATGGAATATTTTTCAAAAGAAAAAAAGCTATAAATATTTACAATGTTATAGGATAGTAATTGATCCCCATCCACAAATATTTATTTGGAGTATTTATTTAGTAGATTCTTTATAACACAGATATTTTTTTAAATCCATCATGGCTATAACACATTTGTATAGTAAACAAAATTATACATATAACTTTTATATACGCTCCTAAAACAACCAATATTACCACTAAAACGGAAGCATCATAGAGCAAAGAATAATAATCTAGGATTGTGGGGTGAATGTAAAGGTCTATCTTTGCAAAGGTGTTTTTATTACTCATTTTACGTTCTATTGGTTATATCTTCAATCAATTTTAAACCTCATGGTAAACCTCATCACCGTAGTGTTTGTGCCCTATCAGTTGTATTTCAGAAAATGAAATATGCGACGAAAAAGTTTGTGATGGTAAAATATATTTACGTTAATGACTATACATTTCCCGATTTTTAGATGTTTTCATAAGTGATCATCAACTATTGATATTCTTATTTTTTTAGAGTGTGTGGACGTTTATCCCCGGTTTATTCCTCCTGATTTCATGGTCAATAAAGGTTTAGGTAATGAATTGCATTCAACGTTTGGCCATGAAATATTTGTTTCTTCAGATAGTTATACCTACAGTGTTGTAAAATATACAACATAGCTTCGATTTCATTGATGTGGTGACATAGTTGTGTTACTTTGCATAAAAACCCCGCAATGTGCCAATTTCTGTGATCTAACCCCAACCAGTTGGGCGCTCAATGTTATCGTCATTGCTGAGATGTAGGTTGCAGCTGGTTTAATCTTGCTTGTTTGTTCGTAGCGGCTGATCCGTGAAGGCCGCGGTCATTTCCGTTATCGCCATTCGTCCGCAACTGGCATTTCAATCCACTCAGTCATAGTAAAACAGTTAAACAATTTCTCATTCATAAATTTATCTCACAAACAGTCTCTCCGAGGCTTTGTTTGCTTTCTGCCAATTAACGAGCTCTTTCACTCAGCTCACTCTTAGCGGGATAAGCTCGTTCTCTCTGCACCTTCTTCCCGGAATGACCTCGTTCATTCTGGTCGCTGTTCCCGGAATGAGCTCGTTCGCTCTGCTCCCTCTTCCTGGAATGACCTCGTTCATTCTGGTCGCTGTTCCCGGAATGAGCTCGTTCGCTCTGCTTCCTCTTCCCGGAATGACCTCGTTCGCTCTGCTTCCTCTTCCCGAGATGACCTCGTTCATCTTGTTCACTTTCCTCTACGTATTGTCTGTAATCTACTAATATTACAGATGTAATATTACAAATGTTTATTCCTACAAAACATTTATCTATAACAATAGCATGGTAACTTGAGAGCCAGAGGGTTGGAGGTTTGAAGTATTTTGAAAGTAAAAATAACCACGCAAACACCCATGCTATTTTCTTATACTGAATTTATCTTGCAAAACCGCACCTTATTAGCCTTCGCGTTAGTGCTCAACAAATACAAAATTTAAAAAAAAAAACTCTATTTCCTAATTTTATTTTACTCTTCATTTATCAAAAGTTTAGAAAATGTACATAAATATTAATAAATCTAGGCTAAAATTATGATGGAAACCGTAAAATAACTTTCTTGGGTAATTTTTTGTTCGATTATTTCCATTTTTACTAAACTGAAAGAACTATTAGTAATTTTCTGAATACAAACGTTTGCTACGATGTGAGGTTTTTTGTTTTTAAAACCTATTTTTCCAGGTTTTGTTATTCCCATCAATTTTATTAGTTATGCCGTGCAGTATTTTAGAAGAGTGCTATGCAGTACAGTATGAAGCAGAGAGATTTTAATACCGATAACTACGAGGTGCTCTATGTTTAATGCAAAAATATCTATCATGCAAATGTAAGATTAATCTTTCCATAAGTTTTAAATTTAAAATATACATATTTTTTTATTCTTACACAAACAACACTAAACTTCTTCGATAACGATATAGCAAATCACATACAGCTGCATATTTAACTAGTTTTAGATAATTAAAATTGTATAAAAGTCAAAAGTTTCCTTAAAGTTAATATTTTTATTTTCTTCATCAAACTACTTGGATGGGTTAATAGTTTCACTGTGAGCAGGGCTGTATAAACGGAGGGTAAGCGACGCGACGGTGGGGCAGGCGGGCTGCAAATCCTCCAGATCTTGGCTAAGCTAACTGTTGCTGCTTGTGTTTACTCTTGAAGCTGGGTGGAATTGGATACCGCGCCACCGCTCAGGTTAATATTTTCTGAAACTTTCAAGTAGATATAATCTTATTTAACTTTTTTATATAAAATGATCACTTGGAATTTGTTACATTAAGAATGGCATTACGTTGAGCCAGATTGAAATACACCAGCACTAAACGGAGAGTAGTCAAAAAATAAGGAAAATGTTATACAATAGATTAACTGTAATTGGTATGAAGTTGTATTTATTCAGTCCTATAATATCTTTTCTAATTAGAATAATTTTAACATTGTGACAGCTCATAGAGGCTCTATTGTTAAAATAATAAAGATTTTTAAATGGATGTAGAAACTCGGACTGGATATTAAAAATTCAACGCTGTGAAAAAATGTTATTGATAGACTATCATTGCATCAAATGTTTACACCACAGTATATTGTAGACATTATAAAATTTAACGTTTACCAAAATTAAAAGAAACCTCAGCGTCCGGAAATTTCAGAGCTAAATTATTTATATCTCAGATTATTAGGGAAGCTTGCGAAATTAAACCACAGTTTAAATAGGAAAAATACTTATCTGTCTCATAAATAAGACAAATCGGCTTGAAAACGTTTACATCCGTGCTTTAAACCTTCTTGATTAAAACGTTTTATGTCGTGTAATTTTCTAATATAATTTTTATAATAACTTTTCTGAAAAGTGAGAAAAGTTAAATACGTTTAACTTAAATTATTATAACCTAAATTCGTGTTACTTACAAGAAAAGGTTACTTAGGTCCTGTATATGAATAAATGTTAAACAAAGATATTGATTTTTTTTAAGATATTGAAACTATTATCATAATGAAATACTTAACACAACATAACCATTAAGTGATAATTTGTAAATAAAAGATTGTTAAAATGTCTGAACAACTGCAGTATGTTGGTATGCCGAAATAAGTTTTATGTGCCTCCTTGAATTTTGCAGATAAAAAAATTATTATTTTTGAAGAATAAAATATACATACTTTATAGGCCTTTAAACGTAAGGTTTAATAGGTTTAACGATCTTAAACAATACTTAAACAACGGGATTAACGATAAAAACTTCATACAATGTTTATATTTATATTTACTAGTGGCGTATATTTTATTTAAAATAGTGAAAAGCAAAAAGAACATGTACAATGTTATATAATTAAATTGCTTTAGAATTAACTTATTAACTTAATTAACTTTATTTTCATCTTACGTTTTTATTTATATTTTTATATGGTATTTTCTTATTTAAAATTAAATACACAATATAGAATTCTTCGCTCATTTTATATACATAACTAAATTTAATCAAGAAAAATTCCATAAAACGATGTTAGATATATTTTATAAAGTGAAAATTGAAGGATTGGATCATCAATCAACTATGCAAATCATGTTTTGTAAAGCTTTGCAACCTGCTTTATTAGGACTCGGAATTGTTTGTTTAATGTCCAGTTGGGTTTTGTTTATTAATGAGCCCAATAATGAATTGACCTAATTTTGGTAGTTATCTAAATTATTTTGTACTGGAAAATAAGAAAATTGTTGTTTGGTATGCGTACCGCTATTATTAAGAATTTCACCTTTTGTTGGTGGGCTGTTTAAATATTATCATAGATACTGTATACGAATTTGCTGATCTGAGTTTAGATTAAGCTTTGTAAACACCTTAAGACATAGTTCATAGTAAGATTTGTACGATAGTAAAATTGGTTTCTTTAAATTAATCAAAATTACCCCTCCCAGATAAACTTCTTAAATCTCCGAATCTCCCTCAGGATATATCTCAGTAGTATTCAAGTAATTATGTTGCTGAGGCTCTAAGCTTGATGAGACTAGGCGCTCGGTAACCGACCTTCGGTAGGTCAGTGTCACTAGACATGCGGGACCATTCATTGATCTGACCCAAGCCGCCTTTGAGGTTCGAGCTCTGTCGCATGGCAGCCTCAATGCAGACCACAGTGGTACATCCAACTAGCATTAAATACATTATTAGATACGATTACAATGGTACTCAACAATAAAGCCAATTATTTAACAATCTAACAGCTAACAAAATATGAAACATAAATATTGTTTTAATCTGTTGGGATTTTCGGTTGCACAAAATAAGATATAAATGCCCTTAATATTTATATCCAGTTATTATTTAATATTTATATTTAGTTAATATTCATATCCTTAATACCCCTCATTAAGGGATTAACCAAAACCAGTTAACAAACATCCAGTCCAGTTTAACAAAAATCCTCGTATAAGTAATCAATCTCACCAAAACCAGACAAATATAGGTATTATAAGAACCTTGCCTGATTAGAGTAGATAATGGATTTAAGGAGGTCTTATTATGGAAATGCAAGATAACATCTCAGTAAAGGGAAAACAATAAGTTAAAACGTTTTAAATGCGCTTAAAAATACAGTAATAAAAACGTTTATTTGTTTAATTAACATATAAACACAATTGAAAACTAAAAAAAAAATTACTACAATAACATTTTGCACAGATAGAACACATTCAATAATTAAAAATTGCCGCCATGGCATTGTGCGATTATAAAACGCGTCGAACTATCATAAAACATATTATAATTATATTTATTGTACATAATTTTATTTTAATTAAACGTTGATAGGACAACGTACTATTGAGAGTCTACCACTGATATTTTTGCGAAAATCAATTGAGTCTTAGTACTTATAATGACTTAATATTTCACAAATATTACGTAAAACCCCAATCAAACCTAAGCTAGAACATTTCAGTTGCGGTATGTTCATTTGTCCATAAGTAAAATCGTCCTTTTTCAGTATGAATGAAAACAGACATAATTATTAAATGCATAATAGAATTAAACAGGTATTAATTTTAGGGTATGCCTAGCTAATGCTATATTGTCTTGCACAAATTTATAAATAAACCTGAATGGTCTATGATAACTATCAAAGTTGTCGATGCTTGATTTTTAATGCCCAAGTTCTGTATTCCAATATAAACTTTGATGTAGAATAAAAAATTATATTTTTATTTGTAGAGTTTATTTTACAGTAAAAGTGTGTCCTATAAATGATAGATAGTTGCAATCTTATTAGAAACTATAATAGAAAATATAATTTCTATAAAAATTTTATATAATAGTATATAAAATATAATATTAGAAAATTATAATAGAAACTTTTAAAACATCACCATTATTTTCAAATATTTTGCTAAATTCAATATTTGTTGTTTTTCTGTGGTAAAAATTGTGCTCTTTACCTTTTAGTGAAAACATTGAGATAGGTTTATCCAGTTCATAATGTTGAAACACCAATGGACAATCAATTAAGAATCAATTAGCAGTTGGAATTTTATGGTCATTTCAGTCTAAAGTACGTTGCTTTATATTTTCTTCTTAATAACTCTAAGAAAAATGACCTTTTAAGATAATAAGGAAATTTAAAAGGGCTAATAAGTAATATTCCAAAATGTTTATTTGTTTATCATTTAAAATAGTATAAATAGGTAAACATTTATGCTTTTATGAGATGATTTTACCTTTTTAGTGTGAAATTTATATTTCATAGTAACTTAGAAACTGATTGTAAATTTTTAATTGATTTTCCTTATAATATTCCCCTAGCAAGATTATTCGCACCAGTTTTTCATTGGAATCACAGAGTTAAGTATAAGAACAATAAAATAAATTAAAATAAAAAAAAATGTACGAGAAAGTTAAATAATGTGTGGCATACAGGTTAAAATGAACATTTATTGTTTATGATATTTTTCTATTACAGTTTGATATCGCTTAACTCTTGTTGTCAATACTTATAACCTTTATTTAAGTTTTCCAAAACTATTTTAGCATAATACTGTTACAGATTTGTATAATAGCGATTAAACTAATTTTCACAATGCTAATCATTTTTTTATCTTCTTTATTCTCAAAATTTCCATGGTAAAGTGAAATATAATTTTAAAAACAACATACATTTACAATATGTACCAGATACAAAACTACTATTTTGATCGATCACATTTTTGCTGAGTGTATAATGTCAGAACAGTTTCCAATGAGTAAGCGATATATCGTCTATTTCCACAATGGTACAATGAAACACCGGCACGCCATCTGCCTGTCTGAGTCCTCGCGTATCACGAAACCTGCGATGCTCCTTGTTTTGAGGCGAAATGATGGACTCTCCTTTAGTTTAAAATACTTTTGGTCTGTTATTCGAAAAAAAAACAAGAATACCATTATTCAGATTTTCTTCAATTTAATTAAAAATAGGGTATTGATAAATATTTTACTTTAACAATAAATAAAGTTAATAATAATTTTTGCTAGTGGTTAAGGAGAAAATAATAGTGTTTATGGAATTGATTATTTAAAACTAATAGTTTAAATAAAAAATGAAATAAAAATAATTAAATGCAGTATTTAGAGCTTTTAATTCTAATTACGGTTTAAAAAAATAAAATAAGGAAAATACAATGTTTGATATTGTTGTTTTACTGAATCCATAGGTTCATTAAAACAACCTGTCAAAACTATATTTAATCTTATACCTTTTGGTATTAATGGATTTTTTTAAATTTCACTCGTTACTTGCTTTCCCTTTCTCGCAACATCCCCACCTAATCTAAGTCAATGAATAAAGTCGGGTTCATATTTTAGGCTCCAATCCACGTGAGCATTTATCTAAGAGTTTAAATAGCATTATGCTTAATAATGAAGTACAATAAATCGTTAAGAGGTGGGAAAAGATATGCATCCCTCGAAGGTTAATTTATATACATGGTACTATAAAATGAAAAGTTCAATCAGTATTTTATATTTGTTACTCTACGGAAATCAGACATGTTATAAAATAAACAAAATAGATAATAAGAGGTAATTTAATACTATCAAGTTATATATATATTTTTATATTGGATCATACCTGGGTTGTTCGATTTATGATATGCGATGGCTGCAAAATTAGTTTTTGGGAGCAAGCTTGGAAAATTGCAGGAGTATTAATATTCAGATAGGCCTATAATATTTTTTATTTAAATAGTGATGAAGAGCATAATATGGTAGTGCGGTAAATATTTATATCATGGTCTCCTTCAGCATTATACAATTGCTAAACTGTTTTTTAGACTCAATTTACAGATTTATTAATAACATATATCCCCCACCCTCCTTTTTAGCTATACCAATAAATGACATTTTTAGTTACACTATTGGTTTTATTAGGGTTTAGACGCGTTTTAGGGAAAGCGGTCCATACCCCTCATAGTCTGAGGACATCCCGGGAATTGAACCCTTGACCTCTTGAATTGAAGTCCAAAACGTAACCGTTAGGCAAGATTCCTTCAAGATTTCCTTGATTTCTCATTTTGTATAAATTGTATATAATCGATATGTCAACACCGGTAAAAGGTGAATTTTCAACAAAACCAAACTATACAAAATCAGAAAATATATAAAAACCTTTTACTATCTATTCTATATCTCTTGATATAACGTATGGTTTCCATAAAACAACAATATAGTCCGTCACTTTCAGTCCCCTATAGATTACAATTAATTGAAACAAAAGATCTGATGTAAGATGTAAATGGATTAGGTACAAATTGCCTAGGTCAAATCAGAGTCGAATTTTAATCTCAATGATACGCAGTGTACAAGTTTGTAGGTCGCCGATAACCTTATCTGAGTCCACCAAACACCGTCTGTTGGGAGCCAATGTTCCGTGGTAACCTTTGTCAAGTTCGTTGTTGGCCGCCCATAGAAGTACGTAGTGAGAGATTAAACTATCGGGTAGGCCCTACAGCTATACTTAATTTTAAACGCTATGCTCCACTTATGAACTATCCTGGATACGATAAAATTTAATAACATCGTAAAAACTCGTTTTAACGATGTTAAGTAATTGGCATGAACTAATTGGCATCACCCCAATGTTCATTTTAGAAAAAAATATTTTTCCAATGAATATTTTCAAAATGGCGGCCATTTTATATTTTAAACTCACGATAACTGGTAAATTTTATAAAAATGTATAGTAATTAAAAGTTGACTAAATGCATTATCTAACCAATGAAATCAAGTTTGTAAGTATCTGACAACAACTATTGTAAGTATCTGACAACAACTAATAGAGTTGTTGCCACTTGTCTGCAGAAAAACATTGGTTTTGCAATATAATTCATGCAAATTAAGGTTGTTATATGAGAAAAACTGCAATAACACTGTTATTTGTAGTCAAGCCCTTAAAAATTCGTATCATTGGTTAGGTAATTTAATTTGTTAACTTTTCTTGTTACTTGTTGTTATTGATAAAAATTACTGGTTTTGAGATATTTTAGTTTAAAAATGAAAAATGAACGCTGTTTTTAAAATACACATCAGAAAGAAAATAATTTTTTCCTAAAAATGTACTTCACCGTGATAAAGGTTCGAGCCAAGTATAATGTTAAAACACCTATCCATTACGGAACTTATATTTATTAAGTGCAACAAACAAAATGGCGGCTAGTGGATTAACGAAGCATTTTAAGACATATATTAACAATCACTTTTTTTATCATTCTGCACGAAATCAGCCTGTTTTTGTTCTCTCAACTGTACCAAAACCGATTCTTTATTGTCCTAGGACTGAAAAATCATCTGGAGAATTTTTTAGGTCCTAGTACTGAAAAGTCAGCTGTTTGCTAAGTATATTGTTATTCATTTATTAATGTTGGGTAGCAGAATTTTGAAACTCAAACGTTATAAAGAGCATTGTTTGTAAATAACATAAATGTTAAGTAATTGGCATGAACTAATTGGCATCACCCCAATGTTCATTTTAGAAAAAAATATTTTTCCAATGAACGCACTTTCCAAGATGGTTCACTGGTGAATTGAAACAACTTACAATACAGAAGAAGATTGCACATAAGCGTTACAAGATTAGCCTTAATCTTGCCGACTATTATGAGTTTGCCAATCTGAGAGATGCCTGCAAAACTCAATCTCGTGAATGCTACACGCTCTTCATGTCCAACATAGAAGCCAATATATCTTCGAATCCTCGAGCATTCTGTGGAGTCGTCAAAGCACAGAGAAAAACACCAGATATACCCTCTCATATTTTTCTCGATGGAACCGAAGCTAAGGATCCCGAAGATAAATGCAATCTTTTTGCCATGTTCTTCAGTTCTGTTTACTGTCCTTCATCACATTCCTCAGAAACTCATAGCTATCCAGTTTCGAACCATTTAAGCACCGTTTTGTTTACCAAAGAGGAGGTCAACCAGAAATTGGAGCACTTGGATACCAAAAAGGGAGCCGGTATGGACAGCATTCCCCCTTCAGTTCTTCATCACTGCCGAGGCCTCCTTGCTGGTCCTCTCCACTTACTATTCAATGAATCTTTGGCGAAAGGTGTGTTCCCCAATGCGTTGAAGAGTGGGTACGTTGTACCAATACACAAGGCTGGCGACCCTGCTGATGTGAGAAACTACCGCCCAATAACCATCCTGCCGTCAATAGGGAAAGTCTTTGAGAGCCTCGTATTAGACAGGCTAAATTTCCATACCTCAGGCTTCATTCATCCATCGCAGCACGGCTTCGTGAGGGGAAAGTCCACAGTTTCTAACCTGCTTCTCTTTCAAGAATATGTCTTGGCCGCCTTCAGGAAGAACAAGCAAGTCGACGCCGTCTATATTGATATGGCCAAAGCGTTCGACAGAGTTGACCACTCCATTCTCGTGTCCAAGTTGAAGGGATGTGGTATCGCCGATCCTCTACTTTCTTGGTTATCCAGCTACCTGCAAGATCGCATGTTGATGGTCAAAATTGGCCCAGCAAGATCATTTCACTTCTTTCCATCTTCGGGGGTCCCTCAGGGCTCTTTGCTCGGCCCGTGTCTCTTCAATATCTTCATCAACGATCTTCTTGAGGTCATCTCTGTCAACGCTCTTCAATTTGCGGACGACCTGAAGATTTTCATCGAGGCTACATCGCTTGAAAATTCCCAAAAGTTGCAGGAAAGCCTTTTAGCAATTGAGGAGTGGTGCTCTGATAATGGCATGTCCATCAACCCCAGCAAATGCTCTACACTAACCTTCTGCCGATCAAAGCGCCCTGTCGAATATCAGTACCAGATATCGGGTAACATAATTCCTAGAGTACAAAATATAAAGGACTTGGGTGTTCACTTTGACAGTGACATGAGTTTTTCAACCCACATCGATACCATTTGCAGTAAAGCCAGTAGAATGATGGGTTTTATAACACGCTTCAACAAGAGGAATCAGCAACCCAAATGCTCTTCGATCACTCTACTGTGCTCTAGTTCGTCAACTCCTGGAGTATGCCAGTCCCATCTGGTCCCCCTACACAGTTGGAGCCAAGGCCAGATTGGAGTTAGTGCAGCGACGTTTTGTTCGTCTGGTTGGGGTTCGTCTCGGCTATGAGTACTTGGAGGTGCCAATTGATTGGCTATATGAAAACCTACAACTTCCACCTCTTGCCCTGAGACGTGATGTGGCGGATGTGATCTACCTCCTTAAGCTTCTCAATGGAGATGTGCGTTGCTCGGCTCTTCTGGCAGAATTTTTCTTCAGAATACCGTCAAACACCAGGTCCCGAGAACTTCTGAGTCGCCGTCATCACGCTACCAACTATGACTACCACAGTCCTCTCGCTCGGTTTGTAAGACTGGGCAACAAAGTGGCCTCAGAGTGTGATGTCTTCTTTGACAGCGAACAACGAATTCGAAGGTGTGCCTTGGTGCTTCTGTCAAGTTGAGCCGACTCATTGCTTGCTGCATGTGGACTGTAACATTGTGTTGCACGGATAATTTACATTAAGTTAGTCTTTAGCATTAGAATTCTGCTTGTTTTTCATGCATAGGCTATACTAGATGAGCTGTGATCTATTTATGTTTTCCAAAAGTCACATTCAGCCTGCATTACCCTATTTATTTGCATGTTATTTATTTCGGAATGTGTCAGTAATCATATATCCTTTTGTGTATTTACTTACATCTAGTCATTGATAGTGAATTGTAATTTTATTATATTCTTTACATAACGTGTTGAGCCTGTATTGTAGCTATAGTGCATGTTTATTTATTTTGTAATGCGCCTGTTATCATCTATCATTATTATGTATGTGTAGTCTGCTAACTCACAGCTGAATTCTTTAATGTAATTATTATTATTATTATTATTATTAATTATTCTCATTGTAAATTGGCTATGCCGTTGATACATAAAATAAAATAAAATAAATAAAATAAATGTAAACACTGCATATTACTAACTTTGTAAATATAACCTCGAAAATACATATTTATAATTAATATTTTTAATGATCAAAAGTCTAATTTCGCATTATGATAAAAAACGTTGTTCATCACTCGGAGCAAAAGTGTCTTTTTGATGCTTAATCGTTTTTAAAAACTCGGCTGCGCCTCGTTTTTAAAACACGATTACGCACCAAAAAGACCCACTTTTGCTCCTAGTGATGAAAACTACTATTTTGTTTGTTTAATCCAAGGAATCACCACACTGAACACTAAACTTATTAAAAATTGACAGCTGATTTTTCTTCAACATTTAAATAGTAATACAAAAATATTACATTTTACCAATGGATCGTTTGTGATATTCACGAAAGATTTTGAATTGTTATACAGGCGATACGGGTGACGAGTTTTGGTTCGAGAAACGCCTATTTTATTACATTAAGGTAAGACAGCACCCAAAAATTAAACAAAAACTTTTAAAATTACTGCGGACAGGGCCCGCAAAACGGGTGTTGGTGTCAGTGCACAAATACATACAATATCAGGTCCTCCCTATATTTTAAAAGCATAGGCTTGCCTCACCGGAGCTTTCAGGGTTCCTGGCAGCTTGTGCCAGGAGCCTATCCCGAGGACGCCGATATCATATGCATTTGTGCACTGACACCAACTCCCCCCTCGGTGAACCGGGCGGGATTCGAACCCGCCCCAGGCGCTACCTTCTGGCCAGAAAGGTAACGCCTTAACCAACTGATCCACCGAGGCTGGTGGTCGAGGCGCTCCAATTGTCTTGTTGAGCCGCTAGCGCTGCAGGAGAGAAAACTGGAACTACGATGCCGCGCTACAAATGCTATCTCAGAAACGATGAAAGCAATCTTCGGCCTTAATTGTCGGGTTAATGATGAATGCTTAAAAGCTATCTCAGGACGATGAATCTTTCGTCCTTGGCCTTAAAAAGGCTAATTTATAGGTTTTAGTTTTTTTGCCGTTTTCCGAAAAACTTAATTTTTGATACTTCGGTACGATTATTCCCTTTATTTTTTAATAGATCTTCACAAAAATTGGTACAAATGACCATGGCAGGTTGCTAAGCAATAGTACGAATCAGAATCGAATGATCTCTTATGGTTTTAATTTTACAGCTTCTATTATGTATAAAATTTCATAAAAAATATATACAACTTTAAATACTGTATAAAAATTAAATTTTTTTATATACAATAAAACCACTTCTTATTATTGTTGTGAAAGGTCACTAAAACAAATAGAAAAAATTTCAGATTGATATCACAGTATTTGTGTAAGTTATGTGTACCTAAAGACACCTTATTTAACATGGCAGAGATAGGGAGTGCTGGATTACCTTAAGAGAAAAGCTGGTACAAATTTGTATTTTAGTTTCGTTATAAAACGAGAGTCAAACGACCAAAATGACTGGAGATGATACAATAATTAACTAAAACTTTGAGTCAACAGAACAGGTAGTCAACGAAGTGCTAACATTTTGTAAGTGTAGTGTCCCCAGAATTAGTTGTTCACATTGCTAAATGATTGGGTTGGGTTTTAATTTATTCCGTTTGTTATACAGACTAGATAACTTCTTGATTAGCATTATACGTGCTGGTAATGATATTCAGGTTGAAATAATAAAACGTCTTCCAACACTACTCGATATATTTACACTTATACTATAAATGTTTACAGACGGTAAATATATATAAAAGATCTTATAATGGCGATCGATTTCGACCAGTCACACCGGTCATCATCAGGCCCAATCAGAGACTACATTTAGGCCCAATCATGAGTCTCTGATTGGGCCTGATGATGACCGATGTGACTGGTCGAAATCGATCGCCATTATAAGATCTTTTATATATATTTACCGTCTGTAAACATTTACAGTATAAGTGTAAATATATCGAGTAGTGTTGGAAGACGTTTTATTATTTCAACCTGAATACAGACTAGAGAAAAAAGCATAGTGCCCAAACTTAACCACTAAACGATAAATAACTCTGCTTTTATCACACAAAATAAATATGTTTTTGATTACAAGAGTTGGATTTTATTAGTGAGTGAAGACAATCCACTTGAAGTTGATATGATACAATTTTTGTCTCAAAAGCAAAAATATCTGACAGGGCCCTCAATCATATTTTGTTAAACTTTTGGATAAACATCATAATAAACTCGCTTTAAAAACGGATGATGAAACACTACTGAGAGTGTGTTAGCCCCGAAATTCGTGCTTAGCATTCGCGGCATTACTTTCATTGTCACTTTTATACTTTATATTAATTGGTCCTCACAACTCAAATACTGTACTATGGATTTAAAATTATTTTTTATAAATTCATAAGGGTTTGATATATCTTAACACCACTGTTCTATCAACGTCAACTTTTGCGACTTTTCCCCTACAAACCACTAGTAATTAATATCATTTCAATTTAAAACAACACGAAAATTTGATAATTTATTTAATCAGATTAATTATTACTCTTTCCTGGCAACGAAATATCGTCGAAGCCTTGTTAAAAATTTTTGATATTTAGATAAAATCACATAAAAGTGAAAATCGCTTTGGAAAGGGGTATGAAAGACGCTAAGACTTAAATGAGTTATTGTTCGAACGGTATTAAATCCTTTGTTTTGTGTGTGGTCTCGGTATAGCATTCCTTTGTTGTTATCCAGTGCAAATCCTCCTCTAAATATCTCTTCACAAAAAATACCCAGTTAAAAAATATGCTTTATTTAAGTCATAGTGTAAATTTCAGTAAAAAACGAAAATATCTAGTTTAAAAAATTATTTTACTTACATAAATAAATTATCCTTCCCACATTGGGACCCAAACAGCGAGTATTACACCCGTAGCGATGGCGGTCACTCAGTGACGGCAGAGGATATTTTAGGATCATGGTACTTTAATCAATTCGTCATTAATAGGTCAGTACACATGCGGGTTCATTCTCCTATGCAGCTGCGTTTGTGGTCAAACTACTATTAAATTGGAACGGTCGGTGCTAACATTTTGTATTTCAAATAGAAAGTTTTAACCCCATTGACATTTCAGAATAATTTATCTAGGGAAGTATTTACACTTCTCCTACTCCAAATTATGTCATTGTATAAGTACATTTGAACATACTACCAGTCTTTTTTTAACGTCTCGTTTTTCTGTGCTACGTGCGTACGTAAATACGTATCGTTTGTAACGTACTTTTTTCAAAATTATCAATAACATATCCTCATATACCTACGAAAGGAAAAATGTATACAAGTTTCATACATTTGTGTTAATAAACCGAGTGCCTCTCCCTTCCCGCAGGTATTTTTTTAAAGCTAAAGAAAACATTATTACCTTCTAGGAATGTCGTAGTGACCGAAATAAGAAACGTTTGCTACTTCAAAATTTTCAACCTCATCCCCAAAATTGGGATTTTTGAGAGGAAATATAAATTTTTAAATAGTTACCCCCCGTTTGTATGTAAGTTTGAAATTGTATACATAATTTGGAGCTCTTTTTATTCTACGGTATTTTTATTTAAACCTAATGAATGGTTTCGGAGATAGGCCTACAGGCAATAAAAATCTGCCTAATGCTATTCTTATGGGATTAAAATAAACTTCAAATACCTCCAGCTCCCTAATTAAAAGGTTTAGAAAAATGTCAAAGTATGAAAATTTTCTTGGTATTTATATAAAATCTAAAATTGACAAAATGGGGATTACAATTAAAAACTTCGAATTACTTCCCAAAGCCCCAATTTTAAGCGAGGAAATCGAAAGTTTTGATAAAATCAAAGTTTCCTCTCTTGGCCACTAAGACATCACCAGAAAACAATCTTGTCATCTGCAACTGTAAAAAAATAATAAATAACAAAATAACAAAAGCGTTGGACTTTTGGACCACCCGGTATATTTTTATCGTTGTGGGAATGCATTCGCTCGATTCAAAATATAAAGGTTTGTTACTCACTTTTTAAACAATGAACAAGTGATATCCACTTGATATTACTCTTACCGACCCCGGAGATTCAGCCAAAACCCGTTGCATAACTTCATGCCTCGGCCGCTTGTCTGAGCCCTGTCAGATCACTCCACCTCGAACCGGAAGCTTAGTGATCACCCAGGCACCCCTCGTCTTGTCTCGGAGGACAACTGCCCTCCAGGACTCTGCTTAGCAGCCTCAACTCCACTATGGTATCAGGTATGATGGCCCCACAGTGGAGATGATCACTCTTCGTTCTTCGGAACGACGGCACTCCAATGCGTTAATACTTACGTTTTAAATTGGTGTATTATCTCTTATAGAACCATCAATATACCAATTACTTTAAACAAAATACCACCAATTTAACTTTTTTTACCTATAAATTTATAGGTTGTGTGTAGTTTGTCTTGTTTGTTCGTTAGAATTTGGAGGTCGGCAAAGGTTTGGGTAATTTATATTATTGCATAAATTTGTTATCAAATAATTCATTCCTTGATTTATTCAATACCGATGAGCAAAATGAGAAAGATAAATTGGCTAACTAGATTAATGCAACTAAAAAGGCAATGGGTATTCCTGCGGTGTCATTGGTCATAGTCTATCCTCAGTCTCCCGGTATCAGCCCGGAAACAGCATCTCATCTGCGTCAGCAGATTGTGTGTCAGGATCAGCACGTCCAGAATCGTAACCACAGAATATAATTTGCAACTCGATGCTGTTGATAGTTGAAGTTGAACATCCAATCAGATCATGACTAAGCCGACTGCTCCTGCAATGTGTTTGCTGTTAAGCCATTGTTGGTTGTGTAATCTGCTCCCTCTTGGATTTCTAGTATTTATTTACGGTTTTAGATTTCGAGTAACTGATTTACATGAAAACTTAGTAATTAGAACTCTGAGTAAACCTCGGTTGATAATGAAATCATCAAAGATTAATGCTTTAAACATAAAGTTTACAGATTATCTTTATCTACCGATAATAATTCATGACGTTTTACGCTCCAAATAGATTCTATAAATAATGTCTTCATTCCTAAAACATTTATAAAAAAGATTATAATCCATTCCATAATCCCACCTTTTGGAAGTATTCTTTGTTAGTTTTTGTTTTCATGTTTGTGATTAGAAATAAGAAAAAAATAATGGAATGGCGTGGTTTATAGTGGCAAATTTATTTATACTTAGTATTGTCACGAAAAATTTTATACCTATATGTTTAATTATTACAGTATCTTCACAATACTGGCTGGTCTAAATAATAGTTTATGTAGCTAGATGAGTATAAAAATGGTATGAGCATAAGTCTTTTAATTTTTAATCCAAGTATTAATTTTTGAGACATTTATCCAATATTCAATATATGTATTAAGGAGTCTATTATATCTTAGTTAATTATTTTTTTAGATACATTGCATCAAACATTTACGGAAACCTCTGATCTTAATATTTACCCCTCAAATTTTAACTAAGGCTACGAAGTTTAAACCACAATTTCCATTGGACAAAGACTGACTGTCTCATAAATAAAACAAATGGCGTTGCAGGCGGAGACATTATACTCTTGCTCACTGTAATTTCTTCTTCGTTTATGAAATCTTATTTGTATATTAAGATGATTCAATAGCTACTTTTCATGCTAGAAATTAACCTAAGTTACTTAAAAATAAATCCTAGAATTGAATTATTTAGTTTCATTTCTAAACGGAATGAATGTTTTCAACTAAAGTTTCAGTGCAGTTCGGTTTAAACAACTATATTTTACGCAGCTTTAAATAAATCGTTCAGAAAATTTTTTACTGACGAGAAAAAAAAACATAGAGTTCAAGACGTCATAATTATTTATCATCTATAATATTTTTAGTAAATGTATGACATTTAAGGAAAAATTGGTTCTTGTTTTAGCATATCACATACTTAGCAGTGTCTCCAGTTATCATTCTTACTATCCCTAGTCAGTTCAATTTGTAATGGTTTAAGTACAGAACCCAGTGATATAAAAAAGAATGTAATTAAAAGTTGCATCACTTATTATTTCATAAGTAAAACGATTTAATTATTGGTGAATTTCCCTATAGGGAAAACGCTATTACGGTAGAAGTCACGGTAAGACCTAAGCCCGGTACCATGATACTTTTTTGTTTTGAGGTCTCTAGAAGCAAAAAACACTGTTCGCATGCGAACTTCAGTGCGAACTTGTGATTCAGTGTTTAAAATCATAAGATCATAACTAAATATTTTGTTGCTTGGATGAAATGAAACAGGTATATTAATAATTCGCAGAGTATGCAGGTCTGCTGCGACGGGGGTATATTTTAAAATTAATTTTAAACGTACTAATTTTAAAACTATCCTTTTAAGATCCCCATTTTATTTTATCTTTTATTTTCTGATGAAACGTAATTCATTCACTATTAAGTATCAGATCTGTGCTGGCTGGATGTTGTTGACGAATCACGTGCAGACTAGTGTAGATTAGTGGCATGCGTACAAGGCATAAACAGCCAGACGTTGTCGTGTTGTCACGAACCGGCAGTAACCCCTTCACACGGTGCATTGTTTCTTTTGCTTTGGAGTCCAGTTTAAACTTATGTTCCCGATCGTAACTTCCTACTTTGCGGGTATAAAACGTACAATGTTTCGCTAAACTCATCGTTAATTTGACAAAGATCTAGATAAATTAAAATAAGTAAAATGTAATCTCCTTAAATACTACATGATTGATAAAGTAATTACTATGACAGAAATGCTTAGTTTGGGTACTGTTTTGCTGTTGAAACCAATGAAATCAATAATATTTAACCCTTTGCGTACTATTAATGAGAGTAAAATATAATGGTAGATACTTAAAACCAGAACTCTCAGAGTACGTAGGTACGTTTTGATCATTGCATTTTTCCCACTGATAGATTCCAGTGTTATTGTTTCAAGTCATTATGACGTTTTCAATATGGACCATGGTTGTATGAACGATTTTCATTCGTTGAAGATGATATTATTTTCATGAAAACCCCTTACTTATTACAATAAAAGTTCGCTTTAACAAAACCTTTCACTCAATTGTCGTTAACTTTTTGCAGCTTTAAGACTAATTGTGTTAAATAAGTTTTTTTTTACAAGCAAGTATTAAGGGGGTTTGAGGAGGTATTACTGAGGCCTTAAATCCCTTTAGTTCCAGAGTCATTTACAAAGCTGTTAGACACAATTACATAGTTCCATTAAAGAAATACGGCCAAACCTCATGACAGTAGCAGGTGAACTGGTTTTGTAGGACTGAATATTGAAACGGTGAATGAAATTTATCAAAGTCCATTCAAACTCTAGATGACTTACTGAGCTACACGTTCTTATCAATGCCGAGTAAACTTAAAATTATATTTGATATTCTTATCAATGACAAGACCATTGTTGGTTGTCTAATCTGCATCCCCTTAATTTCTATAGGACTCTTTTGGTTTTAGATTACGAGTAACTGATTAGCATGAAACCTGAGTAACTGTAACTCTGAGTAACCTTCAGTGAATTCAAATGCTGTAAGTTTAAGTGTAGCAATTCAGTTAAAATATTATCTTTATCTATCGATAAATAACATCGATCTTATGAGTCCTTAAATTAAAACCCAGAAAATATCTTGATAAATCTTATTGGATCCATACAAATCAGGGCATAGAGCTGATGTAATGATAGTCATCCAGTATTCATCCATAGTCATCTGATTGGCTTTGGAATGGTCATGGGTGTTGTTTTTGAATGCATAAGTAATAAATAAGAATATAGATGTATTGTCACTAGGGGATTCTTTAAATTTACCATCGAGAATGTCGATTATTGAACAAACTAAAGATAAGCACTAAAAAACTTTTTTTATGTCAAGGTGATATTTACGTTTGTTAATGCGATTCTCATGTGAAAGTATAACATCAACAAGTAATTAATTAACAACGTATGTTTGATTAACTAAACCTGTAAAACAATTGTTCTAATCAACATTAAATACGAGTACTATGGCCAACTATAGTTTGATCCCCTTTTTCTGATACAAGTGAAAGTTAGCGTCTTAAGCACACACTTGAGATCTACTGAAACGTGTCATTGCACTGATAAGATAGCCAGCAGTCGGAGTCGTTGGTCGCGCGTTCAACTTGGTATTGATAACACCTTATCACCGCCTTATCACTGACGGCGCGGCGCGGTGCGACGTGACGTTGTGTCTTTAATCATTTATTGGTTTGGGTATGTCAAACTAGATTGTGTTTTGTTGTAACACGAGATTCATATACCTTTTGTTTTATTATAAAACTGAAACGGCTCAAATATTCCATTCAATGGGTGGTACCCAATTTTGATTTGAACGTAATCTGAATTTGAACCATTAAAGTTTTTGGTTGTTGATGTCCATATTTTGTAGCGTTATTAAAATCTCTCGAATTTATTCATTTCAACTATCTGAGATATATTTTAAAAAACTATATATTAAAAAAAAAAAAAACTTTGCCACATTTTATCGTTGCCTTAATTGTATTAGCCAATAGAAATCGTAACTTTTCATTGGATTTTCAATCACACGGGTACGGTTTTATTCGTTTTTTAAGAAATTGATTTTACTAATAATGGTTCTAAAGAGATATTTTGTGTTTGAAATTTATTAAAAAACAATTTCAGTGGTAAAAGTTACTTGATAAGTAAAAAAAATTACAAATTAAAAAAAAAACTCACAACTTGGGAATTAGTATTGTTTTTGTATTCCAGAAGTATTTTTTTGAAGTTTTAGATAGTCATGTATGCTTCTTTAAATTTGATCAATTAACTATTAAATCACGTTAGTTAAAAAATTATAAATATATAATGAAGACTATCAGGTTTTTATCATGCCTGTCAAAAGTACTGTGATTTTTTTATGACTTTAATGAATAGTTATACGAAATATTATCTTACTTTTACTCAACTATGAAGAAGCAGAGCAAAGTCTTCTAGACAATGTTTTGCCAGTTTTTACAAACTGGGAAATGACGGATTGTCTAATCAATCAACTGTGCAAATTATGTTTCGGGCAGTTCCGCAACATGTTTGATTAGGGTTGGGTATTGTTTGAATATTGCATTGGTCATTAGTGAACCAAATAATGCAACAATTAAATTTTAAAATTTCTATATTGTAATAATTGGTACACCCTTGCTTCGTCTTTGATTTTTTAATTCTTTTAAGAGATCAAAATATTTGTAAAACATATTAGAAAAAACAGTACTCAAAGTACACCTAAAAAACGACCGCTAAATTGTTCTTTAAACGTGGTGAACCTTATAGACCCATTTCGAGCGCTGCAATGATGTATCAATGTAGATCATTGAAACCTATGTTTAAATTATGCAGAAAATCGTTAAACTTCTTCTCATATAGTTAATATGGTAATTTTCTGTGGTAATAGGTTAGTGTACGTTGTTAATTTCGAGATCAAAACGAGTTTTTTTTTTATTATGGACAAATAAATCGGAACTTTGAAAGATCCTGAATGACAGATTTGATTTTTAGGTGTGATGGAAAAAAACTGGAAATTTCCTTGATTAAGTATTTAAGTACACTTTTACTCCAAACCCAATCATAAGTTTTGATGGGAAGGATATATGTAAATACGAAAGTATTTGTTGATAGGCCTAAATATTTAAAACTGATGTGACCAGGCTATCGGTACCGATTCGGTGTAGGTCGGTGTCAGTAGACATCACGGCCCATTCATGACCTAAGCCGCCTTTGAGGCCCGGTCTTCGTCGCATTACCCCTACGGTTATATGGACCCCAGTCAGTAATTGGTTGGTAAAGTAATAACAGACAAAGGAACAATCTCATTGAAGGGCGTTAAGAGTCATCTTCACCTTTGGGCCAGTAGCCCATTGTTGCGCAGTCGGCAGTATTAACCATACGGCCGGCTTTTATGCTAAAACATGGTATTTTATTCCCCTGTTTCGGATGCCGTTTTTTCAACAAATTTTCATTAAACATGGTAAGTGTTTAGTTGAATAGTTATACTAGGCTCCTCATACCTAGAAATTTTACAAATATTACTCTGTGACGTTACAAAGTAACTCGATTTTCCTTAATAATATTTGTTAAATTTTCAAAATTTCGAGGTATGAGGGGCCTAATATAACTATTTAACTAAACACTTACCAAAATTAAAGAAAATCGGTTGAAAAATGGCGTCCGAAACAGGGAAATAAAATACCATGTTTTGCATTAAAAGCCGTATGGTTAACATTGCCGACTGCGCAACAATGGGCTACTGGCCCAGGGGTGAAGATGACTCTTAATTTAAAAGGAAGAAAATATATTTTCATTCAAATTATCCAATTAGACAGAATTGTTAAAGAATATCGTTCTATTTGTGTAAATGTTTCCTAATTATTTTAAATATATTACAAATTAGTCACAATTCTATTAATTTTGCGAACTGCATTGAATTATCAATGAAAGACATCATTTTATTATAATTTTGTTTTCAGAATAAAATACAGTAGGCATAGGTATTTTACAAACCGCTAGAGAATATTGTAATTATATAAGACATCGTAACTCACCATCGAAAAATTATTTTTATATTTCAATTCTATCGGTTGTGCTTCTGGGACTCCTATAAATATTATGAAGCACCTTAAGGGAAAGAATGAAACGGGAAACCTTAACAGAGTTTTTGTGTGGCTGTTCATGTGAAATATTGTATTTTTCCGCCTCTGGCAATCGTCGCTTGGACGATTGATACTATATTATTATATATTATTTTACGATTATATTATATTATTCTATATGATATTGAGAAGTAAGTAAGATATGATATGATAATATGTTGAATATATTATGATATAGGCCTACCTTATAATTTTTAGGAATGATTTTGTAAATTGGACTTTAAAATGTTACTTTCTTGAAGAAAATCATATATAGAAACTGTATTATTTATTTATTTTAAATTTATTACGAATATATGGTTTTCTTTTAGTTTTGGACTTATGTTCCTATTTATGTTAGAGCTATATGGACTTGTGTAAGATATCACTCTGACCCTGCATGTTAAAAAAAGTAAATGGCTTTGCCATGAATAAATAAGTAAATTAACAAATAGAGAATGGTGAAGAGCTTAGTTATGGTAAACAAAATAGTAATGTGGTTTTTAAGAGGGAATTTTACATTTTCGGGTTTGACAGGAAATAATTATAGTTTTAAATTATAAACGTTGTCATATTATAATCTCGCTGGTGGCAGAAATAACCTTTATTACTTAATTGAATTTAACCTTGTTTATCGCCTGATAGCTATCGTTGCTTTATGTTTATGAAAATGTTCAATTCTACTGTATTTATAATACAGAAGAATTAGTGATTAAACTTGTCAGTATAAAAAATGGTGACAATATTTTAAATACTCCTAGAACAGTACTGGAGGTGAGCACTAAATGGTAAAATGAAAATCACCGTTATATAAATATTTTATGTGTGAAATTTAGTATAAGCAATTTTAATTATCATTTTGGGAATTAATGGACGATTTGAAGGAAAACGTGTAATCAGGAGATTTAAGTTGTTGTTTTAACAGAAGATTAACAGCCTTTATCTAATAAACTGATTACTCATTTACCTCTTTTCCAAAATGTTCTCAAAATTTCCCAGAATATTGTTTTATTATGATGTTATTCAAATTTGACTCTTAGTAAGTAGTTCAAACAAAGTAAATATTTAAGTAGCAGTTAAGTTTTATATAATTTAAAACAATATTAGTAAATTAACTTCTCATTATGAATGGAGTAGCTGTTTTATTATTTTGTTTATGTAAAGTTTTAAAAATATGCTGTTTTGATGAAGTATGCTAATACTATGAAAGAAATTGCATTATAAATTGTAGCAAAGCTTCAAAGTATATGTTGTAATAGTTCGGTTGAAATATTTCATAATAATATCTTTGGAATAAAGGGCTTGTTGACTCTACTACCGATATATTTTTAATCATTTTTTTGTACACAATTTTTAATTTTAATAACAGTAAAATAGTTCTAATTTAAACTGTTTTCTATTATTAAGTGAAATATCGTTTTTATACAATAAAATTCATATGTTTTTGCAAGTAGGCCATTATATTGCCTTGTCAAGAAAATGTGAATAATAAGAATTGTTTATTGTTTATTTCATTATGCTGAGCTAATATAGGTAATGAATGAAATTTATCAATTATTACTCGTTTATTTATTAAAGCGACTCAATTTTAATATAGTTTTATGTTACGTGTTAGTGTGTATACGATTATGAAGTACTAATCATAATAAAGGTATACTTTCAATGGTTTTATATCCCAAGTTTATTACTGAAGGAAACGATTTTTCAATAACTTTAGAATTAAAAATATTGATACTACATTTTTTGCGTTCAATATACCTAGTTAGAAACAAAACTATACCAAATATTAGGTTATGTCAAAACATCAAAAAAAAAAAAAAAAAAAAAAAAAAAAACAGGATTAATTAATGAGGTAATAATTTTAACGTGGTTAGTTTGTCGTTGATATTAGACACGTAAAATCATTATTCAAGTAGCTATTTGGTTCTTCTAATGCTATTACATCTTTCTTATATAACATTTTCATTTTAGAGTAGACCCGAATAATTTTTTCATTATGACAAAGTAAGCTTATTCTTACATTTTATCTACACAAGTATAAATCAATACCATAGAAAATTTCAAAGTAATATAAAAAAATACAGCAAAAAATATCGCCCTACCAAGTTAATGTTGCTGAAAAGTTGGTTGATTCGAAGCTTCCCAGCGTTTGGTCAAGCATTTTGAACTTTGCCTTCTAGAGCTGAGAAGACTGAGAGCTAAATGAAACGACTTACAAGTTATGTTTTTAAAAATGAAGTCCCATAAAATAAATCTATTTGCTATTTAAATTTTATTCTTATTAAGAATAATACAGTTAGGAACTTAAATAAATAAGAAAGCACTTTGTAAACTCAAGAGTAGTCTGATTGTCTAACAAAGTCAACTTTACAGTTCACAACTATTTCACCATGCTGTGGAAATATTATATTCTGAAAATCTACGTCATTACAAAATGAACAAAACCAGCTACTAAAACTTACATCCAGTGAAACTCAATTTATAATACTTAAAAGGTCTTATTTGAAAATAAAACTACATTCAACATAAATGAACATTTCGTTTTTGAGGCGCAATACATTATGATATCCGTCAAATGTAAAATATACGTTTTTATGCGGCATTATGAAGTATTTTAAAGAAAATGCAACATATTATTGTAATAAATCTAATATTATAATTGCAATTACCAAATTTTACATACATAGTATACTTAGCATATAAATTTCCGGTAATCGAGGAATAACATGGAATAGTTGTCCTAGTAAAAATTAATGTTTATTCATCTGTGAACTAGTGGTACGATAAAGTAAGTTTTTGTTTGTAATCTAATTTATCGTAAGTACTATTTGGACTTCTTCAACATAAAACGTGTTAAAAATCTTAAAAATTTATAAATAATGAGGCGAGCAGGTAACTTTACTCTTGGCATATTTTACGAAGAAAAATAAACTAACAAGAAATATGTTATGAAATATTGAAATCAGATAGCTTTTATTTTCAATTCAGTGATTTCAAGTAGGTGATGTAGCTACTCATGGCCAAATTCTATTGAAAATAGTTACAAGTTAATTTTGTCCTTTATAATACAATTTATATAATTGTATTATCGATCTGTAGTGTCTTTCCGTGTATTAAAAGTGAACGAATTTGTACGGATAGTAAATAATTTTAATGAATGAATGAACCAACATAAAACGGCGAAGTTAAAAAAATTATATATTTTCTTGGATTGATATAGATTAAAATGTTACAGTAAACTTGGAATAATGTAAAAGTATTATATGGCCTACGTAATAAAGTGTAGAATTCCTGTAAATAACAAAGGAATGGGGCCTAACAGTGTCATTGTTCGGAAGGTATTATACCTCCTCGTTTAATATTGAGAATCACATTGTTGCTGGTCACAGCAGAACCTTTTGATAAGCCCTTCTGAAATTGGATCAGAATATTCTTGTTGTATGTTGCTCTTTTTGGATATTAATTAAATAATAATATACAAAATCATAACTATTCATACAGAGACCACTAATACATCCTAAACTATGTTTATATAAATACAAAGCAAACATTTCGTTAAAGCCAATCCATTGAATCATTTATGAATATTTAGCTTGCATATAAATAATAATCAATTGAAAAAACGCACGACTGGAAAACCCATTAATTTGTCACTGTTACCTTTACGGCAACATGTAAGTGCTGGGATTGCAAGTAAGTAACTCTCTTCAAAAATATTTTTTTTTATATTAAAACCAGATTTTACCAATTTTCTTCTTTACAGAACATTTTGAACTTTGGGAGGGAAGAATGAAAGGTGAATATTTTCAAAATTAATTTGGGAGTCTTGATAAGAACGAACACAAATTGGGATTTTAAAACGAACAATTGAGTGTACATCAGTGTGAAATTAAACCTCAAATGCATGAAACTTATCTCTAACCGCTCTCTCTTAGTAGGCCTAAGCATCTTTTGGTTTACAGTAGTTCTTGTCCTTGCAGTGTTGATGCATCTTACTTTATTTTACCTTTCAAGTACCAGGGGGACCGAGCTTAAGCTCGGTAAAATTATTACACAAAGCTCGTTCGCTCCACTCACTCGCCAGGCCGAAGGGTGCTGCACTTTGGTACAATTTTCTTTTAAATATATAACACTATGGTTTATATCTACAGTTATCAGCTGATTTTTGTTCAATTTAAAAATCTCCATAAGGATAACATGGAAACTTTAAATGGCTCTAGCCCGAAAACCGGATTTTCCCCAGCTATGGGACCAGCTCCAATCGATTTCTGGTGGCCAAAACCTCCATATTCAATCAAAAAATCTAAAATCCTTGGAGCGAAAAAAAACTTTGCCCGTACAAACGGAGCTTGTTTTAGAGTATAAGATAACTCTACTTTCAAGTTTACATATAAAAAAATGGCCTATAGAAACAAAATTGTAAATGTTTATTGTTGTTCGATGGGTTAGTTAATATTTCTATTATAAGATAATTAAGGAATAAGGTGATGACGCACTTATACCATACTAAATTAGTTATTACCTTAAATATAAAAAATTTAAAACCATTAAAATATTAAATCGAGTGAACAAAATAGGTGTGATTCTCTGTTAGCTTTCTTATTGGTCGCGATCAGCTCAATCTTAGAGATATGGTCAAGCAGTCAATAAATAGCGTTGGAAGTAAAAATAAATCAAAACTACATTGATTTTACAACCTATCCAGACCTTGACCCTTCTAGAATATTTCCCAATACCTGATGAAAATAAACCATACAATAAAATGAGAGAGAAATCTACCTGAACGTGCATAATACATAATTTTATACTTTCAATATTAGTGGAAAATTCATTTGTTTTTAAAGCTGAGTAAATAAATGAGCGAAGTGTATGTTTTGTATAGCTTTTGAACCATGAATTATGTTTAGGTACTTAATCTTCATAAAAGATCATTAATTCAATAAACATAAAACCAGCTTATTAAAGCACAAAAAACAAGTTAACTATCGTTGTCAAACACAAATTTTTGTTATTAGTTTTTGTTTCAATCACTAAAATATATCAGTTATTGAATTATTGATCCGATTTTGTATTTTGAAATGATTTCGTTCAATTTAAACTAAATAATTAAAGTAAAATTAAATTCCTTGGATCGATAAATGCGAAAAAATCATAATAATTCAATTACTACCAGTGAAATGAAAAGATACCAAATCACAAAACAATTAAATCAAACTATTTTGTACGTAGTTTAATTTATTTAGGATTGTTTAAATTCTTTCCGCAGTATGAATGCTTATAGCAACAAAGCGAACCAAAGTTTTAATAATAGCAGAGCTCTCGACTAGAGCCCGGCCTCGGTCGTACCAGTGATATTTTATAAACTATATTGGTTTTTGTTTAAGGGGAGTATGAGAAAACTGGCATGCAAGCAAAATTTTCATGGAGCTGCATTCGAGTATTATAGTGTATGTGCTATGTAAAAAAAAACATATCATATCAAACCATATTTTGTATTAAAAAGTAACAGTTTGAGATAAAATAAATGCAGGATTGCACTTGATAATTCGTTTCTTTTGCAATGCAATTGATTAAGACTCTTACTCACGATTTAATTTATGGCAAAGAGAAAATTGTATATCAAAACTTAATTACAATTGATAGCAATCCAAAAAAAGACAATTCAGGTTATAAAAAATCAATAATAATAAATAAATTTAGTTACAGAAATCATTTAAATTCACACTTCTTACAGTATAGCTTATTAAGCTCTATATAGTGGATAGTGAATGTTATAGATTACTAACTCGATTGTAAATGTGAGAGGAAATTGCATAAATTGTTTTATATGTTATGGTGTGACATTTGCAAAGCAATTGAATCGACACAGTCAGGTTTACAAATATAACGCATTGTGGCAAATATACGTCATGAATCAATCAAGAAACCTTTTTTCAGAATCATTGATATAATAAATAGCTCTGCTTACGACTCAAATTTGAAAGTATCGACGTAAACGAAATTAAATTAAATGAAAATACAAGAATCGCAAACTCTAGAGTGCGAGGATTCAATAAGTGTTGGTCAAGACATTGACAAGCAGTGACACTGATTAAACTACAATGGTTTGTACCAGGCTGTTGCTCTTGTTTTTGCTGTCTTTGGTCAAGGCATTGACAAGCCATGACACTGATTAAACTACAATGGTTTGTACCAGGCTGTTGCTCTTGTTTTTGCTGTCTTTGGTCAAGGCATTGACAAGCCATGACACTGATTAAACTACAATGGTTTGTACCAGGCTGTTGTTCTTGTTTTTGCTGTCTTTGGTCAAGGCATTGACAAGCCATTACACTGATTAAACTACAATGGTTTGTACCAGGCTGTTGCTCTTGTTTTTGCTGTCTTTGGTCAAGGCATTGACAAGCCATGACACTGATTAAACTACAATGGTTTGTACCAGGCTGTTGCTCTTGTTTTTGCTGTCTTTGGTCTAGGCATTGACAAGCCATGACACTGATTAAACTACAATGGTTTGTACCAGGCTGTTGCTCTTGGTTTTGCTGTCTTTGGTCAAGACATTGACAAGCCATGACACTGATTAAACTACAATGGTTTGTACCAGGCTGTTGCTCTTGTTTTTGCTGTCTTTGGTCAAGGCATTGACAAGCCATGACACTGATTAAACTACAATGGTTTGTACCAGGCTGTTGCTCTTGTTTTTGCTGTCTTTGGTCAAGACATTGACAAGCCATGACACTGATTAAACTACAATAGGTTGCACCAGGCTGTTGCTCTTGTTTTTGCTGTCTTTGGTCAAGGCATTGACAAGCCATGACACTGATGAAACTACAATAGGTTGCACCAGGCTGTTGCTCTTGTTTTTGCTGTCTTTGGTCAAGGCATTGACAAGCCATGACACTGATGAAACTACAATAGGTTGCACCAGGCTGTTGCTCTTGTTTTTGCTGTCTTTGGTCAAGGCATTGACAAGCCATGACACTGATTAAACTAAAATAGGTTACCCCAGGCTGTTGCTCTTGTTTTCACTGTCTAACTGGTTGATAAATTGATACTTTTATTGAAACGCGGATTTAAAGATTGAAATAAGTTTAACTATAATGATTCTGTACAGAAAGATATATGATAAAAATGCAATACAGCCTATTGCGGTTATGTATTTCTTGAATTTAATTTTACTTAAAAACCCCTGCGAAATATAATTAGACTTTTTTATGTAGGTGCGTATACATTAATATTCTTAAAATAAGATATATTGATATAAAAACAATTGTGTTACATTTACCTCATTCGAAGGTGAGTAAATTGTAATTTATTTTTAACCCGGTTAAGACTTTTTACGTACATTACTTTGGGTGATAGCGCAGGTCAAAAGTTGTTGAACCCTACACAGTGTTTTTATCTGTGGTGATACGGAAACACTGTATAAGAAACTAACTTATGTTATTCATGGATTTATTTTTCATATTTTATCTCTTACTATCCAGATAAAAAAATACATATGACGGTTTATGCTCGGTGGCTGTCGTAGAGTTCTCATCGGTGTCGGCACTGTGTTGTTAAGTGTTCAAGGTCATAGTAATATGCATTTGTTGGTGCTGTGCCGGTTCAATGGCCTCTGAGGAGTGGTGCATGACGGTTTAGGCAAGGTCACGTCACAAACTCGAGTTTGACTTGGCACTTTTGCTGTTTCTTATCGCAAATTCGCTCCAAGTCGTCAAGGTCACGGGGACTCTGACTGAACTACGGAGCGTAGTGCGAGAAACGGCAAAAGTGCTAAAAAATTTTAGGTTTCGGCGTGACCTTGACCTTAGTGACGTCGATGACGTCATCTTGGTGACGTAAGGGGTGATGACGTCATCAGCACGTCATTTCTGTGACGTCATGGGTGTGACGTCACGGAAATGACGTCATTGGCGGTGACGTCATCGATTACGTCATCGATGACGTCATCGGCAATGACGTCACCGTGACTCAGCACATTCCTTAGAGGTCATTGAACTGAGCCAGAACCAACAAAAGCACACTACTTGCTTGTAAAACAACATGTATTACTACAACATTTTTATAAAATATTAACGTATAACAACCAAATATGCCATTGTATTTTTCTACGTTTGAATTGACTGCAGAATAAAGTTATAATTCTGTAATTAGCTAATCAATTAAAAAAGCTAATTCAACAATAGCACAAGACATAATTTGTGAGACGATGGTAATGGAAATGGCGCGTTATATTTTGCAATTAAGATGGGAAAGTTATTAGGGAAGCTGGAAGATTGCTCGACGAGGAATGGAGTTTGCAAAGATGAACAACTTTATCATAACGTTATCATATCGCTTTTAAAGTTTTATTTCGTAAATCAACTTAATAAGGGTTAAATACTAGCCTATATCTGACTATTACAAATTCTAAAATGACGAATAATTAATTATGTTAAAATAATAAAACGTATTCCAACACTACTCGATATATTTACACTTATACTGTAAGTATATACAAGCCGGTAAATATATATGAAATATGTTATAATGGTGATTGAATTAATTAATGCAATGAAATTAATTAAATAAATAAATAATTAATAAATGGAATTGAATTAATTAATTAATTATAATGGTTGTTATGAAATATAATTTATTTCTTTTTAGGTCAAATGTCTTTGTTTGGTTTTAAGAAAAAATTTTCATTCTTAAAAATTATATAGTCTATTTAATGTTTCTCTGTCCAGTATAGTTTAACTCATAATTCAGTCAGATAATAAAATCTGGCAACCTTGCAATATTACGTTGCATTATTTGCGCTGTAGGAGTAGGAGTTGAATGGTGAATGTTATTTCAAGAAATGCGTCATAAGGTACGTTTATTACAATAATTGTACAAGAACTACGAATGCAATGGAAGAATTTCGTGTGAAAAACCACATAAAATGTTTAGTTTTGGTGACAAAACGTGCGTCGAGTAAAAAAAAAAAAAATATATTAATGGTGATCACCGAAAAGAGTTTTCTCATCAAGGTAACACAGCACCATTGTGGGTTTTCAATAATTTGTTATTCATTCTTTGGTATATAATTAAAAAAAGTATAAAAAACTTTAGACATTATCGTTTACATTGAAAACACATTATATTGTGCTAGATATACCAAACAATTATATGTAATAATGAACGATTTGAAAACTTGCAAAAAATTTAATATTCAATATACTTACTATTAAATATAACGTCACTGTATGACATTGAACTTAATTTGGTTATCTATATGCTTGACAAACAATTAACATACATTGATTGGAAAGGCGATTAAAGAACATATATTTATACACTAAATTTTAGATAAACTTAGCTGGTTCTTTTTCTAAGGTTTTAACCACTTCTTAATACCGGTTCAAGGTGCCATGAAATGTAATATTGTGATCCTAGACCTAAGTCTTTTCAAACGTTCCAAGCTAATTAATCTGTTAGCCATGAAAGTTCGCCAAAGATATACTCGTCTAATTTTTCTAAGCTTCTCAGCGAATAGCATTAGGCTCAACTCCTCAGTAACGGTTCAAGGTATCATAAAATGTACTTCTATTGTAGTCCTAGACCTAAGTCTCTCCAAACGTTTCATGCTAATCAAGCCATGACAGTTGGCCAAAGATACATTGTCTAACATTTCTAAGCTTTTTATCGAATAGCATTACCATTGACCCTGTCAGTCAGCTGCATGTCTAACGTCAGAACAGTTTCTAATGCCCGAGGGAAATATGATACAATGCAATGATCACGCGACCTGTCTAAACCTCCACATGACAAGATATCTGCGATGATTCGCTCCAACTTAAACCTATATAATATACCGATCAAACCTTCATTCGGTAAAGTTTGTTTGTGCCTTGAACTTAATCTTGAGAAACGTGTAATATTTGGCAGATGATGCATCCTTTTTTTTATTTCTGTGTTAAATACTTTGGAAAATAAATTATACAAAAACATTAGTTACAGAAATTTTAATACAGAAGTTTTATGAACAATTAAAATGAAGAACTTATTTGTATTTACTAAATAATAAAAACTTGCTAGTAAAACATTTTTTAAAGAAAGTTTTCAAATTTTTCTGAGGTTCTCTCAAATCACAATACTCATTTCATAACGTCTAAATAAATATTATTTCCAATTTTAAATTTTACTAACGTTATAATGTTGAAATAAAACATGTTCACTATGGTTATATTTCAATTATGTGAAATAGATATTCTATCTAAAACTTAATTTGTACATGAATCAAATTATTCATAAAATTTTAAAGTTGAGCCATTAGCCTTCTCTTGCCACCACTCATTACTAGATTGTTGTCACTCTGTAATTGTGAGTAGTTAGTTAACTAATAATTTTTAATACAATTGTATCAATTTATTTTAGAAATGTGTCTTAAATACGGCTTTTAAGGTTAGTTAAAGATAAATAAATCGACCAATAAATAATATTATGACGTTTAAATGTGGTTATAATAGATATATCTCAGGCTTTAATTAGTATGATGTAACTTGAACAAGAATATAATAGGGAAATAGAACAGAAACAAACATTATTTTTTAAAGTATATTATATAATTAATTTAAACGTAGACAAAAAATTAGTTATTTTTTGGGTGGGACCAACTTCACGCTGGTTTCTAACAAGTCTCACCTATGGAAACTCGAAAATATCATACTGAAGTAATGGCTTCTTCGACATACTTTATCATTGAGGATGATAAAAAATAAATTTTTTATCTCACAGCTCTCACTAAAAGATAAAAAATCAATCACGAACACAGCCTCTCAAGCCGGGGGATACTGTTGCATTAAATCTCTTAGCATCGAATTCCAATATATTCTCGTATATCTTAACACTTGTTTTCAAATATTTTTCCAGATTTTTAATACAACAATTTTTTTTTTTTACAATTTAATGTTAAAATTTATTAAAAATACCCTTTGACGACTACTCAATTACACTAATTCAAAAGTATAAAAAATACTTGCTTAAAACATTATAGTTTAATATTAATTTATAAAGGATGAAATGCGTTTTTTCATTATGTGTCCACTGCATGTAATTAAATAGTATTTTCTCTGAAATATTGTATTTTAGACATGTACTGTCCTAACTTATAATTGTTGTCCAACTAAACTTATTCGATTTAATATTTTGCGTGTTTTAAATTTAGAACAAAATTTTCTAGAATATAATAATCTTAAAATTGTGGAAAGGTCAATTTGCGATCTCCTGGTGTGACATGACCTAAGAGTATATCGTGTGTCAAGAATATCTCGAGCGTGCACTTGTCAGCCTGTTGCCAGCCTTCAATCAATAACCCCCGAGTCTTGGAGACTACGCTTACAACTCACTGGGAACTGGTGCTGATACACACTAAAATTTATAGTTTTGTTCCTCATGTTTGACCTCCAAAAATGTACTAAGTCCTTCTTCTTTAAGTCCAATAGAGTTTTTAAAAACAATTCGTGTCATAAAACACGATGCAATCTGTTTTGTTTGAAAATAATTAATGACAACAGGTCAAAAACTGCAATATAAACATGTACAAAGGAATTTTGCTTCTTGAGAGTAATCTCTGAAATTAAAAAGTTGTTGTAAACCGAGCTTGGGGATAATGAGGTTTATTTTAAATGGTCATTGTAGTTATAAAATTTGCAAAACTTTAAACACTAATAATATAATAGTAGAATAATATGAATTTTAAGGGAAGTACAAAGTTTTGTTAGTTAAAGATTAGGCAATCTTTAACTTACATTTATGAGGTATTTCTTGTAACTCCACATTATTCGTCAAGTCATGTTGGATTCAGCTGCTCGATGTTTGTGGAGTTTAGGGCTTCGTCGTATCAGATAAATGATTAATAGTTTCAGCCTTATCTTATGTTTACATATGAGGGTAGTTCTGAAAATAAGTGTGATTAATGTACTGAACAGAATAGAGACGGTTCACGCATGAACGGTAAGAAAGACGGTAATAATTGGTAAATATACTCAGGAAGGCTAGGAGATCTGATGTGCGATACAATTTTAAATCAGCATGTCCGATACAGATTAATTGGACGCCGGCAATGATAACACTATTAATCTCTATTAACATTTACAATACAATAGATTATTATTTTGTTTATCTTTGAAGGTAAACATTAAAAAGAATTTCTTTATGCTCAATTTTCTGTTTTTGGAAAAATATTTGTTCAAGAACTCATTTGTTATCCAGAGACATTTTTAGATTTTATATCTTTATTTAAGTTCAATCACAAATACATTGAATCCGGTCAATTTTTTTGCATGATCTAGTAAATATAAACCACGGTAATGTGTATAGCCTATTATTATTATTTTTTTTTTAGGGAGAGGCGGAAAAATGCATTACGCACACCGGTGGCCAGCCTGTAGTGTGGGGCTCCCCTAAAAAACGGGTTTACCCACTAAAAAACCTCCTCTACTCTTTAGGAATCTAACCTGGAATTGTTTGTCACATTACGTCAGGCTAGGCCTAAATTTGGCTTACGCCCATGGGGCTCGCTCCTTATCCAGCCGCTCGATCAAGGGATCTGGGCCACTTAGCGGTCTAGATCGGTTTTCTTTTCTTGGAGGATGCCCCGGACGAACTGTGACAAACAATCCCAGTTGCCCTCATCCTCCAAAATCTTTTGGCAGACCGAGTCCACAGAAAATGCACCAAAGATTTGTGTGGCCTCCAGGCGGGGCCCTTCCCAACGGGGACAGCGGAAGAATGTGTGTTCCGCATTTTCGGGAACAACCGGGCAATAAATGCAGTCCGGTGAACCGGTCTTTCCCATCCGGTTCAGGTACGACCGAAAATAGCCGTGACCTGTCAAAAATTGGGTCAGGTAGTAGTCCACCTCCCCATGCCGCCGTTCCACCCATGGTTGGACCTGCTTGATAAGTCGCGCAGTCCATCGTCCTCGGGTGTCGTGCTCCCAGCTGTGTTGCCACTGCTGGAAGGTTCGGGAGCGCTCTTCTGTTCTTGCCGTGTCCTTCCCGATCTCGCATTGTCTCTGATATATCGCCTTCCTCTCCCCTGCCAAGAGCTTGACAGGAATGACTCCGGCGACCACCAGGACGGCAGGCTTGGACACTGTCCGGTAGGCGGAACACACCCGGAGCGCCGCTTGACTCTGAACCCGGGCGAGTCGCAACCTGTAGCACTCCTTATCTAGAGCGTCTGCCCACACCTCTGCTCCATAAAGAAGCACGGACTGGACCGCGGACATCAGCAGACGTCTTCTACTGGATCGGGGACCCCCGACATTGGCCATCAGCCTACTAAGGTGAGTGACTACATTAGCGGCCTTGTCCGCCGTACGGAAGATCTGATTCCTCCAGCTTAACTTGGTGTCCACCATAACCCCGAGGTATTTGGCGGCATGAGTTGATGTGACCACCTCCCTTCCCACTCGAAACGGGACGACGGTGTCGATCCTCTTCTTCGCGAGAATCACGATCTCCGTCTTACTGAGAGCAAGCGAGAGACCGTGATCGGACATTCAGTTGTTGACCACCCGCATAACTCGGTTCAACTTCAGTTGGGCCAGCTCAACGTTGCGTGCAGCAATGAGAGCTGCAACGTCATCGGCGTACCCAAACAAAATGGTTTCCTCAGGCATCTCGGACCTCAGGAGGCTGTCATAGGCAACGTTCCAGAGATCCAGGCCGAGTATTGAACCTTGTGCGGCACCAGAAGTGACTTCCATCGTCCGCGTTCCGTCCCTCGTGTCATAAATCAGGCTTCGAGAGCGTAGATAATCCTCGATGAGCCGCAACAGATATGCAGGAGTACGAAAGGTGTTGCGAAGCGCATCCAACATAGCGACCCACCTCGCCGAGTTGAAGGCATTCTTGACATCAAGCGTAACAAGAAGCACTACTCGGCGGGAGAAATGGTTGTGACTCTCGGCTCTCTCCACAGCTCTCTGAACTTCGGTGACAGCGTCGATCGTTGGCCGTCCCTTTCTGAAGCCGTACTGACGGGGGCATAAGTCCCCGGCAGCTTCCACGGCAGAAGTCAGGCGGGAACGGATCAGCTTCTCGAACAGCTTCCCAGCCGTGTCCAACATGCAGAGAGGCCTGTGGGACGACGGCAGCTCGGGATCACCTTTGCCCTTGCTGATCAGTACAAGCCTGGCTGTTTTCCAGGGAGCCGGAAACACCCCTTCTACCAAACAGGCATTGTACATTCTCAACAACAAGTCAGCGTTGATTGAAAATACTTTCTTTAAAGCCTCACTGGGAATCCCGTCCGGGCCAGGAGCCTTGTTGCTCTTCAGGGAGAGAACGGAGGTTTCCAGGTCCTCGAAAGTGAAGAGTGGAACGTCCTCTACCCGTCCGAAGTCAACCGGCGGCCGCTGTGGATGTTCAGGAAACAACGCAGCGACGATCCTCCCCATGGTGGCGCCCTCCATGATAGAAGGTGGAGAGCGGGCGCCGAGTTTCTGTGTTACAAGTTTGTAACCCAGGCCCCACGGGTCGGAGTCAACGTCGTCACGAAGTCTCCTCCAGCTATTCGCCTTGCTCCTGTAGGTCGCCTGGCGGAGAGATTTTCTCGCAGCTTTATAGGCCTCCGACTTACGAACTCTGTCTGCGGGAATTCTCGCTCTAGTGGCGGCTCGTCTAGTTCTTAAACATGTTCTTCTGAGTTCCGCAATCTCTTCAGTCCACCAGTAAACGGGTTGTTTGTCGCGTCGGGGTTTCCTTCGTGGCATAGTCTTGTCGCAGGCCGAGACGATCAGTTCCATCGTGGATGTTACTAGTGCCTCGGCCCCAGCCTCACCAGGATTCCCCTGCGTTCCCCGAGAGATGACTTCGGTGAACTTGACCACGTCCAGTTTGTTGGTGTTCCACCGGCGTGGCCCTTCTCGAGATGCGGAAACTCGACGATTTGCCTGATCATGCAAGTCAAACACGATGTATTGGTGGTCGCTACCCGTGTAGTTCTCCACAACCCTCCAGCCAGAGATCCTCGGAAGGAGCGACTCGGACGCAAAGGTGACGTCGGGGATCGTGCCTCTCTGCCCGGGGCGCCGAAAAGTAGGTGTTTCGCCCTGGTTGAGGACGACAAGACCGGCCCTGGCGATGAAATCCAGGATATATTTCCCCCGGTAGCTGCTAGAGGGCATTCCCCACTCAACGGCCCTGGCGTTGAAATCGCCACCAACGACGACATGCCCGGTGGTGCCGAGTACGCACTCCTCTAGGCTATCTATCTGGTCGCGAAAGTCCTGGACGGCCTCGTTGGGTGTGAGGTAGCAACTGAAGATAGGCACATCCCTACACCGAATGTGTATAGCCTAATAAACAAAGGCACTATAAAACTAATATTATTGTGAAGTTTATAAACTATAATCATTAATAACCCCATCAAATATGTACAACCCTCTGTAGGAGGCCGACAGGCAAACATAAATTATCAATTAAGCTACCATGAGGGTTTCTAGATTGAATACTATAAAATATCCAAAACTCTATAGGTCTTAACTAAAATTAGTTATTAAAAAGGGATGGACTTTTAACGTTAAAACTATGTTTGTATTTTCTTAATAATTAGAGATTAACTTGAATAATGACTGTTTTCACTCCCATAGTTAAGAGTTTTAATTAATAAGTTAAGAAGTTCGAGATGCATCTAGCAGTATTAAGTGGTTAAGTTTATAGATCTCAAAATAAGTAGACAGTTTATTCCACTAAACTTTTATGTTATGCAAATAACTCAATACGATTGCACTTCAATTTTACCTAATTATGCATAATTTATCAAGCATAAAAATATGTTTTTTGTAAAAAATAGTATGAATGAAAACTTAAAGATAGATAATGTAGAGATAATTTAAAGAGTTAAAAATTTTTATTAAACTCTTAGGCTTCAGTTAAAAGTATTCAAAATCAAAAACATAATTTTTTTAAACTACTAAAACGTGTATCATACTCGTATTTTCATCTCAGGGTAACAAGAAAGATGTTGTTTTCCAACCCGAATTCATGCATGCAAACATCTATATAAAATACATAATAAAATTAAATTATTGAATGAACGATTTATAATCTACCGAAGTAAACTAAGGCAACTAACATTAAAACATTTAAATGTGAAGTGCTGAATAACATTTCAATTACGATATATTAATTTGCTAATTAATTTAAATTGTTTCATGTCCCCAATAATTTTTTAGTAATTGTCATATTCAATCATCAAACAGTAAACATTTGGCAACATTCATAACATTTTCTTTATTAAATAATATTCCATTAAAATAATTTAAATATAAATTCTATTATATTCAGTTGATTCCCAAATACTAGTCAGAAATGTTAAGCGTGTTAATATTATACTTAGGTTTTAAAAATTCTACAGTACTACAGACTAGTACATGTTCATTTCTTTAATTATATTATATTGTTTGAAAGTATAAAGTAAAAGTAACTAGTTAGATTAAAATTGGTACTTTAACTCAGGCAACATTATTTCGATATTCAATATGTAAGACATTTTCTCATGTGTTTTAGAATACTCATAAATGTACCATTTGTGTTATTGTTATTCCTGCAATAAAGAGATTTTCTATTCTATTCTATTCTATTCTAACATTATGGTTTTATCTTTAACTTGTTGGAATACACACTGTCGATAATATGTCAATCAAACATATTGCATAATATGATCATATGCAACAAATATACATAGTGGAAAAAAATCTGGAAAATGTTCCAGACTTTTTTCCACCCTGTACGTAAAGTACTTTGATAAAATAAAAAGTACATAAATTTAGTATCTATTTTCCTTGCAGAAAAACAGACGAAATAAAAATAATTATTATTGGTTTCTAACCATCAAATATACAAAAAATAAAAAAAAAAATAAAATAAACAGAACTAAGTGTGATCTTTAATGTGAATTTTACTTTTTACATGTGCTGAATACCTTATGTTGTTTTCGTTTGTTATTTCTAAAAATTTAGTAATTGTTCAAATATTTTACTATACCTTACCTTGTAAGAAGTTTGTACTAAACAAAATCTTTTACACAAAATAAAAAATAAAATAAAATACTGATGGGTTCGATCACGATTTGCGTGAAGCGTGTAACATGATGCAAGAATATATGCTCAAAAGAGCAAATGAAGTATGAAGCGCTCAATGGCACAGATGATTATACCTCACAATGGCGTTTTACAGTAAATATTTTCATAGGTTACTAACATCATTTTCATCAATTTTGAAACCAACCATTTTAAAAGAATCGTTTGAGTTGTGTTTAACGTTATCACGATTTTTATCTCAGTAATTTTCAAGTTTACATTTTCTTTACTTTACCGTATTATCGTTTTAAAACATTAAAAAAATTTGTTTCATAACTTAATATTATAAATCATAACTGGATGGGTAGCTGAGTGATTAGAGTCCAACCCCCCTCATTTGCAGCTCACCCTTGAAATCCAAAGGACACGGATTGAAGAGATTGAAGAAAGAACCGGGATTCCATGTAAGTTGATATGTGATACTGTCATTGGGTTGACAGCTGCTTATCGTACAAATAGTGTCACTATACATTTCACAACCTTATTTAAGAAACACATCAGTTTAATACAAACTAAAAATACCGGAATGTATATTTTGTGTGTACATTTACCGTAATATGAGTTCCATTTGATAGCTGGAAAATGAATTCAAATTGATTTTAAGGTATAATAAAACTTTTCCCCCAAAAACAATTTGACAGGAGAGAATTTTTGCAGAAGTATGACACCCGTTACAACTGTAGAATACGCTTTCAAGCGTATAGGGGTAAATTAGATCATAACTGAAAAGTAATATATTGCAAAGATTGTAGTTTCATGTTTAACTGTATTTATTCTACAAAGAACTTGAACAAAACTTTTCGTTACAGACTTTACTGTCATGTAAGTGTTTTGTTTTATTCTAGGTACTGTGAACTAATATTTAAAATCCAGATGTTCTTTTAAAATCAACACAGTACACTTCGAAGGTTCGATTTTGGACCTATTTTCCGTCTGTAATTTGCTACTTTTGTGTTATTTTGTGTTTGTATACGCCAGTGGCATTTTTTCCTTTTTGACAGGGAACGGTCCAAACCCCAGTCTTGTTACTATCTAACATCGACCAGTTGTTAGAAACCATCATTAATTAATAGCCCAATGACAAATGACAACTGTGTCTGGAATCGAGCCTTTAAAAAGCTACTGACTTTTTTCAGGATCGAACCGGCAACCTTTGAATTCAAAGGCGAGCACTATAACCACTCAGCTAACCAGCCAGTTAATTAATTAATAATACTACAGTATCTAAAATCAGGTGAACGACGTTGGAAAGTAACAAGACTGAGTATTGAACGGTTCCCAAATTGAAACTGTAAACATTTCTAAAGAGATAAAATACACAACAGCATTTTTTAATTTAAATTAATGCAATATGTCAAGTTAACTGTTATTCTGTTTGAAAAAAATAAGAAGGAACAGAAACATACGGATGTGAAATAAAGGGATGATAGGACGATCTGTTATGTATGCAATACCCCAGAATAGAAATGGTTTAACTGGAGGTTCCCAATATAGCAGAACGATCACGCAACCGTCAGGATCTCAACCCGAGTGATCGAGGGACCAAAGTTTCGACTTGACCCAGACTGCCTCAGATTCATTGCTCTTAAAGTTAAATTCAGGTATCGTTCATATGTTAGTAGATACTGTTAGTTTTGTAGATTCCCCTCAGGGGCAGTGGGCTTTCCACTGTACGGGTGTTTTTGGCGACCCCGGGGTACCTGAGCCAAGCTGTGAGACCCTCCTCACAGTTCTTCCCGAGCTAGGGCCTTTCTTCTCATCTTTCAGGTCTTAGCTCACCGTCTTTATTCTTTCCTGAGCTAACCTTGCTCACCTTCTTGTTTTCGACCCCGAATCAAGGGTGTCTTTCCACCTTCTTTCGACCGGCGCATGCTGGGGGGTCCTGGGAGTGTCCCTGTTGTGTTGCAGGGACTGATGTGTGCCTCGCACTGCCGATGGTCTCCTCCAGTGTGTCGTCAGAAGCCAGCCGCTTCGGACCTTAGTCAGGGAGTGCGGCATGGATGCAGGGATCGGACTCTGCATTGCCACGGTGCGACCCCCAGCACGTCCGGCACATTTTGTGTATCGGTGCTGGGCAAACGGAGGTTCGGGCCCCGGAGTACCGGGGTAGGGGTGTCTTATCTCCTACGGGGGGTAGACCTCCGAGGGTGTACCCGCTCCCGGCCGATGAAGGGCCGCCTCTTGCCGCACGATGCGCTGGTGACAAAATAGCATGGATTTTAAAATGCAAAACACGAAGTTAAAGGAGAATGAGCAGGCCGCCTTTAAGCGCAGCTCAAAACTGCAGAGGTCCCCGACCTCGAAGACTGGGACGCCGACAGGGGGAATTAAAACCTCCCCTCCGCCGATCCCGTTCAAGGCTACTGGTGTCGCCGGGTCATCGACCGTAACCGAAAAGGAGAAAGATGAGGTCGAGCTAGGTACGGGGGTGACTGAGCCGGTAACACCTCTAGCCGGGATGCAAGGAATTCCTCCCAGGAAGAGTCCTCTTCGTCCGGCATTCGAGATGCAAATGCTTCGGCAGCAGCAGGACGATGCCAACGAGGAGGAAGACTCATGTCTGAAGAAAATGAACGATCTTTTGAAGAAGATGGCCAAGGCTCTCCTTATTCAGAAGAACGTCAACAAGGCGATTAAGGACGGAATTCCAAAACTCGAGGATTTCCTTGGCGAAATCGAGGAATGCCGGAAGATCAGGCTGAAGGCAGTGAAGCAGGAGCGCGACGTTATGAACCGAGTTATGTCTGCTTCGCCTCAAGCTCATCTGGCTGAGTCCCAGACTCAAGCCAGAAAGCGAAAGAAGAGGCAGAGCGGTTCTTCGCCGGAAAGCCCTGAGCTTGTTGAGGTGGACTCAGTGCCGAGACCGGTTTTTGTCACTGCGGCATCGCAGACATCTCCTGTCCAGGCTACTCAATCCGCCCCGGGCGCTGTCGCGATTCCAGCGGCTACTCCTGCAGAGGTTCCTGCTCCGGCGGCTAATCCTGCCTTGGCAGCAAACTCTGCCTCAACACCTTTGGGGGGCTGGAAGACGCGCCTGTCTAAGAAAGAAAGGAGGAGGCAGAAGGAAGTGGAGGCAGCTTCAAAAAGTGCGTCGAGGGTGGAGCGGACGCAAGTCTCAAACCCGGTGGGGGAGGCCTCTGGCAAGTCTGTCAGAAAGCCTAAACAACCCAGGCCTAAGAAGCCCAGGACGGAGGCAATCTTGATCAAGCCCTTAGGGGGGCGATCTTTTGCTGATGTTCTGGGTCAGATTAGATCGCAGGCCAAACCGGAAGAGACCGACACCGTTATCAAGTCTATTCGGCGAACCCAGAACGGGGATGTCCTCCTCGAACTGGGGAAGTCGAGTGACAATATCGGTTTTGCCGCTACCCTCAAGAACACCAACAAATTGGACGTGGTCAAGTTCACCGAAGTCATCTCTAGGGGAGCGCAGGGGAATCCTGGTGAGGCTGGAGCCGAGGCACTAGTAACATCCACGATGGAACTTATCGTCTCGGCCTTCGACCAGTCTATGCCGCGAAGGAAACCCCGACGCGACAAACAACCCGTTTACTGGTGGACTGAAGAGATTGCGGAACTCAGAAGAACATGTTTAAGAACTAGACGAGCCGCCACTAGAGCGAGAATTCCCGCAGACAGAGTTCGTAAGTCGAGGCCTATAAAGCTGCGAGAAAATCTCTCCGCCAGGCGATCAACAGGAGCAAGGCGAATAGCTGGAGGAGACTTCGTGACGACGTTGATTCCGACCCCTGGGGCCTGGGTTACAAACTTGTAACACAGAAACTCGGCGCCCGCTCTCCACCGTCCATCATGGAGGGCGTCACCATGGGGAGGATCGTCGCTGCGTTGTTTCCTGAACATCCACAGCGACCGCCGGTTGACTTCGGACGGGTAGAGGACGTTCCACTTTTCACTTTCGAGGAGCTGGAAACCTCCGTTCTCTCCCTGAAGAGCAACAAGGCTCCTGGCCCGGATGGGATTCCCAGTGAGGCTTTATGAAAGTATTTTCAATCAACGCTGACTTGTTGTTGAGAATGTACAATGCCTGTTTGGTAGAAGGGGTGTTTCCGGCTCCCTGGAAAACAGCCAGGCTTGTACTGATCAGCAAGGGCAAAGGTGATCCCGAGCTGCCGTCGTCCCACAGGCCTCTCTGCATGTTGGACACGGCTGGGAAGCTGTTCGAGAAGCTGATCCGTTCCCGCCTGACTTCTGCCGTGGAAGCTGTCGGGTACTTATGCCCCCGTCAGTACGGCTTCAGAAAGGGACGGTCAACGATCGACGCTGTCACCGAAGTTCAGAGAGCTGTGGAGAGAGCCGAGAGCCACAACCATTTCTCCCGCCGAGTAGTGCTTCTTGTTACGCTTGATGTCAAGAATGCCTTCAACTCGGCGAGGTGGGTCGATATGTTGGATGCGCTTCGCAACACCTTTCGTATTCCTGCATATCTGTTGCGGCTCATCGAGGATTATCTACGCTCTCGAAGCCTGATTTATGACACGAGGAACGGAACGCGGACGATGGAAGTCACTTCTGGTGCCGCACAAGGTTCAATACTCGGCCCGGATCTCTGGAACGTTGCCTATGACAGCCTCCTGAGGTCCGAGATGCCTGAGGAAACCACTTTGGTTGGGTACGCCGATGACGTCGCAGCTCTCATTGCTGCACGCAACGTTGAGCTGGCCCAACTGAAGTTGAACCGAGTTATGCGGGTGGTCAACAACTGGATGTCCGATCACGGTCTCTCACTTGCTCTCAGTAAGACGGAGATCGTGATTCTTACGAAGAAGAGGATCGACACCGTCGTCCCGTTTCGAGTGGGAAAGGAGGTGGCCACATCAACTCGTGCCGCCAAATACCTCGGGGTTATGGTGGACACCAAGTTAAGCTGGAGGGATCAGATCTTCCGTACGGCGGACAAGGCCGCTAAGGTAGTGACTCACCTTAGTAGGCTGATGGCCAATGTCGGGGGTCCCCGATCCAGCAGAAGACGTCTGTTGATGTCCGCGGTCCAGTCCGTGCTTCTTTACGGGGCAGAGGTGTGGGCAGGCGCTCTAGATAAGGAGTGCTACAGGTTGCGACTCGCCCGGATTCAGCGTCAAGCCGCGCTCCGGGTGTGTTCCGCCTACCGGACAGTGTCCGAGCCTGCCGTCCTGGTGGTCGCCGGAGTCATCCCTGTCAAGCTCTTGGCAGGGGAGAGGAAAGCGATTTATCAGAGACAAGGCGAGATCGGCAAGGACACGGCAAGAACAGAAGAGCGCTCCCGAACCTTCCAGCAGTGGCAACACAGCTGGGAGCACGACACCCGAGGACGATGGACTGCGCGACTTATCAAGCAGGTCCAACCATGGGTGGAACGGCGGCATGGGGAGGTGGACTGCTACCTGACCCAATTTTTGACAGGTCACGGCTATTTTCGGTCGTACCTGAACCGGATGGGAAAGACAGGTTCACCGGACTGCATTTATTGCCCGGGTGTTCCCGACGATGCGGAACACACATTCTTCCGCTGTCCCCGTTGGGAAGGGCCCCGCCTGGAGGCCACACAAATCTTTTGTGCATTTTCGGTGGACTCGGTCTGCCAAAAGATTTTGGAGGATGAGGGCAACTGGGATTGTTTGTCACAGTTCGTCCGGGGCATCCTCCAAGAAAAGAAAACCGATCTAGACCGGGAAGTGGCCCAGATCCCTTGATCGAGCGGCTGGATAAGGAGCGAGCCCCACGGGCGTAAGCCAAATTTAGGCCTAGCATGACGTAATGTGACAAACAATTCCAGGTTAGATTCCTAAAGAGTAGAGGAGGTTTTTTAGTGGGTAAACCCGTTTTTAGGGGAGCCCCACACTACAGGCTGGCCACCTGTGTGCGTAATGCATTTTTCCGCCTCTCCCTCAAAAAAAAGTTAGTTTTGTAGATTTAAATAGCATTGATTGTCGAGATACTACGCAAATTGGTGTTCTAGGAAGTAATTGTAATTCCAGGACATTATTTCCAACTCCAAGCAGTCTTAGATGATGAAAACTATCTATCTATAAGCAAATACTGTACATAAACACGATTTTCATGCGTTGTGCCTATACAAAAGGAAACACCAGGTTGAAATCATTTTTAGTACTATAAAGCCAAAAGTGATATAGTGTTTGGAAACTTATCATCATAGCCAACTAAGGATTAATGTTAAAATTTCAAATATCTACTGAATTACTTATAAAATTTAATTTAATTTCTATGTATAATGGACTATTAGCTCATAAAATCTAACGTAACAGTCTGTAATATTTTCAATAAAATACATTGTCTAAACCATGAAAGAGGTGTTTTGAAAATTAAGATATGCAATTTTTTTAGTTTTGCTTGATTTAAAAGGCAAACACTTTTACAATGACATAAAAAATTAAACATTTTATTTAAAAAATGTTAACAGAAATCTATTACCTTTTACACAAACTTTTTGCACAAAGGACACTGTAATGCAATATGTTGCCCGTAAGTTTGCATATTACCCGATAAAAAAAGAAGTCAATTTCTCATTCAGTACTTTTCTTTTAATATTCAATCCTACAAGTAAAATGAAAAATTGCAATAATTGTTTGCTTATGGATGTAGTTAAAAATTCAACCAAAATTAATATTTTTGAATTTATTTATAGTTTTATAATTAAAAACTATATGATGTATTTATTCATTTTACTATCGTGTGTGTCTCTTTATGGAACAATCCTCAACGCAATGCCTACGTCAATCTTTTCTGCATTCACTCATCTCTCATTAGAGAGCTGAAAATGAACCCCAAACCAAACACAGCTGTTATCAGACACCATCACCCATCCTGCAATCGTGCTTGGGATTTCATATTATTTTGGGACCAATTTAGAATGTTTAGACGACTAGCTCTGGCTCATCTACGCTACGCATTCCTCGCCACAAAACAACAGTTTGCAATCGATCTTTTGTCGTCACAGCTTTCCATCTCTGGATCTCCTTGCATTACTTCATTAAGTACATAGAACCCTGTCCCCGATTGACGATGGTGCTGAAAGAATACTATCCCATCCGGATGGCCTTTTATAAGGCATGCTCTAATCCTAGGTGCTGCAGTAGCAGTGTATGAATGACTGTGTAAATGTGAGTAATGAAAATAAATATGATGAAATAATGTATGGTCAGTGTTAAAAAGTTTTGTTTTGTTAAGCAATCCGTTATTTAACAACATTTTATTGTTTCTGTAATTTGTAATGCATTTTAAATATAAGCAACAGTTATTTTGTTGAAGGTTAAATTTTAGAATGGACCTAGGACCTCATGGTCCTGTCTAACATTTAATCTCCAACAAAATAACACGTTCGAATTAATTAAGAAGTATATTGAGTGCATTTAAAATGCAAAATGATTTACAATAGCCGTTTATATTTGATTAAAGAAATCGTTAACAAAATAATATTTTGTTTATCATGTAATGTTTTATTCTTTCCTCTTTTCTTGTTTATTGTGTAGTTTTATTAGGTTATTAAACTCTTTTTTATCTTTTCAGGTATAATTCCTGTTCTTAAACTGTTCCATTACGTGAGTATATGCCTACCGGTTTTGAGATAAAACCCTACAACAAATCAGTACTTTCAACGTAAAATTAGTGTTAAAAGAATTCTTATGCCCATAGATGTAGCTCAAAAATATTTATTTTATTTTATTTTTGCTGGCTAGAATGTTCACTAAACATATGTAAGTTTCGATTCAAATAGAACTTCCTAGGCCCAAAGCTTATAAAAACAATTTAATGATTTTTGTCCAACATGGATTTTGATTATTAATTTGGTTTTGATCGTTGAAAATATATCTTTTGGTGAATTATTAATCTGGTTTATATATGATTTTTAAAAAGATTTCGTTAGCTTTAAACTAAATTATTAAATTAAATCGAAATTTTTTAGATTGATAAATACGATAAACATCATATATTTCGTTTGCCACCAGTGAAATAACAGATGCAACATCACAAATCTAGTATGTGTCATATCACAATTAAATAAAACGATTTTGTAGTTTAATTTATTTAGAATTGTTTTCATTCTTTCTGCAGCATGAATGCTTATAGAAACAAAGCGAACTAAAGTTTTAATAATAGCAGAGCTCTCGACTAGAGCCCGGCCTCGGTCGTACCAGTGATATTTTATAAACTATATTGGTTTTTGTTTAAGGCGAGTACCAGAAAACCGACATGCATGCAAAATGTTCGTGGAGCTGCATTCGAGTATTATAGTGTATGCACTATTTAAAATAATGTATAACATGAAACCATATTTTGTATTTAAAAGTAACAGTTTGACATGCAGAATTGCACTTAATATTTTGTTTCTTTTGCAATGCAATTTATTAAACCTCTTACACAGGATTTAATTAATGGTAACGGGGAAATCATATATAAAAACTTGATTAGCCTACAATTGAAAAATATCCCAAAAAAATTAGACAACTCAGGTCAAACAAAATCAATAATAATAAAAAATATAGTTACAGAAATAATTAAAATTCCCACTTGTTACTGTATATCTTGTAAAGCTCTATAAAGTGGCTATATAGTAATTTTATAAATTACTAACTCGACTGTTAATGTGAAAGAAAATTGAAAGAAATGAAACGACACAGTGAGGTATGCAAATATAACAATATTACACGTATAAAACATGAATCTAAATGTACATATACATAACTGTAACTATACACAGTTTAAAATAATTTAATGTGCCTGTTCCGATCTCGTCAGGAGGGCCTGTTATAGTCTTCGTTTTCTTGTGGATGAATCCTAGCAACACCTCTTAACGAAAAACATTCCTCTATCTTTTCTTTTTGATGGAGTTCAATGTGCTGGGCCAATGGTTTGTTCTGATCTTTGTGTAAAATGTCGAACCGATGGCCGGTCATTCGGATTCTTAAATGGTTCGACGTTTGCCCGACATACTGTTTTTCACATTGGTTGCACGATAGTTGGTAAACCACATTCTTTGTGTCGCAGGTAATTTCTTCTTTGATAGGGAATGTTTTGCCCGTGACTGAACTTTTAAATTCTTTAGTTTCACACATGCTCTTGCAAGTAGCACAACGAGGTTTCTTGCTAGGCTTGCATCCTATTTCTGTTCTAAAGTCCTGTTTCGGGAAGGTGGTGGACACTAGTTTCGACTTAAGGTTCGGAGGCTTTCTAAATGTCACTCTGGGAGTTTCAGGCATAAAATCTTTAATTTCTGGAAGAGTCTCAATAAGACAGTAAGCCGTTTTGATTATAGTATTAATTTTATGTAAGCCTGGATAAAACTGTGTCAGGAATCTAGGACGTTTGCCAGAGTTGTCATTCTGTTGTGGTTCAGGTTTTTTTCTTGTTACATTAGACATGAATTTCTTGGGATATCCTAGTTTATTAAAAGCTCCATTTATTTTTGAGACATATTCAGTGAAATCTTTTTGGTCGCTGCATAAATTTCTTGCTCTTGCACATAAACTTTTAGGGATGGATTTTTTCCCATATAAAGGATCACAGCTGGAATAATTAAGATAGTTCATTGTGTTTGTCTCCTTAATATGAAGTTTTGTCTTGATAAATCCTGAGTCAATGAAGATATCCAAGTCTAAGTATGTTGACAGAGTATCAGAGTAGTTCCATGTAAATTTTAGATTAGAGAATTCTTGGAAAATCTCCAAGAATACTTTAAGTCTGTCAATGCCATGATTCCAAATGAAAAAAATGTCATCTATAAACCTAAACCATTGTAACGGTACAAACGGTTGGGATTTCAAAAATTGTTTTTCAAATAAACCCATGAATAAATTGGCATAAGAAGGTGCCATTCTTGTACCCATAGCAGTTCCAGACACTTGAAGGTATTTTTTGTTATTAAACTCAAAATTGTTCATTGCCAGGACCATTGATATTAAGTGAATTAGGAAACTACTACTTGGTTTTACATTGCAAGGTCTAGTGTTAAGATAATATTCAGCAGCCTTCATGCCATCTGTTTGTGGTATATTTGTGTAAAGAGAATTTACATCGACAGTTACCAGAAGCGTCCCATCCTGTAATGGCTGTGGCACAGACATTAGCTTTTCTTTAAAATCGTAGGAGTTCTTTATGTAGGACGGAAGGCTTTTGACCAAAGGCTGAAGATGGTTATCAACGTACGCCGAATTCTTTCTGTATGGCTTCCATAGCTGGAGACTATAGGTCTACCTGGTGGGTGTCGTATTGTCTTATGAATTTTAGGAAGTATATAAAAAGTCGGAGTTCTGGGTGATTTTGGAACTAATATTTCAATTTCTTTGTCTGAGAGACCTTCTTTAGGTCCATTTATTTCTAAGTATTCCTTGATATCTTTATTGAATTCTTCAGTCAAATTGTTATCTATTGGTTTGTAGACTTTGTCATTGGAAAGTTGTTTATTTGAAATAATCAGTAACGTTTTGTATGACAACTTTGTTTCCCTTATCAGCAGAAGATAAAATAACAATTTCCTTGTTGTTCTTTAAAGACCTAATAGCTCTTATTGCACCTATTGTGAGGTTTTCTTTATTTTTCAATGAGTCTGTAAAGTTGGGTGTTGACAGATTAGCTAGAATCACATTAATAAATTGCTCTACCGGATGATCTTGTGGTAAAGTTGGTTCCCAGTTAGATTTACCTTTAAACCGTTGAAGGCATGGTAGAAGTTCGTTTTGTATTACTGGGGGTTCTTACAAAAATGATACTTAATTCGTACATCCCTTGCAAATGCGAGAGCATCATTCATTAAGTTTATTAGATTAAACTTAGGAGTTGGACAAAAGGTCAGTCCTTTCGACAGTACTTTCAATTCGTCTTGTTTGAAAACATAATTGGAAATGTTTTCTATATTATTAAAATGATCTGATAAACCATCATTTTCTGGTTGACATTCTTTTTTTGAGATAGAAGGCAATGGTGGTCCTGGATGCCAAGAATTCGTTTGATCCTGTACAATGGGATTCCTCAAGCTGATTTCGCTTGAGGAATTTGCACAAATGTCATTTAGTCTAGCAATGATCATTTGAGAACAGCATAGAAATAGATCGTTTACCTTCTTTTCAATCTTGTTAGATGATAGGAAGGTTTCTGTCTTCAATTCAGTAATATTGTTGTTGAGACAGCAGAGAATAGGTTCATATTCAACACATTCAACCAAGTATGCCCATTTAGTTGGGATATGGGTATTAACACCCTCAACAACATTCAATAGTTTTTTGAATAATATATTACTTTTTGAAACTAAGAATCTTTCAAGTTTATTGATGATATTACCTATATCTCGTTTGGTGTTTTCGTCCCAGTAGTTTTTAGCAAGTGTTGTTTTACAACTAATTAAGTCTTTTTCGTGTGTTTTGTAAAGGTCGAGGTATGAATGGAAGACCAATTTAGATAATTCTATGCTAGTTTTCATTGCTAGGTTCTTCACATTTTCATTTACACAAAGAGGCACTCCCGTTAAAGGAAATTTAGGACTTAGTCCTTTAGGCAACAATCCAAAGGAAAGCAAAGTACCGATATACATAAGATGACAATTAAATTGGGCCAATTTCAAAGAATATATTTAAATTGTTTCATTTGCACCTTTCTTTCAGAAGTTGTATTCATAATAAAAACTGAAATAAAAATTAAAAACAGAGAATACAAAATGTTTAAGGTTACCTGAAGGTTCTTTTCTTATCACTTGATGCCAAATGGCTCATACATGTTTCGAGGTTTTATTTAAAAAAACACATTTTAAGTTTTTCATTCTATATTTCAGGGGAGTTTATACCCCCTTTGTCAGGAAGAAATAACTTAAAAAACTAACAAAATTAAACATGACAAAAATTCAAATTAAATAAACATTAAAAATAAACATTATAAAAAAATAAATTATATACACAGTTTAAATAATTGAACAATCTCTGAAGGAATAGTCATGACAAGTCATTAAATAGTAGACACTTATGTTTTATATTTTTAGATGAACTGATAATTAGTGTTACAACATAATAATTCACCATTGTTCAACATGTCAATAAGATAAGACATTGCATCGTGATCTGAGGTTTCGAATCGTGTAAGTTGTTAATGTCCGTTACCCTGCCATGGTAGTCACCACGCACCATAATATTCAGTTTGGCACATATTCTCAATACAAAGACACACGTCATGAATCAATCAAGAAACATGTGATAAGAATCAATGATATATAAAACACAAAGCTCCGCTTATATATTTAATCTAAAAGTATCGACGTAAACAACATTAAATTATATTAAAATACAAAAATCGCAAACTCCAGAGTGCGAGGATTTGATAAGTGTTTGGTAAAGGCGTTGACAAGCCGTGACACTGATGAAACTACAATTGGTTGCACCAGGCTGTTGCTCTTGTTTCTGCTGTCTCTGGTCAAGGCATTGACAAGCCGTGACACTGATTAAACTACAATGGGTTGAACCAGCCTGTTGCTCTTGTTTTTGCTGTCTCTGGTCAAGACAAGCCGGGACACTGATTAAACTATAATGGGTTGCACCAGTCTATTGCTTATATTGGCTGTCTCCGGTTAAGAAATTGACAAGCCGTGACACTGATTAAACTACAATGGGTCACACCAGGATATTGCTCTTGTTTTGGCTGTCTCTGGTCAAGACATTGAAAAGCCGTTACACTGATTAAACTACAATGGGTTGCACCAGGCTGTTGCTCTTGTTTTGGCTGTCTCTGTTCAAGACATTGACAAGTCGTGACACTGATTAATCTACAATGGGTTGCACCAGGCTGTTGCTCTTATTTTGACTGTCTCTGGTCAATACATTGACAAGCCGTGACACTGATTAAACTACAATGGGTTGCCCCAGGCTGTTGCTCTTATTTTGGCTGTCTCTGGTTAAGACATTGACAAGTCGTGACACTGATTAAACTACAATGGGTTGCACCAGGCTGTTGCTCTTATTTTGACTGTCTCTGGTTAAGACATTGACAAGTCGTGACACTGATTAAACTACAATGGGTTGCACCAGGCTGTTACTCTTGTTTTGGCTGTCTCTTTTCAAAACATTGTCAAGCCGTGACACTGATTAAAATACAGTGGGTTGCACCAGGCTATTGCTCTTGTTCTGGCTGTTTCTGCAACCATCTTACCGGTTAATGAATTCATATTTTCAATGAAACGAGGATTTAAAGATTTAAATAAGTTTTACAATAATGATTCTGTAAATAAGGATTTACGACTTAAAATATATCACAGACTATTAAGGTCTTAAGGACTATTGAGGACTATTAATTTCTTTAGTTTAATTTACATACAAAACCTTCCCCATATAATTAGACTTTTACGTAGGTACAAAACATTTATTTTGCCGTAAACATAAAATATATTGATATAAAAAATGATTGTGTTACATTTACCTCATTCGAAGGTGGGAAATTGAGATTTATTTTTAATCCGGTTAAGACTTTTCACGTACATTATGTTGGGTAATACCACAAGTAACAAGTTGGTGAACCCTGTAGAGTTTCATTTCGATGGTGATACGGAAGCACTGTATGAGCCAAGAAATTATGTTCAAAATAAATTTATTATTAAAATTTATCTCTTACTATTCAGATAAAAAATACATAACACTCTTTATGGATATTTGGTGAAGACTTATTAGGAGATAAATGAAGCTACTATTTAATGAGCAATAGCTATTACAGATATTGAAAAATTATATTAAATATTTATTTAAATTTTCTACTGCGCAAGGGACTTTGTTACACATTTTTTACCTCAATATTACATGTAAATACTGCCATACATACAGTATAAAAACATTTTTTAATGAAAACAAATTAATCCCATAAATGTGATTATAATCTCACAAAGACGAAGGCGTTGCAACTTGTTTGTTCATAGTAAAAAACTGCCTAGGACAAGAACTATTTATCTTTACCAAACACAAAGATTGGCGTTCATATTCAACGTATGTTCATTAGTAACTATGCTTCTTTAAAAAAAGGACTGGTTCTTTAAAGCGATTTTTGTGATTTTGTAAGATATTTGGCAAAATATGCAATTGTTTTATATTTCCTTTTTTAACGTGTCCCCAACTTATATTATCGTAATTAAAATTCATTCTTTAAGTCATTTAGAAAATTGACTGAACATATTTGTAGGATATTATGTATTTTTACTGGAATTGCCTTTCAAAAGTTGATGCCTACCTTAAACTTAGGCCTATACAAGAATACAAGAATCTTTAGTACAAAGGTTTAAAAATAAAAGCGGTTATCACTGAGATTACCTGTTATTATGTAGGCCTAAAACAATTATAAAACTACTATAAAATAACTATAACCCCATTAATTGGCTTGTCCGTAAATTATTTCTATAAATATTAAGAGCACCAGAACAATATACCAAGTAAACCATTGTTTAAATTTATTTACACTTAACGATAGTATAACGTTTAAAAAATTCAGACACTAACACCTTTCATAAAACTATTATGTAAATGTGTGTTTTTGCAATCAGCAAATAAACACTCATAATAAGTACTTACCTGTAAAACGATACGTATTACTACGACATTTTTATAAAATGTTATCGAATGACAACAAAATATGTTATTGTAGTAGCTAGATTTGAATTTGCTGTAAAATAAAGTTCGAGTTGTGTAGGCCTAAATAGTTGATTACTTTGAATAAGCAATCTAACAATAACTCGAGACATAATTTGTGATAGGATGGTAATGGCAATGGCGCGTTATATTTTGCAATTAAGATGGAAAGTTATTATGGAAGCTGGAAGATTGCTCGACGAGGAATGGAGTTTGCCAGGATGAACAACTTTATCATAACGTTATCATATAGCTTTTAAAGTTTTAATTCGTAAATTCAACTTAATAAGTTCTAACTATTAACCTATTATTCTATTATTATCCTATATAACTATTACACAATCTAACATGACAATTAATTAATCAAGTTGAAATAATAAAACACCTACCAACACTACTCGATATATTTATACTTATACTGTAACTATAAACAAGCCTGTAAATATATATGAAAGATGTTATAATTACTTCGAATCAATTAAAGGATGGTTATAAAATATCGTTTCTTTCTTTTTACGGCAAAAGTCTTTGTTTAGTATTAAGATAACAAATTTATCTTTTCTGTTAATAATATAGTATATTTAATATGTGTAACATATTTACATTATATTATAATATAGTAATGTTTATAATATTACAGTGTAGTGGTTAATTCAGACAAATAATAAAACCTGGCAACTTTGCCATTTTACGTTGTATTTGCTCTGTAGGATTTACTTATTCAATGATGAAAGTTATTGGGAAAAATACTCTTATGTTATTAGGTTCGTTTCTGTAGATTAGTATACAAAGAATTTTGTGAAGATAAAACAAAACGCACACACACACACACACACACACACACACACACACACACACACACACACACACACACACACACACACAAACTTTATTTAGTTTTGGTGATAAATAGTGCGTCGAGTTAAAAGAATATACATATGTATTAATATGAGTAAGAATATGTATTAATTGTGATCACCGAAAAGAGTTTTCTCATTGAAGTAACACCATTGCGGGTTTTCCAATAATATTGTTATCCATTCATTGTTATATAACGTAACGATTTCCCCTGAAAAAAATAGACAAAACCCGTAGATGTTATGATTTACATTGAGAAAACATTATATTACGCTAGTCCATTAGAGATTTGAAAATTTGGAAAAAATGAAATATTAAATAAAATACTAACTAATAAATATTATGTTACTCTACTACTTTGCACTTAATTATAATTTTTTTTCACCTATATACTTGACAAAAATAGAAATTTCTCATACAGTGATTAAATAGAACATGTATTTAACCACTACATTTTAGATAGACTTATCTGGTTCTTTCTGTGAGGTTTCGACTACTCCACAGTAGTGGTTCAAGGTATCATGAAATGTACTTCTATTGTAGTCCTAGGCCTAAGTCTCTCCAAACGTTTCATGCTAATCAAGCCATGACAGTTGGCCAAAGATACATTGTCTAACATTTCTAAGCTTTTTATATCGAATAGCATTAGCCTTGACCCTGTCAGTCAGCTGCATGTCTAATGTCAGAACAGTTTCTAATGCCCGAGGGAAATATGATACAATGCAATGATCACGCGACCTGTCTAAACCTCCACATGACAAGATATCTGCGATGATTCGCTCCAACTCTAACCTATATAATATACCGATGAAATGGACAATGTCTTCAACTAAATATTAAGAAACGTCTAATATTTGTCAAAGAATGCAATATTATTTTAGTTTTATAACTGTGTTAAATATTTCGGAAACATAAATTTATACACAAAATCCATACATTACAGAATGTTTTTTTAAAAAAATTTGACAAAAATTCTATAAAGGTAAATAAAACCAAACAAAGACCTTTATAATCTCTTTTAGCGAATTTCCCATAGGGAATAAGCTATTACCGTAGGTCTCATGGTAAGACCTAAGCCCGGGACCATGTTACTTTTTCGTTTTTAGGTGCCTAGAGAACAAAAATAATAGTCATTAATATATATATATATATATATATATATATATATATGTGTGTGTCCCTTGACACGATAACTCTCTCGTAAAAATGGTCCGATCGACACCAAATTCGGTAGAGATGTGTAATCCTACGTTTATTCGGATGAGTTCGTAAACCAGACATATCGACCTATCGGAAGGGGTAGTTTTGGGCTTTTTGCATTTTTCATATGTAATTTTTAAAAATTTTAAATTTTTATTTTGACCATTGGATTTAGCTCAAAAAATACACAATTTAGTATTTTGAAGCTTTGCTCTATCTCTATTGGTTACCGAGATATTAAAAAGTTTAATGACAGTACGTTGTATTTTGAGGCTCCAATGTTAATCTTATGGAGAATAAGGAAGTGTTAATATTTCACTTATTAACCAATGTTTTTAATGAAACTTGGCATTCAGCTTCATTTGGTTGAGATTCATCCATTTGTGGTAAAAAAATCTTGGTTTTTGTGCTTATCATGGCAGCAAACCTGCATACTCTTTTCCCATGTTAATCATATGGAGAATAGGCAAACTCCGTTAGCAGATATTGATGAAACTCAGGGCGGAATTCACAAACCTCCCTCAAAGCTTCCTCAACTCAAACCTTCCTCTAACCTTCCTTAAACCTTCCTCCAACCTTCCTCTAACCTCCCTCAAGTAGTTGTGTGAGGGAGGTTAGAGGACGGTTTAAGGCCGGTTTAAGGAACAGCTGTTTACAAAAAAACACATTGAAGATAATTATTGTATTTTCAGGTTATGTTGAGTCTGTGTCAACGTACTTCCAAGTTTGTCCTACCTGTTATAAAAAAGTAAAATTTCATACAACTATATGAAAGGACATTTATTTACCTGGAAATTAATTCGAAAATTATATTTGATCCTACATTTTTACTAAAAGACTTTCGTTCTTTATATTTTTACTGAATAAATGATGTGAATATTATTTTACTTATGTTTTTAGTGGAGCTTCAAGACTATAGCATTTTGATTGAAAAAATTTAAGCCAACATGAAAAGGGTGCAGTAAAAGATAAATGGGGGAAAGTAGTAATTAATTGATTAGAGTATACAGAAATAGGCAATCAGTGTTGAATATAAATAGAATTCTAGAATAAAAAGAATTAAAAAGAAATACTGTACATAGTTGATAGCAAAATTTTAAATTAAAAATAGTTTGGAAATATTTTGTAAATGAGATGACCGTTCTTAGGTGATTTTTATTTCTTTTAACGTATAACATTTCTCATGCGTTTTGTATTAGAAAAAGCCCGGGTGGTCAGCCTTTATCGAGAAGGTGTTTTACATTTTTTTGTTATACTCCAAGGAAAAGTGTATTGAATAAAGCTATCATTTTGGGGGATTTTATTTACCGTCTGTCTGTCTTGTAATTAAATTTATGTTAGGTTCTAAAGATTTATTGATCCAGTATACAAACGAAATTTCAGCTCTGTAGGTGAAATAGGTTTCTTGTAGGTATTGTACAAAAATACACTTGAGTACTTCTGACCTCCATAACCCTTAAAGTAGTTGTCCGAAAAAAATAAAAATTGTACGTCATATTTACAACGTAAGAAGGTAAGTTACTTAAGAAAAAATATTAGAAACAAATTTTAGACTGCACAACCTTTAATCCAGATTGGCCATGAAACCTGATTGGGCGATGCTGTACAAAAACTTGAACAGAGAAGTTTCATTTTAAAGATGACTTCCTTTAAGGTCCATGAACATATAGACAATTAATAAATAAAACAACATTTTTACGAATGCAGAACGCCATGCATTGCCGTTTCACCGTGTGATATTCTTTTAATACATAGAAACAGGCCTATAAAATTGTGTTGGCCAACTACAAATTTTGGTATACTTAGTCTGCCTCTAGTGTAATCTACCATAAAATGAATGTATTAATAGTGAAATTAACAAGTAAATAAAAAATTTACGTTTAAATTTATCAATATGGGTAAAAACTAATGCATTCCATAAACCTTGCATAAAAAATCACGGAAGATCTAAACAAAAGAATAGATTGTGGTTGATGTAAAATGTTTGTAACAACTGCAGCCTATTTTATAAAAAAATATATATGCCAGATAATAGTAAGTAAAATAAAATTTATTTATTTAAAATATGAATAAAACATATTTATCTTCTCCAAATAAAAAAATCGTTAGAGGAGAAATATAAGCCTACGCCTAGTTTATAAATAGCAGCTTATGGACTGCAAGCTACTTTACACTACCTTTGTAAACAAATATTGAAAGCACTTCTATTTCCCAAACATGTGGCATATGTGCCATGTCTACCAACTGTCTCACATTTCCCCAAAACAATGGGTGAATTTTTAATCCACTATTTTAATTGTTAAAGAGCAATAGTCATATAATATTAATTTTAGTTTAATGTTTGGAAAAATTAAAAGCCAATAGGAGAGTTACAAATAGATTAGTAGTCTATTTCTTTTGATATGAAAAAATTTTTTAGGAGTATTTTGTTTTCTTCGGTTGGCAGTTCTCTCTGTGAGGAAGGTTTAAGGGAGGTTTGAGAATTCAGTTTTTCAATTGAGGAAGGTTTGAGGCCGGTTTGAGGAAGGTCTGAGGCCGGTTTGAGGACGGTTAGAGGTGAGGAAGGTTTGAGGGAGGTTTGTGAATTCCGCCCTTAGTATGTAGCTTCATATGGTCGAAATAATTTTTTTATGCTAAAAACCTACTTTTAGTGTTCCCCATGACAGCATACCTGCATACTCTTTCCCTACATTTATCATAAGGAGAATAGACATTTATTCCCCTATTTATGAGCTTGTGATGATATTTGGTTGACAGGTTTTTCCGGTCATAATTAAAACTACTAATTTGGAAATTCGCTGAGTACGCAGGTCTGCTGTGACGGGGGTATTTATTGTTGAGGAAACCTCTAATATAATTATTAACAACCGCGATAAAAGAAAATCGTCGCATCCTTGGGGAAAGCATATTTAAAGGAAAATTTAAAGAATGTAATCAATCTATTGAAGATAAAATTGAAATAATTTCATTCTTTCCTCAATGCGATAATTTCCCAGAAGGAACGCAAACTTAAGTTATAATTGTTCACTTTTGGGAAATGATGTTTGAAGTAAATATATTTATTGATGCATAGATAAACGTAAGTTAACCTACTAAATCATTATTATATATGATTTTTAATATGTCTCCTCAATTTTTTATTTAGTGTCAAATCGAGTTCCAGTCTAGATAAATAAGATAAAATCACTTAAATATTAACACGATTATATTTTGTGTTAATATAGACTTTGTTTTCCTGCTATTTCCATTCTGGTGATGCATTTGAAGTCAAGTTTGCGGCATTGTACTCTGTTAAGTGAGACTTTTAATTTGATACCAAACTTGACCTATGCTGCTATTTAAGAATTTTGTCGGACTCCTCGTAGGTCGTTCCCCTTAAGAGATAAAAAAGTGATAATAGCTTAAAAGATAATTACTTTATCCATAATAGTAAAAAATATATTTCACCGTTTCGAGACTTTTCAACCACACGGTATAGTGAGAAGATATAAAAAATTACGTAAATAATGTTTTTTATTCAGATGGGAATTTAATATAAAAATATCTTGTACTTGAATATAACCTAGCCGGTAGATAAATTTTTTCGTAAAGAAACTTAAAAAAATTTTCCGAGGTTCTGTCGAATAACAATGATCACTTCATAATATAAAGGCACATTATTTTTTACGATTTACGTTGCCTCTGGATTGTTTGATTTATTATTCTTTCATTTATCCTATAATTTTATTGATTTATTTTAATTTAATTATAATTTTTATAAACGTTATAATGTTAAAATAAAATCTTTTAGATTTTTAATTGATTTTCTTAAGATTTTCTTTTATTCCATCAAAAACTTCACTTTTACATAAATCAAGTTATTTATAAATTTTTAAAGGTCATGAAAGTAGCCTACTGTCACTAGGCAGATTATGAACTGTGTAAATGTGCAATATTAGTTACCTGATAAATTTTTATTACAGGTAATAAAATAGGATTTAATTAGTTCGATGTAACCCGAATAAAATTTCATAGGGAAATAAAATAGAAACAAAAAACTAAAATTATTATTTAAAATATGTAATATAATTAATTTAAACCTAGTCCAAAAATTTGTGCAATTTTTGGGTAGCGCCAACTTCACGCTGATTAAAAATTCTAACAAGTTTCATTCACAAAGACTAGAAAACATCATACTCAAGTAATGGCTTAACCTATTTGACACACATTTTTCATTGAGTATGATAAAAAAATTTGATTCTTTCTGACACAGCTTTTACTGAAAGATAAAACAAACCAATCACGAACATCACCTCTCAAGCCGGGAGCTACTGTTGCATTACATCTCCTAGCATCGAATTCCAATACATTCTCGTACATCTTAACACTTGTTTTCAAATAATTTTCCAGAAACTACATTCATATAAAAGTACTTCCCAGTTTTCTCGGTGTTAATTGGTAGGTTTTGTGCAATGTTAAAATAGTAGTAAAAATACCCCTCGACAGTTATTTAATTACACTACACTAATTAACAACTATCTTTAAAAAATATTCGCGAAAGATATTGTACTTTAAAATTTGTTTATAAAGGATAGCACTGCGTTTTATCATGACGTGTCCATGTATTTGATTAAATAGTAGTTTCTTTGCAATCATATTTTTTAGGCATGCACTGTCCCAACTTATAACTATAGTTCAATTTAACTTATTCGATTTCACACTTTGAGTTTTCTTTAATTTTCAAAAATATATTCTTTTAGAATATAATATTCTTAAAAGTATAGAAAGGTCAATTTGCGATCTCCTGGTGGGACATGACCTAAGAGTATATCGTGTGTCAAGAATATCTCGAGCGTGCACTTGTCAGCCTGTTGCCAGCCTTCAATCAATAACCTACGAGTCTTGGAGACTACGCTTACAACTTACTATAAACTGGTGCTGATACGCACTAAAATTTATAAATTTTTTCGTCATGATTGACCTCCAAAAAATGTATTAAATTATCTTTCAATAAGTCTAATAGTATTAAAAAAAACATGATGCTATCCGTTTTGCTTGAAAATTATTCACATTGAAAATAATTAATGGCAAAAGGTAAAACAAAACTGCTATATAAAAACTTACGAAAGAATTTTGCTTCTTGAGACTAATCTCCGAAATTAATAAGTTGTTGTAAACCGAGCTTGGGGATAATGAGGTTTGCTTTATAAAGTTTATCGTTCTTAGAAAATTCGCAAATCTTTAAACACTAATACTATAAAACTATTATAGTAAGAACTTTGAAGGAAGTACAAAGTTTTGTTCGATTCATACGACTGATACAATTTTCATCTAATTTCATTGCCTTCCTACAACCTAAACCACTTTGGTAACTATAATATTTTTTATTTTATTTTATTCATGGTGCTAATAATATGTTCATCAATTAAAACTAAATATCTTATAAAATGTATTTTGTAATACGAGTCAGCTTAAATACTAAAGTGGGTAGCGGAGAGGTATTGAATGCTACTAAATGTTGTGCATAAAAGAAAAAATATCTCGATATAAAAACGATATCCAAACACGTGGTTTCTGCCAAATGAATTCACCTATGTATTTATATTTGAATAAATAAATTATACATTACACCTTATTAATATATTAGTAAGTAAAACTATAGGCACCGGCGAGATTCGAACTCACGATCTCCTGTTTACTAGACAGGCGCTTTAACCAACTAAGCCACGGCGCCGTCAACATGATGACAGCCTCCTGAGGTCCGAGATGCCTGAGGAAACCACTTTGGTTGGGTACGCCGATGACGTCGCAGCTCTCATTGCTGCACGCAACGTTGAGCTGGCCCAACTAAAGTTGAACCGAGTTATGCGGGTTGTCAACAACTGGATGTCCGATCACGGTCTCTCGCTTGCTCTTAGTAAGACGGAGATCGTGATTCTCACGAAGAAGAGGATCGACACCGTCGTCCCGTTTCGAGTGGGAAGGGAGGTGGTCACATCAACTCGTGCCGCCAAATACCTTGGGGTTATGGTGGACACCAAGTTAAGCTGGAGGGATCAGATCTTCCGTACGGCGGACAAGGCCGCTAAGGTAGTTACTCACCTTAGTAGGCTGATGGCCAATGTCGGGGGTCCCCGATCCAGCAGAAGACGTCTGTTGATGTCCGCGGTCCAGTCCGTGCTCCTTTACGGGGCAGAGGTGTGGGCAGGCGCTCTAGATAAGGAGTGCTACAGGTGCGACTCGCCCGGGTTCAGCGTCAAGCCGCGCTCAGGGTGTGTTCCGCCTACCGGACAGTGTCCGAGCCTGCCGTCCTGGTGGTCGCCGGAGTCATCCCTGTCAAGCTCTTGGCAGGGGAGAGGAAAGCGATTTATCAGAGACGTGGCGAGATCGGCATGGACACGGCAAGAACAGGAGAGCGCTCCCGAACCTTCCAGCAGTGGCAACACAGCTGGGAGCACGACACCCGAGGACGATGGACTGCGCGACTTATCAAGCAGGTCCAACCATGGGTGGAACGGTGGCATGGGGAGGTGGACTACTACCTGACCCAATTTTTGACAGGTCACGGCTATTTTCGGTCGTACCTGAACCGGATGGGAAAGACCGGTTCACCGGACTGCATTTATTGCCCGGGTGTTCCCGACGATGCGGAACACACATTCTTCCGCTGTCCCCGTTGGGAAGGGCCCCGCCTGGAGGCCACACAAATATTTGGTGCATTTTCGGTGGACTCGGTCTGCCAAAAGATTTTGGAGGATGAGGGCAACTGGGATTGTTTGTCACAGTTCGTCCGGGGCATCCTCCAAGAAAAGAAAACCGATCTAGACCGGGAAGTGGCCCAGATCCCTTGATCGAGCGGCTGGATAAGGAGCGAGCCCCACGGGCGTAAGCCAAATTTAGGCCTAGCCTGACGTAATGTGACAAACAATTCCAGGTTAGATTCCTAAAGAGTAGAGGAGGTTTTTTAGTGGGTAAACCCGTTTTTAGGGGAGCCCCACACTACAGGCTGGCCACCTGTGTGCGTAATGCATTTTTCCGCCTCTCCCTCAAAAAAAAAAAGTTAGTTTTGTAGATTTAAATAGCATTGATTGTCGAGATACTACGCAAATTGGTGTCCTAGGAAGTAATTGTAATTCCAGGACATTATTTCCAACTCCAAGCAGTCTTAGATGATGAAAACTATCTATCTATAAGCAAATACTGTACATAAACACGATTTTCATGCGTTGTGCCTATACAAAAGGAAACACCAGGTTGAAATCATTTTTAGTACTATAAAGCCAAAAGTGATATAGTGTTTGGAAACTTATCATCATAGCCAACTAAGGATTAATGTTAAAATTTCAAATATCTACTGAATTACTTATAAAATTTAATTTAATTTCTATGTATAATGGACTATTAGCTCATAAAATCTAACGTAACAGTCTGTAATATTTTCAATAAAATACATTGTCTAAACCATGAAAGAGGTGTTTTGAAAATTAAGATATGCAATTTTTTTAGTTTTGCTTGATTTAAAAGGCAAACACTTTTACAATGACATAAAAAATTAAACATTTTATTTAAAAAATGTTAACAGAAATCTATTACCTTTTACACAAACTTTTTGCACAAAGGACACTGTAATGCAATATGTTGCCCGTAAGTTTGCATATTACCCGATAAAAAAAGAAGTCAATTTCTCATTCAGTACTTTTCTTTTAATATTCAATCCTACAAGTAAAATGAAAAATTGCAATAATTGTTTGCTTATGGATGTAGTTAAAAATTCAACCAAAATTAATATTTTTGAATTTATTTATAGTTTTATAATTAAAAACTATATGATGTATTTATTCATTTTACTATCGTGTGTGTCTCTTTATGGAACAATCCTCAACGCAATGCCTACGTCAATCTTTTCTGCATTCACTCATCTCTCATTAGAGAGCTGAAAATGAACCCCAAACCAAACACAGCTGTTATCAGACACCATCACCCATCCTGCAATCGTGCTTGGGATTTCATATTATTTTGGGACCAATTTAGAATGTTTAGACGACTAGCTCTGGCTCATCTACGCTACGCATTCCTCGCCACAAAACAACAGTTTGCAATCGATCTTTTGTCGTCACAGCTTTCCATCTCTGGATCTCCTTGCATTACTTCATTAAGTACATAGAACCCTGTCCCCGATTGACGATGGTGCTGAAAGAATACTATCCCATCCGGATGGCCTTTTATAAGGCATGCTCTAATCCTAGGTGCTGCAGTAGCAGTGTATGAATGACTGTGTAAATGTGAGTAATGAAAATAAATATGATGAAATAATGTATGGTCAGTGTTAAAAAGTTTTGTTTTGTTAAGCAATCCGTTATTTAACAACATTTTATTGTTTCTGTAATTTGTAATGCATTTTAAATATAAGCAACAGTTATTTTGTTGAAGGTTAAATTTTAGAATGGACCTAGGACCTCATGGTCCTGTCTAACATTTAATCTCCAACAAAATAACACGTTCGAATTAATTAAGAAGTATATTGAGTGCATTTAAAATGCAAAATGATTTACAATAGCCGTTTATATTTGATTAAAGAAATCGTTAACAAAATAATATTTTGTTTATCATGTAATGTTTTATTCTTTCCTCTTTTCTTGTTTATTGTGTAGTTTTATTAGGTTATTAAACTCTTTTTTATCTTTTCAGGTATAATTCCTGTTCTTAAACTGTTCCATTACGTGAGTATATGCCTACCGGTTTTGAGATAAAACCCTACAACAAATCAGTACTTTCAACGTAAAATTAGTGTTAAAAGAATTCTTATGCCCATAGATGTAGCTCAAAAATATTTATTTTATTTTATTTTTGCTGGCTAGAATGTTCACTAAACATATGTAAGTTTCGATTCAAATAGAACTTCCTAGGCCCAAAGCTTATAAAAACAATTTAATGATTTTTGTCCAACATGGATTTTGATTATTAATTTGGTTTTGATCGTTGAAAATATATCTTTTGGTGAATTATTAATCTGGTTTATATATGATTCTTAAAAAGATTTCGTTAGCTTTAAACTAAATAATTAAATTAAATTGAAATTTTTTAGATTGATAAATACGATAAACATCATATATTTCGTTTGCCACCAGTGAAATAACAGATGCAACATCACAAATCTAGTATGTGTCATATCACAATTAAATAAAACGATTTTGTAGTTTAATTTATTTAGAATTGTTTTCATTCTTTCTGCAGCATGAATGCTTATAGAAACAAAGCGAACTAAAGTTTTAATAATAGCAGAGCTCTCGACTAGAGCCCGGCCTCGGTCGTACCAGTGATATTTTATAAACTATATTGGTTTTTGTTTAAGGCGAGTACCAGAAAACCGACATGCATGCAAAATGTTCGTGGAGCTGCATTCGAGTATTATAGTGTATGCACTATTTAAAATAATGTATAACATGAAACCATATTTTGTATTTAAAAGTAACAGTTTGACATGCAGAATTGCACTTAATATTTTGTTTCTTTTGCAATGCAATTTATTAAACCTCTTACACAGGATTTAATTAATGGTAACGGGGAAATCATATATAAAAACTTGATTAGCCTACAATTGAAAAATATCCCAAAAAAATTAGACAACTCAGGTCAAACAAAATCAATAATAATAAAAAATATAGTTACAGAAATAATTAAAATTCCCACTTGTTACTGTATATCTTGTAAAGCTCTATAAAGTGGCTATATAGTAATTTTATAAATTACTAACTCGACTGTTAATGTGAAAGAAAATTGAAAGAAATGAAACGACACAGTGAGGTATGCAAATATAACAATATTACACGTATAAAACATGAATCTAAATGTACATATACATAACTGTAACTATACACAGTTTAAAATAATTTAATGTGCCTGTTCCGATCTCGTCAGGAGGGCCTGTTATAGTCTTCGTTTTCTTGTGGATGAATCCTAGCAACACCTCTTAACGAAAAACATTCCTCTATCTTTTCTTTTTGATGGAGTTCAATGTGCTGGGCCAATGGTTTGTTCTGATCTTTGTGTAAAATGTCGAACCGATGGCCGGTCATTCGGATTCTTAAATGGTTCGACGTTTGCCCGACATACTGTTTTTCACATTGGTTGCACGATAGTTGGTAAACCACATTCTTTGTGTCGCAGGTAATTTCTTCTTTGATAGGGAATGTTTTGCCCGTGACTGAACTTTTAAATTCTTTAGTTTCACACATGCTCTTGCAAGTAGCACAACGAGGTTTCTTGCTAGGCTTGCATCCTATTTCTGTTCTAAAGTCCTGTTTCGGGAAGGTGGTGGACACTAGTTTCGACTTAAGGTTCGGAGGCTTTCTAAATGTCACTCTGGGAGTTTCAGGCATAAAATCTTTAATTTCTGGAAGAGTCTCAATAAGACAGTAAGCCGTTTTGATTATAGTATTAATTTTATGTAAGCCTGGATAAAACTGTGTCAGGAATCTAGGACGTTTGCCAGAGTTGTCATTCTGTTGTGGTTCAGGTTTTTTTCTTGTTACATTAGACATGAATTTCTTGGGATATCCTAGTTTATTAAAAGCTCCATTTATTTTTGAGACATATTCAGTGAAATCTTTTTGGTCGCTGCATAAATTTCTTGCTCTTGCACATAAACTTTTAGGGATGGATTTTTTCCCATATAAAGGATCACAGCTGGAATAATTAAGATAGTTCATTGTGTTTGTCTCCTTAATATGAAGTTTTGTCTTGATAAATCCTGAGTCAATGAAGATATCCAAGTCTAAGTATGTTGACAGAGTATCAGAGTAGTTCCATGTAAATTTTAGATTAGAGAATTCTTGGAGAATCTCCAAGAATACTTTAAGTCTGTCAATGCCATGATTCCAAATGAAAAAAATGTCATCTATAAACCTAAACCATTGTAACGGTACAAACGGTTGGGATTTCAAAAATTGTTTTTCAAATAAACCCATGAATAAATTGGCATAAGAAGGTGCCATTCTTGTACCCATAGCAGTTCCAGACACTTGAAGGTATTTTTTGTTATTAAACTCAAAATTGTTCATTGCCAGGACCATTGATATTAAGTGAATTAGGAAACTACTACTTGGTTTTACATTGCAAGGTCTAGTGTTATGATAATATTCAGCAGCCTTCATGCCATCTGTTTGTGGTATATTTGTGTAAAGAGAATTTACATCGACAGTTACCAGAAGCGTCCCATCCTGTAATGGCTGTGGCACAGACATTAGCTTTTCTTTAAAATCGTAGGAGTTCTTTATGTAGGACGGAAGGCTTTTGACCAAAGGCTGAAGATGGTCATCAACGTACGCCGAATTCTTTCTGTATGGCTTCCATAGCTGGAGACTATAGGTCTACCTGGTGGGTGTCGTATTGTCTTATGAATTTTAGGAAGTATATAAAAAGTCGGAGTTCTGGGTGATTTTGGAACTAATATTTCAATTTCTTTGTCTGAGAGACCTTCTTTAGGTCCATTTATTTCTAAGTATTCCTTGATATCTTTATTGAATTCTTCAGTCAAATTGTTATCTATTGGTTTGTAGACTTTGTCATTGGAAAGTTGTTTATTTGAAATAATCAGTAACGTTTTGTATGACAACTTTGTTTCCCTTATCAGCAGAAGATAAAATAACAATTTCCTTGTTGTTCTTTAAAGACCTAATAGCTCTTATTGCACCTATTGTGAGGTTTTCTTTATTTTTCAATGAGTCTGTAAAGTTGGGTGTTGACAGATTAGCTAGAATCACATTAATAAATTGCTCTACCGGATGATCTTGTGGTAAAGTTGGTTCCCAGTTAGATTTACCTTTAAACCGTTGAAGGCATGGTAGAAGTTCGTTTTATATTACTGGGGGTTCTTACAAAAATGATACTTAATTCGTACATCCCTTGCAAATGCGAGAGCATCATTCATTAAGTTTATTAGATTAAACTTAGGAGTTGGACAAAAGGTCAGTCCTTTCGACAGTACTTTCAATTCGTCTTGTTTGAAAACATAATTGGAAATGTTTTCTATATTATTAAAATGATCTGATAAACCATCATTTTCTGGTTGGCATTCTTTTTTTGAGATAGAAGGCAATGGTGGTCCTGGATGCCAAGAATTCGTTTGATCCTGTACAATGGGATTCCTCAAGCTGATTTCGCTTGAGGAATTTGCACAAATGTCATTTAGTCTAGCAATGATCATTTGAGAACAGCATAGAAATAGATCGTTTACCTTCTTTTCAATCTTGTTAGATGATAGGAAGGTTTCTGTCTTCAATTCAGTAATATTGTTGTTGAGACAGCAGAGAATAGGTTCATATTCAACACATTCAACCAAGTATGCCCATTTAGTTGGGATATGGGTATTAACACCCTCAACAACATTCAATAGTTTTTTGAATAGTATATTACTTTTTGAAACTAAGAATCTTTCAAGTTTATTGATGATATTACCTATATCTCGTTTGGTGTTTTCGTCCCAGTAGTTTTTAGCAAGTGTTGTTTTACAACTAATTAAGTCTTTTTCGTGTGTTTTGTAAAGGTCGAGGTATGAATGGAAGACCAATTTAGATAATTCTATGCTAGTTTTCATTGCTAGGTTCTTCACATTTTCATTTACACAAAGAGGCACTCCCGTTAAAGGAAATTTAGGACTTAGTCCTTTAGGCAACAATCCAAAGGAAAGCAAAGTACCGATATACATAAGATGACGATTAAATTGGGCCAATTTCAAAGAATATATTTAAATTGTTTCATTTGCACCTTTCTTTCAGAAGTTGTATTCATAATAAAAACTGAAATAAAAATTAAAAACAGAGAATACAAAATGTTTAAGGTTACCTGAAGGTTCTTTTCTTATCACTTGATGCCAAATGGCTTATACATGTTTCGAGGTTTTATTTAAAAAAACACATTTTAAGTTTTTCATTCTATATTTCAGGGGAGTTTATACCCCCTTTGTCAGGAAGAAATAACTTAAAAAACTAACAAAATTAAACATGACAAAAATTCAAATTAAATAAACATTAAAAATAAACATTATAAAAAAATAAATTATATACACAGTTTAAATAATTGAACAATCTCTGAAGGAATAGTCATGACAAGTCATTAAATAGTAGACACTTATGTTTTATATTTTTAGATGAACTGATAATTAGTGTTACAACATAATAATTCACCATTGTTCAACATGTCAATAAGATAAGACATTGCATCGTGATCTGAGGTTTCGAATCGTGTAAGTTGTTAATGTCCGTTACCCTGCCATGGTAGTCACCACGCACCATAATATTCAGTTTGGCACATATTCTCAATACAAAGACACACGTCATGAATCAATCAAGAAACATGTGATAAGAATCAATGATATATAAAACACAAAGCTCCGCTTATATATTTAATCTAAAAGTATCGACGTAAACAACATTAAATTATATTAAAATACAAAAATCGCAAACTCCAGAGTGCGAGGATTTGATAAGTGTTTGGTAAAGGCGTTGACAAGCCGTGACACTGATGAAACTACAATTGGTTGCACCAGGCTGTTGCTCTTGTTTCTGCTGTCTCTGGTCAAGGCATTGACAAGCCGTGACACTGATTAAACTACAATGGGTTGAACCAGCCTGTTGCTCTTGTTTTTGCTGTCTCTGGTCAAGACAAGCCGGGACACTGATTAAACTATAATGGGTTGCACCAGTCTATTGCTTATATTGGCTGTCTCCGGTTAAGAAATCGACAAGCCGTGACACTGATTAAACTACAATGGGTCACACCAGGATATTGCTCTTGTTTTGGCTGTCTCTGGTCAAGACATTGAAAAGCCGTTACACTGATTAAACTACAATGGGTTGCACCAGGCTGTTGCTCTTGTTTTGGCTGTCTCTGTTCAAGACATTGACAAGTCGTGACACTGATTAATCTACAATGGGTTGCACCAGGCTGTTGCTCTTATTTTGACTGTCTCTGGTCAATACATTGACAAGCCGTGACACTGATTAAACTACAATGGGTTGCCCCAGGCTGTTGCTCTTATTTTGGCTGTCTCTGGTTAAGACATTGACAAGTCGTGACACTGATTAAACTACAATGGGTTGCACCAGGCTGTTGCTCTTATTTTGACTGTCTCTGGTTAAGACATTGACAAGTCGTGACACTGATTAAACTACAATGGGTTGCACCAGGCTGTTGCTCTTATTTTGACTGTCTCTGGTCAATACATTGACAAGTCGTGACACTGATTAAACTACAATGGGTTGCACCAGGCTGTTACTCTTGTTTTGGCTGTCTCTTTTCAAAACATTGTCAAGCCGTGACACTGATTAAAATACAGTGGGTTGCACCAGGCTATTGCTCTTGTTCTGGCTGTTTCTGCAACCATCTTACCGGTTAATGAATTCATATTTTCAATGAAACGAGGATTTAAAGATTTAAATAAGTTTTACAATAATGATTCTGTAAATAAGGATTTACGACTTAAAATATATCACAGACTATTAAGGTCTTAAGGACTATTGAGGACTATTAATTTCTTTAGTTTAATTTACATACAAAACCTTCCCCATATAATTAGACTTTTACGTAGGTACAAAACATTTATTTTGCCGTAAACATAAAATATATTGATATAAAAAATGATTGTGTTACATTTACCTCATTCGAAGGTGGGAAATTGAGATTTATTTTTAATCCGGTTAAGACTTTTCACGTACATTATGTTGGGTAATACCACAAGTAACAAGTTGGTGAACCCTGTAGAGTTTCATTTCGATGGTGATACGGAAGCACTGTATGAGCCAAGAAATTATGTTCAAAATAAATTTATTATTAAAATTTATCTCTTACTATTCAGATAAAAAATACATAACACTCTTTATGGATATTTGGTGAAGACTTATTAGGAGATAAATGAAGCTACTATTTAATGAGCAATAGCTATTACAGATATTGAAAAATTATATTAAATATTTATTTAAATTTTCTACTGCGCAAGGGACTTTGTTACACATTTTTTACCTCAATATTACATGTAAATACTGCCATACATACAGTATAAAAACATTTTTTAATGAAAACAAATTAATCCCATAAATGTGATTATAATCTCACAAAGACGAAGGCGTTGCAACTTGTTTGTTCATAGTAAAAAACTGCCTAGGACAAGAACTATTTATCTTTACCAAACACAAAGATTGGCGTTCATATTCAACGTATGTTCATTAGTAACTATGCTTCTTTAAAAAAAGGACTGGTTCTTTAAAGCGATTTTTGTGATTTTGTAAGATATTTGGCAAAATATGCAATTGTTTTATATTTCCTTTTTTAACGTGTCCCCAACTTATATTATCGTAATTAAAATTCATTCTTTAAGTCATTTAGAAAATTGACTGAACATATTTGTAGGATATTATGTATTTTTACTGGAATTGCCTTTCAAAAGTTGATGCCTACCTTAAACTTAGGCCTATACAAGAATACAAGAATCTTTAGTACAAAGGTTTAAAAATAAAAGCGGTTATCACTGAGATTACCTGTTATTATGTAGGCCTAAAACAATTATAAAACTACTATAAAATAACTATAACCCCATTAATTGGCTTGTCCGTAAATTATTTCTATAAATATTAAGAGCACCAGAACAATATACCAAGTAAACCATTGTTTAAATTTATTTACACTTAACGATAGTATAACGTTTAAAAAATTCAGACACTAACACCTTTCATAAAACTATTATGTAAATATGTGTTTTTGCAATCAGCAAATAAACACTCATAATAAGTACTTACCTGTAAAACGATACGTATTACTACGACATTTTTATAAAATGTTATCGAATGACAACAAAATATGTTATTGTAGTAGCTAGATTTGAATTTGCTGTAAAATAAAGTTCGAGTTGTGTAGGCCTAAATAGTTGATTACTTTGAATAAGCAATCTAACAATAACTCGAGACATAATTTGTGATAGGATGGTAATGGCAATGGCGCGTTATATTTTGCAATTAAGATGGAAAGTTATTATGGAAGCTGGAAGATTGCTCGACGAGGAATGGAGTTTGCCAGGATGAACAACTTTATCATAACGTTATCATATAGCTTTTAAAGTTTTAATTCGTAAATTCAACTTAATAAGTTCTAACTATTAACCTATTATTCTATTATTATCCTTTATAACTATTACACAATCTAACATGACAATTAATTAATCAAGTTGAAATAATAAAACACCTACCAACACTACTCGATATATTTATACTTATACTGTAACTATAAACAAGCCTGTAAATATATATGAAAGATGTTATAATTACTTCGAATCAATTAAAGGATGGTTATAAAATATCGTTTCTTTCTTTTTACGGCAAAAGTCTTTGTTTAGTATTAAGATAACAAATTTATCTTTTCTGTTAATAATATAGTATATTTAATATGTTTAACATATTTACATTATATTATAATATAGTAATGTTTATAATATTACAGTGTAGTGGTTAATTCAGACAAATAATAAAACCTGGCAACTTTGCCATTTTACGTTGTATTTGCTCTGTAGGATTTACTTATTCAATGATGAAAGTTATTGGGAAAAATACTCTTATGTTATTAGGTTCGTTTCTGTAGATTAGTATACAAAGAATTTTGTGAAGATAAAACAAAACGCACACACACACACACACACACACACACACACACACACACACACACACACAAACTTTATTTAGTTTTGGTGATAAATAGTGCGTCGAGTTAAAAGAATATACATATGTATTAATATGAGTAAGAATATGTATTAATTGTGATCACCGAAAAGAGTTTTCTCATTGAAGTAACACCATTGCGGGTTTTCCAATAATATTGTTATCCATTCATTGTTATATAACGTAACGATTTCCCCTGAAAAAAATAGACAAAACCCGTAGATGTTATGATTTACATTGAGAAAACATTATATTACGCTAGTCCATTAGAGATTTGAAAATTTGGAAAAAATGAAATATTAAATAAAATACTAACTAATAAATATTATGTTACTCTACTACTTTGCACTTAATTATAATTTTTTTTCACCTATATACTTGACAAAAATAGAAATTTCTCATACAGTGATTAAATAGAACATGTATTTAACCACTACATTTTAGATAGACTTATCTGGTTCTTTCTGTGAGGTTTCGACTACTCCACAGTAGTGGTTCAAGGTATCATGAAATGTACTTCTATTGTAGTCCTAGGCCTAAGTCTCTCCAAACGTTTCATGCTAATCAAGCCATGACAGTTGGCCAAAGATACATTGTCTAACATTTCTAAGCTTTTTATATCGAATAGCATTAGCCTTGACCCTGTCAGTCAGCTGCATGTCTAACGTCAGAACAGTTTCTAATGCCCGAGGGAAATATGATACAATGCAATGATCACGCGACCTGTCTAAACCTACACATGACAAGATATCTGCGATGATTCGCTCCAACTCTAACCTATATAATATACCGATGAAATGGACAATGTCTTCAACTAAATATTAAGAAACGTCTAATATTTGTCAAAGAATGCAATATTATTTTAGTTTTATAACTGTGTTAAATATTTCGGAAACATAAATTTATACACAAAATCCATACATTACAGAATGTTTTTTTAAAAAAATTTGACAAAAATTCTATAAAGGTAAATAAAACCAAACAAAGACCTTTATAATCTCTTTTAGCGAATTTCCCATAGGGAATAAGCTATTACCGTAGGTCTCATGGTAAGACCTAAGCCCGGGACCATGTTACTTTTTCGTTTTTAGGTGCCTAGAGAACAAAAATAATAGTCATTAATATATATATATATATATATATATGTGTGTGTCCCTTGACACGATAACTCTCTCGTAAAAATGGTCCGATCGACACCAAATTCGGTAGAGATGTGTAATCCTACGTTTATTCGGATGAGTTCGTAAACCAGACATATCGACCTATCGGAAGGGGTAGTTTTGGGTTTTTTGCATTTTTCATATGTAATTTTTAAAAATTTTAAATTTTTATTTTGACCATTGGATTTAGCTCAAAAAATACACAATTTAGTATTTTGAAGCTTTGCTCTATCTCTATTGGTTACCGAGATATTAAAAAGTTTAATGACAGTACGTTGTATTTTGAGGCTCCAATGTTAATCTTATGGAGAATAAGGAAGTGTTAATATTTCACTTATTAACCAATGTTTTTTAATGAAACTTGGCATTCAGCTTCATTTGGTTGAGATTCATCCATTTGTGGTAAAAAAATCTTGGTTTTTGTGCTTATCATGGCAGCAAACCTGCATACTCTTTTCCCATGTTAATCATATGGAGAATAGGCAAACTCCGTTAGCAGATATTGATGAAACTCAGGGCGGAATTCACAAACCTCCCTCAAAGCTTCCTCAACTCAAACCTTCCTCTAACCTTCCTTAAACCTTCCTCCAACCTTCCTCTAACCTCCCTCAAGTAGTTGTGTGAGGGAGGTTAGAGGACGGTTTAAGGCCGGTTTAAGGAACAGCTGTTTACAAAAAAACACATTGAAGATAATTATTGTATTTTCAGGTTATGTTGAGTCTGTGTCAACGTACTTCCAAGTTTGTCCTACCTGTTATAAAAAAGTAAAATTTCATACAACTATATGAAAGGACATTTATTTACCTGGAAATTAATTCGAAAATTATATTTGATCCTACATTTTTACTAAAAGACTTTCGTTCTTTATATTTTTACTGAATAAATGATGTGAATATTATTTTACTTATGTTTTTAGTGGAGCTTCAAGACTATAGCATTTTGATTGAAAAAATTTAAGCCAACATGAAAAGGGTGCAGTAAAAGATAAATGGGGGAAAGTAGTAATTAATTGATTAGAGTATACAGAAATAGGCAATCAGTGTTGAATATAAATAGAATTCTAGAATAAAAAGAATTAAAAAGAAATACTGTACATAGTTGATAGCAAAATTTTAAATTAAAAATAGTTTGGAAATATTTTGTAAATGAGATGACCGTTCTTAGGTGATTTTTATTTCTTTTAACGTATAACATTTCTCATGCGTTTTGTATTAGAAAAAGCCCGGGTGGTCAGCCTTTATCGAGAAGGTGTTTTACATTTTTTTGTTATACTCCAAGGAAAAGTGTATTGAATAAAGCTATCATTTTGGGGGATTTTATTTACCGTCTGTCTGTCTTGTAATTAAATTTATGTTAGGTTCTAAAGATTTATTGATCCAGTATACAAACGAAATTTCAGCTCTGTAGGTGAAATAGGTTTCTTGTAGGTATTGTACAAAAATACACTTGAGTACTTCTGACCTCCATAACCCTTAAAGTAGTTGTCCGAAAAAAATAAAAATTGTACGTCATATTTACAACGTAAGAAGGTAAGTTACTTAAGAAAAAATATTAGAAACAAATTTTAGACTGCACAACCTTTAATCCAGATTGGCCATGAAACCTGATTGGGCGATGCTGTACAAAAACTTGAACAGAGAAGTTTCATTTTAAAGATGACTTCCTTTAAGGTCCATGAACATATAGACAATTAATAAATAAAACAACATTTTTACGAATGCAGAACGCCATGCATTGCCGTTTCACCGTGTGATATTCTTTTAATACATAGAAACAGGCCTATAAAATTGTGTTGGCCAACTACAAATTTTGGTATACTTAGTCTGCCTCTAGTGTAATCTACCATAAAATGAATGTATTAATAGTGAAATTAACAAGTAAATAAAAAATTTACGTTTAAATTTATCAATATGGGTAAAAACTAATGCATTCCATAAACCTTGCATAAAAAATCACGGAAGATCTAAACAAAAGAATAGATTGTGGTTGATGTAAAATGTTTGTAACAACTGCAGCCTATTTTATAAAAAAATATATATGCCAGATAATAGTAAGTAAAATAAAATTTATTTATTTAAAATATGAATAAAACATATTTATCTTCTCCAAATAAAAAAATCGTTAGAGGAGAAATATAAGCCTACGCCTAGTTTATAAATAGCAGCTTATGGACTGCAAGCTACTTTACACTACCTTTGTAAACAAATATTGAAAGCACTTCTATTTCCCAAACATGTGGCATATGTGCCATGTCTACCAACTGTCTCACATTTCCCCAAAACAATGGGTGAATTTTTAATCCACTATTTTAATTGTTAAAGAGCAATAGTCATATAATATTAATTTTAGTTTAATGTTTGGAAAAATTAAAAGCCAATAGGAGAGTTACAAATAGATTAGTAGTCTATTTCTTTTGATATGAAAAAATTTTTTAGGAGTATTTTGTTTTCTTCGGTTGGCAGTTCTCTCTGTGAGGAAGGTTTAAGGGAGGTTTGAGAATTCAGTTTTTCAATTGAGGAAGGTTTGAGGCCGGTTTGAGGAAGGTCTGAGGCCGGTTTGAGGACGGTTAGAGGTGAGGAAGGTTTGAGGGAGGTTTGTGAATTCCGCCCTTAGTATGTGGCTTCATATGGTCGAAATAATTTTTTTATGCTAAAAACCTACTTTTAGTGTTCCCCATGACAGCATACCTGCATACTCTTTCCCTACATTTATCATAAGGAGAATAGACATTTATTCCCCTATTTATGAGCTTGTGATGATATTTGGTTGACAGGTTTTTCTGGTCATAATTAAAACTACTAATTTGGAAATTCGCTGAGTACGCAGGTCTGCTGTGACGGGGGTATTTATTGTTGAGGAAACCTCTAATATAATTATTAACAACCGCGATAAAAGAAAATCGTCGCATCCTTGGGGAAAGCATATTTAAAGGAAAATTTAAAGAATGTAATCAATCTATTGAAGATAAAATTGAAATAATTTCATTCTTTCCTCAATGCGATAATTTCCCAGAAGGAACGCAAACTTAAGTTATAATTGTTCACTTTTGGGAAATGATGTTTGAAGTAAATATATTTATTGATGCATAGATAAACGTAAGTTAACCTACTAAATCATTATTATATATGATTTTTAATATGTCTCCTCAATTTTTTATTTAGTGTCAAATCGAGTTCCAGTCTAGATAAATAAGATAAAATCACTTAAATATTAACACGATTATATTTTGTGTTAATATAGACTTTGTTTTCCTGCTATTTCCATTCTGGTGATGCATTTGAAGTCAAGTTTGCGGCATTGTACTCTGTTAAGTGAGACTTTTAATTTGATACCAAACTTGACCTATGCTGCTATTTAAGAATTTTGTCGGACTCCTCGTAGGTCGTTCCCCTTAAGAGATAAAAAAGTGATAATAGCTTAAAAGATAATTACTTTATCCATAATAGTAAAAAATATATTTCACCGTTTCGAGACTTTTCAACCACACGGTATAGTGAGAAGATATAAAAAATTACGTAAATAATGTTTTTTATTCAGATGGGAATTTAATATAAAAATATCTTGTACTTGAATATAACCTAGCCGGTAGATAAATTTTTTCGTAAAGAAACTTAAAAAAATTTTCCGAGGTTCTGTCGAATAACAATGATCACTTCATAATATAAAGGCACATTATTTTTTACGATTTACGTTGCCTCTGGATTGTTTGATTTATTATTCTTTCATTTAGCCTATAATTTTATTGATTTATTTTCATTTAATTATAATTTTTATAAACGTTATAATGTTAAAATAAAATCTTTTAGATTTTTAATTGATTTTCTTAAGATTTTCTTTTATTCCATCAAAAACTTCACTTTTACATAAATCAAGTTATTTATAAATTTTTAAAGGTCATGAAAGTAGCCTACTGTCACTAGGCAGATTATGAACTGTGTAAATGTGCAATATTAGTTACCTGATAAATTTTTATTACAGGTAATAAAATAGGATTTAATTAGTTCGATGTAACCCGAATAAAATTTCATAGGGAAATAAAATAGAAACAAAAAACTAAAATTATTATTTAAAATATGTAATATAATTAATTTAAACCTAGTCCAAAAATTTGTGCAATTTTTGGGTAGCGCCAACTTCACGCTGATTAAAAATTCTAACAAGTTTCATTCACAAAGACTAGAAAACATCATACTCAAGTAATGGCTTAACCTATTTGACACACATTTTTCATTGAGTATGATAAAAAAATTTGATTCTTTCTGACACAGCTTTTACTGAAAGATAAAACAAACCAATCACGAACATCACCTCTCAAGCCGGGAGCTACTGTTGCATTACATCTCCTAGCATCGAATTCCAATACATTCTCGTACATCTTAACACTTGTTTTCAAATAATTTTCCAGAAACTACATTCATATAAAAGTACTTCCCAGTTTTCTCGGTGTTAATTGGTAGGTTTTGTGAAATGTTAAAATAGTAGTAAAAATACCCCTCGACAGTTATTTAATTACACTACACTAATTAACAACTATCTTTAAAAAATATTCGCGAAAGATATTGTACTTTAAAATTTGTTTATAAAGGATAGCACTGCGTTTTATCATGACGTGTCCATGTATTTGATTAAATAGTAGTTTCTTTGCAATCATATTTTTTAGGCATGCACTGTCCCAACTTATAACTATAGTTCAATTTAACTTATTCGATTTCACACTTTGAGTTTTCTTTAATTTTCAAAAATATATTCTTTTAGAATATAATATTCTTAAAAGTATAGAAAGGTCAATTTGCGATCTCCTGGTGGGACATGACCTAAGAGTATATCGTGTGTCAAGAATATCTCGAGCGTGCACTTGTCAGCCTGTTGCCAGCCTTCAATCAATAACCTACGAGTCTTGGAGACTACGCTTACAACTTACTATAAACTGGTGCTGATACGCACTAAAATTTATAAATTTTTTCGTCATGATTGACCTCCAAAAAATGTATTAAATTATCTTTCAATAAGTCTAATAGTATTAAAAAAAACATGATGCTATCCGTTTTGCTTGAAAATTATTCACATTGAAAATAATTAATGGCAAAAGGTAAAACAAAACTGCTATATAAAAACTTACGAAAGAATTTTGCTTCTTGAGACTAATCTCCGAAATTAATAAGTTGTTGTAAACCGAGCTTGGGGATAATGAGGTTTGCTTTATAAAGTTTATCGTTCTTAGAAAATTCGCAAATCTTTAAACACTAATACTATAAAACTATTATAGTAAGAACTTTGAAGGAAGTACAAAGTTTTGTTCGATTCATACGACTGATACAATTTTCATCTAATTTCATTGCCTTCCTACAACCTAAACCACTTTGGTAACTATAATATTTTTTATTTTATTTTATTCATGGTGCTAATAATATATTCATCAATTAAAACTAAATATCTTATAAAATGTATTTTGTAATACGAGTCAGCTTAAATACTAAAGTGGGTAGCGGAGAGGTATTGAATGCTACTAAATGTTGTGCATAAAAGAAAAAATATCTCGATATAAAAACGATATCCAAACACGTGGTTTCTGCCAAATGAATTCACCTATGTATTTATGTTTGAATAAATAAATTATACATTACACCTTATTAATATATTAGTAAGTAAAACTATAGGCACCGGCGAGATTCGAACTCACGATCTCCTGTTTACTAGACAGGCGCTTTAACCAACTAAGCCACGGCGCCGTCAACATGATGACAGCCTCCTGAGGTCCGAGATGCCTGAGGAAACCACTTTGGTTGGGTACGCCGATGACGTCGCAGCTCTCATTGCTGCACGCAACGTTGAGCTGGCCCAACTAAAGTTGAACCGAGTTATGCGGGTTGTCAACAACTGGATGTCCGATCACGGTCTCTCGCTTGCTCTTAGTAAGACGGAGATCGTGATTCTCACGAAGAAGAGGATCGACACCGTCGTCCCGTTTCGAGTGGGAAGGGAGGTGGTCACATCAACTCGTGCCGCCAAATACCTTGGGGTTATGGTGGACACCAAGTTAAGCTGGAGGGATCAGATCTTCCGTACGGCGGACAAGGCCGCTAAGGTAGTTACTCACCTTAGTAGGCTGATGGCCAATGTCGGGGGTCCCCGATCCAGCAGAAGACGTCTGTTGATGTCCGCGGTCCAGTCCGTGCTCCTTTACGGGGCAGAGGTGTGGGCAGGCGCTCTAGATAAGGAGTGCTACAGGTGCGACTCGCCCGGGTTCAGCGTCAAGCCGCGCTCAGGGTGTGTTCCGCCTACCGGACAGTGTCCGAGCCTGCCGTCCTGGTGGTCGCCGGAGTCATCCCTGTCAAGCTCTTGGCAGGGGAGAGGAAAGCGATTTATCAGAGACGTGGCGAGATCGGCATGGACACGGCAAGAACAGGAGAGCGCTCCCGAACCTTCCAGCAGTGGCAACACAGCTGGGAGCACGACACCCGAGGACGATGGACTGCGCGACTTATCAAGCAGGTCCAACCATGGGTGGAACGGTGGCATGGGGAGGTGGACTACTACCTGACCCAATTTTTGACAGGTCACGGCTATTTTCGGTCGTACCTGAACCGGATGGGAAAGACCGGTTCACCGGACTGCATTTATTGCCCGGGTGTTCCCGACGATGCGGAACACACATTCTTCCGCTGTCCCCGTTGGGAAGGGCCCCGCCTGGAGGCCACACAAATATTTGGTGCATTTTCGGTGGACTCGGTCTGCCAAAAGATTTTGGAGGATGAGGGCAACTGGGATTGTTTGTCACAGTTCGTCCGGGGCATCCTCCTGGAAAAGAAAACCGATCTGGACCGCGAAGTGGCCCAGATCCCTTGATAGAGCGGCTGGATAAGGAGCGAGCCCGACGGGCGTAAGCCAAATTTAGGCCTAGCCTGACGTAATGTGATAAACAATTCCAGGTTAGATTCCTAAAGAGTAGAGGAGGTTTTTTAGTGGGTAAACCCGTTTTTTAGGGGAGCCCCACACTACAGGCTGGCCACCTGTGTGCGTAATGCATTTTTCCGCCTCTCCCTCAAAAAAAAAAAAAAAAAAAAAAAACATGATGTAGCCTACAATATGTTAACATTATAATTAAGAAAATGTGTATTAGTAATAAGTACTTTTTTGACTTGGCTTTCAGAATAATGGTACTTTCACAGTCAAATTATTAGTATAAATAAGTACGAAATATATTCCATGGACATGTATATGCAACATGCCGAGTTCCTATTGTATTGAAATCTGGGACGGGAAAAGTACATGAGTAGCATATTAACTCAAACAAAAATAGTTCAATAGCGAAAAACACGACATATAAATTTAATCATTCAACCTTCTTTTTTAGATTTTATAATATTTGCTATTTAGTTTTATGTTAATGGTTAATCAATTAATTAATTATCGTATGGCTTTTAGTGGAGGGAGATCAGCAATTAACTGATAGTTCTCCTAGCCTGAAATACCTGCACTTTTTAGTTTTCTATGCAAGTGGACCAACGGCTTTACGTGACTTCCGAACCACGCGAGCGGCCAAACGATCGTTTTGTCCCCGAGCCGGGAATTGAACCCGGGCCCGCTGGGTGATAACCCAGAGCTCTACCACTGAGCTACGGCCGCTGCCTATGTTAATGGTGTCCAAGTGGCAACATAGTTTTTAGTGCATATTGTATCCTCCTTAAATCTTAACTGAACAATAATAATAATATAAACCCTAACACTTTTATTATTTATAATCTTTAAAATATATATACATAGTATTGCTATGCCACGTCAGTATAACTTACGAAATAAACAGTTATATTCTACCCAAAAACGTCATAAATATTAGTTTCAAACTTATACTAATTTTAATATGAGAAGAATAAAAACAATTCCTTGATAACATATCTGATAAAATTTTAAAATTACATAAAAATTTTAAATGAATAAATACTATATGTTAGTTACAACAATCTTTATTACAAATTCTTAATTACAAAAACCATAATCATGTGATAGTAGTCACAGCAATAACATATGTTGTAGAGTCGTTGCGTTTTTCTTGAAGAAAAATTAAAAACAAATAATAATCCAGAAATTTAAGATGGGCTTTATTAAAATATGCAAAGAGAATAAAATACTGTTATCGAAGCCCTATTGACAGGCTGTGACGTTAATTAAATAAAATGAAATGTGCTGACACGATGTATTGTTCTCGTATTTACTGCTTCAGAATTCCGTCTGCAGCCATTGAAATAGATGATTGGTAAGTCTGCATAAAAATATAAAGTAGTGGGGTTTTGCTGTAAAGAGGCTAAAGTATTTGGAACAATAAACCCCTAACTCCAACAGTATAGGTTGACAAGACTATCTCATGAGGCTCGAACTGTTAACAGTGTTATGTTTTTAAGTATATTTTAAAGTATTTTAAGTGATGAAGAAACCACTGTATATATGACCTGTGATATAAATACGACACATAACCAATCTTTAACTTAAACAATAACATAAATCTTTTACATAACAATACTATAAATCTTAACAATCTTTAACACAAACAATCTTTAATTTATGATGCGTTGTGTATTATTGGCAACGCTAAATGTGAAATATATTAAAATGTAAATAGCATTTAAAATTTATATTATAAAATTCAACATTGGAACATAATAATAATAGTGATGTAACTAATTTTCTATTGAATGAAAAATAAACTAAATATTTTTTTACAAATATTCAATGAATAATGAGGTTTTATGAAAAAAAAAACAAAAAAACAAATTATGTTGTAGAAAAAACTAAAGTCTTCTGACAGCAAAGAAATGTAAATTGTTGGTTTGAAGTAATAAAACGTTCAAGACACTAGCGTCTTATCTTTACTAAACATTAAACTTGACTTTTATCTTAAATGTTGTTTTATAAGGATGAAAACAAATATAAAATCTTGCTTTGACACTTAACACTGTAAAATTTACCTAAACTAAAAAAGGTACATTCAATGAATATAAATATTTATAATTGTCTAATTTTTTGAATATATATATATATATATATATATATATATATATATATATATATATATATATATAATTCTGTAAGCGAAATTTCTTGAGCAAAATTGTAATCGTTATACAAACCGCATCAGAACTGTGGAAGGGGTCTCGGCCCCATACAAGAGTGAAAATTACTGTCGTGTCCATAATGATAACAGAAAATGAGAAATCACGTAAAACGTCCTCCATAAGAATAGCATGGGGATTCGATAAACGTCTGCTTTGTGTACATTAAAACATGTGTATGGTTTGATTTTAAAACGAGAAACATATGATAATATTAAGTGAAGAACTATTAATAACCAAATGACAAAAAATATACTTAGATTGGTAATACTATAATATGATGTTTAGTGGATTTGAGCGACTAAAACTCGGAGCATTACCAAACTACAAACTATTACAAATTGACTGCTGATTTTTACTGTTTTTATAATAATTTAAATTTTAAAAAACTGAGCGTGTGTGCATATCATAAAATACATTCTGCTCGTTATATGGACGCAATGGGCGATGAATTGTGGTTTAGAAACAACTACATTATTTACCTACATTAAAACATGTTTTAGTTTTATTTAAAGACGAAAAGTGTCAAATGATCGTGTTGTTTGACGATGATACATTCCCTGAATTTTCCCAGAAACCTTTTGGCCATTTCATAGATTGCAGAATTATAGGAGAGACGTTTGTCCTACACACTAGGAGAAAATGTAGCAGATCAAAAACTTTACAACAAAATGGAAAATTTATAAAAAAAATATTTTCTGAAAGATTCTTCCTTAAGATTCTCCATGTATAGTGATTTAAAAAAAGTCTACTTTGTTTAAATTTAGCGACTAAAAAATTAATAAAATAATACATAAGCTAAAATAATCCATTCAATTTTAGTCAATGGAATTGGTATGATACAAAGTATTGAAAGTTTATTGACTCTTAAATAAGTGCTGAACATCAGTCATGTTATTCTCATTGCCAATTTTATTTGTTATATTAAAAGCACTCATAGCTCAAAGGGTATACAAACTCTATAGGTCTGAACTATAAATAAACGGTATAAACGTTTTAGGTTAAAATTATGTTTTTATTTTCTTAACAATTAGTGATAAACTTTAATGTACGACATAATTAACGGTTTTTATTTTCAGAGTTAAAAGTTTTAATTAATAAGTTAAGAAGCTCGAGATGCAGCTAGCAGTATTAAGTGGTTAAGCTTAGAGATCTTAAAATCAGTTGATAGATTATTCCACTAAACTTTGATGTTATGCGAATAATTCAATAGAATTTCATTTCAATCTGAAATAATTAGTCATAATTTTTAAGCTTAAAAATATGTCTTGGTAAAAAAATCATACGAATGAAAATGTAAAAATTTAGATTTAATAATAATTTAAAGAGTTAACAATTTCCATTAAATTCTCAGGCGTCAGTTGATAGTTGTAGAAAAAAAAAAAAAACATGAAACTTTTCAAAATAATAAAACGTGTATCATACGCGTATTTTCATAGCAGTGTAACAAGAAAGATTTTGTTTTCTAATCCGAATTCTATCATGCAAATGTCTTTAGAAAATTCATGATAATTAAAATAATAAATTGAACTATGGATAATCACAACAGCAAACAAAGACAACTAACAATAGAACATTAAAATGTGAAGTGCTGAATCAAATTTCAATGACGGTATATTAGTTTGCTAATTAATTTAATTTGCTTTAAATTGCCCTATTAATTTGATAATACATTGTCATATTAAATCATCAAACGGTAAACATTAGCCAACATTCATAACATTTTCTATATTAAATAATATTCCATAAAAATAAATGTAAACTCAATTATATTCAGTTGATTCTCAAAGACTGGTCAATAAACGTTAACCATATTAAAATTGAGAAAATGCCATACTTTGATTTGAAAAATCATTATAATGCTAATTTCTTTAATTAAATGTTATATAGTTAGAACTAAGTT